>JARFJB010000058.1:115000-642500 GCA_036346205.1 Vesta saturnalis
GCAAAAATTTCAATCACTGCAAAATGTTATATGTATATGAGAAACCGTCACCATGAATCAGTCTTTAAATTAGAAATCTTCCTTGAATTTACCCTATCTGCAATGCGTTTTCTTTTACGCTTCGGTAACCGTAATGTCGTTGTTGAAGGCAAACCACTTTACATAGAGAACTTTCTTAAAGTTGTTTCACAAACTGCATATTTCTATCTAGCAAGTAT
This sequence comes from Vesta saturnalis, assembly GCA_036346205.1. Taxonomy (NCBI): domain Eukaryota; kingdom Metazoa; phylum Arthropoda; class Insecta; order Coleoptera; family Lampyridae; genus Vesta; species Vesta saturnalis. The sequence goes on from JARFJB010000058.1 coordinate 115,219, forward strand.
ACCCTTTTTTAGTGTAAACACGAATTTATTCTAGATAAGATTTTTAGTCTGTTTTTTTTTCTTGGCTTTCTTTTAACCACTAACTCGGTTTCTACTATAAAATTTCGAAATGCCCCTTTTTTTTATTCAAATTAATTCAAAATCAAAATAAAAAGCATAATTTCAATACTCTTGCAAAACTCAAAACTCTTAGCAAATGAAGATTTAAGCAAATGTAATCTAACGTATATCTTATTAAATCTAAATCTGCTACACTTTCTTGAAAAATGTTGTATATACATAGTTTCTGCATAGAGAAACTAACAATGTACTGCACTCGATGTACAACCATTGAATAACTAATACGTTAGTATTAGTTATTCAATGGTACAACTAAGAGATCTCACTGCCTATAACTTAAAAACGGTAAAACTGATATGGCAGCACAAAACCTACTTACGCGTAAGTGTTGGTATATTAGCAATAGAGGGAAAAATTAAGCAGTACGGATATTTTTAAGTTATTCATAATTGCTCTTATATTACTTGTACACACATGCAATCAACGTATGCAAATTTTTATATTGTGAAAAAGTGATATACTGGGTGTTTCAAAAAACGTTCCGCTAATTTCTAGGGTAAATAGAATATTAAAAAATAACGTTAATTTGGATAATAAACATGTGTCCGAAAATGCCTCCTTAAGAAGATACAGCCCTGTAAAGGTGTCCCCAAAAATCCTTTCTTTTTATTGTCTCTGAAACGGTTTAAGATGCCTAAATGAAATTTAGATCACAAATACCTTTGATTAGGTCATAAAACATAGTGTTGAGAAATATTTAATATTTTGTACAAGAGCGTCGCTAAAAGGGAGAGGGTGCCACTTATTTTGCCCCCAAACTTTTTTTATAGGGATATTTTTAATTTTTTGGGCAAAATTAATATTTTATAAGCAATTTGCCACAAAAAAAGGTACTCTCGTTGAAAGCCAAAAAAATGACTAGTTTTGGAGTTATTTGAGGTTTCAACATGTTTTACCTAAAATAAGAAAATAAAAGAAATATTGAGTTAATTTGATTTATTTGAATTAAGTAGGCTTGGACTGCAGACTCGCGTTTTTTTTGTTTGACAGATTCGTTAGACACATTTTTTCCGTGTTTTCTTTTTAATTGTTTCCTTTGTCTGTTCTATGTTAATGTCACACAATTAAAACCTTTTCTAAGTTCTAAATAATTTACAATATTTTTACCTCATAGTTGTTTCTGAAACAATCATGATTCCCTGAGGTAGTTCGTTCTCGCGCAAGAAAACCACTAATTGTTTCATTTTAAAGTAATTTATTAATTCGGTCACCATTACTTGCTAAAACATCAAATAAACTTGATTTAGGCATCTTAAATCAAAAAAAGGAGTTTTGGGGCCACTTTTACAGGGCCGTACTTTCCTAAGGAGGCATTTCCGGACACATGTTTATTATCCAAACTAACGATATTTTCTAATATTCTATTTACCCTAGAAATTAGCGGAACGTTTTTTGAAACTCAATGTATTATACACGTCCCTGGTTAAAATTATTTATTTATAACACACTTTTCCCTTTATGTAATGCTGTCTAAATAACTTCTGATTCACTTAATAAGATTTACAAGATATACCTGTTTGAAATTGAATTGTCATTAAAAAAGATCCGATCAAGTTTGTTACAAGTTGAGAGCTTTCAGATATAGACATAAGTTATTTTGAGGACTTTTTGATTTTTTTTTTGGCTTATTTATTACTGTACAAACAAAAACCCCTAACGTAAACCTGTTTAATAATTAATTACTTTTAGTAAAGATCTTTTTGACTTTTTCAATGAAGATAGCAGTTTCCGAGATTCCCAAATGTACTTTAATGCCTTGTATACAATACATTTATTTGTAAATAGGTTTTAACCAAAATTTGAAGTTACTTTAACTACAGACAAATACACGCGCGCGCATGTACTCACGGACACAGACACAGACACAAACACACACAGACACACAGATAAATAAACACACAGACACACGAACACACGGACACACGGAAATACAGACACACAAACACACAGATGCACAGGCACACATACACACAGACACACAGACACACAGACACACAGACATACAGGCACACAGACACACAGACACACAGAAACACAGACACACAGCCACACAGCCACACAGACACACAGACACACAGACACACAGACACACAGACACATAGACACACAGACACACAGACACACAGACACACAGGCACACAGACACACAGACACACAGACACACAGACACACAGACACACAGACACACAGACACACAGACACACAGACACACAGACACACAGACACACAGACACACAGACACACAGACACACAGACACACAGACACACAGACAAACAAGCACAGGCAAGGCACGGTCATAGCGACAGACACTGTCACTGACCCAGGCACACACGCACACACGCACACGCACACACGAACACACGCGCATACGCGCACACATACGCACACATGCACATACACACACGTACCCTCGCACACATGCACACACGACACACTACACACGCACACACACGAACACGCCCACACACGCACATGCACACACGTACACACAGACAAACGCACACACCACACACGCACATACGCACACACGCACACGCGCACGCACGCACACACGCACACACGGGCACACGCACACATGCACACATGCACATACGCACATGCACACACGAACACACGCGCATACGCACACACATATACGCACACACATATACGCACACACGACCACACGCAAGTACACACACGTACCCCCGCACACACGCACACACACGCACATGCACACATGTTCGCACACATGCACACGCGCACATACGCACACGGCCACACTCGCGCACACCGACGCACTTACACACGCACACATGCACATACGTACACACGCACACACGCTCACACGCATACACGTACAGACCTACACGCGCACTCATTTCAAGTTGAAAATGGTCTCGATGGTTTTCAAAATGCCCAAGACACATTAATCCGTTGAAAACTCTATATCGATATTTTTTCCACGAAAAGAACACTTCACCTCGCGCATAAGAAGGTAAAAGTATTAATCATAAAAGTGGCCAAAGAAAATGATGGAAATTACTCATGGGCTTCTAAATCCACGTAATTCCCTTGTCAAAGCAGAAAATGGGAATTTCGTTTTAAAAAATTACCCAGTAAATGGACTAATAAAATAAGTCCGATGTAACCTAATAACATTTATTTCTTTAGGTAATTTTTTTCTATTTCAGTTTAAAACATCTGGGGTAACCGAAAGGGCGACCGCGTTTGTGGAATGTAGGCTAACTTATGCCAACACTAACCGGTGGTAGGAATATGCCATTAGTAGGGAATGCTACGTCCTTTGGGGTGTGACTTGGTTGGAAGCTGACCTGCCGGTTATTCTGTTACTAACGAAGGTAAGACACCTAGAAAGTGCGACCAGGGTCAACACAGACGGCTCGCGTTGTTGTAGACCACTTGAACACGGAACATCGTGTTGATACGTGAAATATTAGAGATGTGTGTGGAAAAGAGTATGAAATTACGTATGTAATGAATAAAATACAGCATTTTGGGTATCAGAGACAAAGCACAATGGATATAATGTTGCGGAGAAGTTTTATGGTATCCTGGAGCTGAGCTTGAAACGGAAATTGTACCAAAGAGGTTAGATTAATTGTAAGTGATACAGTAAAAAGGTACTCTAGCGGTTGGAATTGGTCTTCTCCTGGGTAATTGAATCAGAATGAAAGTGGAATTTCAAGAGATCATTTTTATTGTATGTTACACACCGTTAAATGGAAACAACTTGTAACGTGTATAGATATTTGGGTTATATATATATATATATATATATATATATATATATATATATATATATATATACTTCTCCATTTACTGTAATTACTGTATTAAAATTACCGTTGTATTGACAATTAAAGTGTTTACATTTAAGTCTTTACTCGATATCTACTTTAATAATAAAACGAACAAATATCTTACGTCTTTGTATGTTCGGGAACAGAAATCTAATATTGATAGAAGTATTGTCATCTAGGGATTCATACGACTTTCTTATTGGTTTCAAACCACTTTCTTAAAAGTATCTATTGCTTTCGTGGAATTACCGTTAGAGGGCGGTACAAGGAATAAGTCACAAACTAAGTAACTATTTGATTACAGAGATCTTTATTATGTACATTTTACACAAATTCAGTTTTTTTTTCTAAATTTCCGGAAAAACCGTTCTTCAGTTTGTTTTGTGTGTATCCATTTTAGCTGAGAATGATGATATTTCTTTGAAAATTTTTTTCCTTTACTTATTTTTGCCATCGGCAGTTGTATAAGAGAACATTTAATTTGAAGTAATTCTTTATGGTATTCAGTACCTACTTTAACAGGAATCACTACTCGCTGCATATTGCGGATATATAAAAGAGCATTATTTTCTCTCAGGGGTAAGATCGTTTCTTTCTGTAAGTTGTTGGTAATCATACAAGTTCTTTTAGCACTCGCAAGATATTAATTAAAATAAATCGCTATTACCAAAACGAATCGTTGACAATATTCGTTATTACACCATTATAAGCTCGCCTAAAATCAAAAGAGGTAACAGATGATTAGAATTAGTTCGCACTTACTTATATTATTTTATTGTAGCTTTTCTTGTCTGGTTGGATTATAAAATCCAAAGAACTTTTATTGTCTGGTTGGATTCAAAAATCCAAAGAAATTGTATTGTCTGGTTGGATTCTTGTCTCTGTTTGTCGATAACTACCAGCTGCTGTATTGTGTGCTTTTGTCTGTCAATATTTCTATTCCTGAATCGTTGTGGGAACTCCTCGGCAAAATCAGGTCAGAACATTCCGTTTTAAAATGTTAGAAAATTATGTAAACAATCAATCTTGGTAGGAATGTTCTTGACTAAAATAAAAAGGAAAAAGTGTGGGTCAAGTGAGGAGAACGATAAGATGTTAATGTAATACTTACCTTTTATTGAAAGCTGTCGTTTACAGTTTAATTGACCTGCTCAACGATCATATCCTAAGAATTACTATTAGGTCACTCACTATCTCGCAGTATTTGTGTAAATTTAGATAACGGTAACCATTGTGTGAAGTTGTAATTAAATGCCTGGAATTTATTGGCCTATGTATTCCATTAAATCAACAAGTTACTTATTACGATAACGTTAGGCGGCCATTATCTTTGTGTGGCTACTTAGTTATTTACTGCGTGCGCTGACGTTTTTTTCTTGCGCAGTAGCAAAAAATAAAGACTCAACTTTTTATTGTTTGTCTTTTATAAAAGTAAATACATAGGGTATTTCGAAATAGTTGAGCGGGATATTGTAAGTGTTTTGTTAAATGTATATTTTAGCTTTAGGAATATATTTTTGTAAATGTAATTGTGGGGAGAATTAATATTGTGAAACAATGGCAAGTTTCGGATATTAATAGATCTTAGCTTGTTTGGTTGTGAAAACAAATTTTCCTTTTAAGTAATTGCTGAAAGATCTTTCACTAACCTGATAGGTTACGGTAAATGTAAATAAAGTTAATTTGTCTGCCGTGAACACGTTTTATGTGTGGTAACTTGCCTTCGTCAGATTGCATTCGAAATCTGTGACATTCAATTTGTGGTCATTGTATATACACATCTATATATGTAGGATATTCTCTAGTGAGAAGTTACATTTGGCGAACTGCAATTGTTCGTATTAATATCAATTTAGGTGATAATTAAGGGCGACTAATCGCTCTATGTGATAGTTAAAAATACATGTTTAATTCTCATTGTCGTTTTGGGGAAAAACAAAATATTCAATAAAATAAGATTGTTCTGGGGAACTGGTGTTTATTAATTTACTCATTCCATTTGTGCTTCTCCCTGGTTCCAGCTTTACAGAGCCTCTCTCCGGAAATAATAATTTCCCTTCTCTTTGCTTTTTCTTCAAAGCTGGTGGCGCTCAAATTTTACTTCTCGTCGCTTTTAGTCATAATATTTCTATGCGGTTTTCTCACTAACCTAACCTGATTTGCTGCGTTTAATCACTGCTCCAAAACCGCCCACGCCAACAATGTGCTCTGCGGTCCTTTGAGCGTTCGGCTGAGCCCTTAGCCGTGGTCACCAACTCCCTTTTGGTTTTCTTTTTATGTAATGCGGTAGGTTAGACACGTTGCAAATTTATTAATTTATAACAATGTGGAGAACGTATGGAATATGCGAGAATCGTTTGTAAACTTCTCGGAATCACCTATATACGACGCACTTTATTTGTGTAAAGCAAATGTCTAAAACGTGCGCTAATGTGTGAACTTTTGTATTGGAAGGATCATCGGCCAAGGATATAGTGGTAATTGTGGTCCTGGTTAAGTGCCAAGGCACCCAAGAACCCTAAGGAGGATGGATAGAGGGATATTTAATTCCCAAGAGATGTCTATGAACACCTACCTTAAATTTTGTTGTATCATAAGTGAAAGGAAAACAGGAACTAAGAAGATCATTCCAGAGCTTTGTGGAGACTGTACTCCATATTAATGATGTGAATGTGTGAACACAGTACTCCTAGCGAAGGAGGCCTAAGATGGCATGAAAGATTGTAATTCACCAGCACAATAGCCATTGTGATAATGGTAATACAAAGAAAGAATTGAAACGATTCTTCTGTGTTCAAGGGATTGCATGTCAGAAGTGAAGGTGGGGTCATTTATAAGCCTAATAGCACTTTTTTTAATACGATCAACGATATCGAGAGCGTATTGGGGAGCACCAACCCAGAGGTGAGAGTTATATTCCAGGTAGTCGAATTTGGGCCTTATATAGCAAAAAGAGTAGTTGGGAGGTAAAGTATTGATTAGATCTGTAAAAAAAAGCCTATTTTACGAGTAACTGCTTTAGTACCTGGTAGTAGATGGTCAACCAACATAGATTTGATGATACAATCATTCCCAACATAATAATAGAATCTGAAAACTTAAAATCTGAACCATTCATACTTATAAATGATCGACACAAGGCAACTCTGTTAGCATTAAGTTTAACTAGATTGTTATTTCCCCATTCTAGGATACGTTGATTGTCTTGTTGATTGAAATGACCATTTCAGCTTTAATGCCTTAATTTGAGATAGAAGGAGGATTACTATTAAAAGTTGACGGAGATGAACTACAATGAAGAGTGCTGTCGTCAGCAAAGCAATGGATCCTGTTAGTCTTTGAAGGAATAAGAAAAAGCGGAGGAACTATAACTAATCCCTGTGACACGCCTGAGTTAATGCCAGCTAGGTGAATTTGGCAAGTAAACACTACCCAAGAAAGGTTACAAAGAGTGTTGAAGCAATCTGCACCATCATTTTTTACTATTTCGAAATGGACTGCGGAATTGAAACGTGGCCAATAGTCACGCGGACTCCCTAAAAGTGCTATCACTATATAAATGACCCAAAAATACACCATATGGTCTTTGCAGATAGACGATTGAAGGTTGCTGAATTATCTAAAGTTTCTTTTATTTCAGTTGAACGCGTTTATCACGTATCAACGCAAATTTGAAAATGAATAAACTATGCACGATTGCTGTATTGTTGGATCCATTCGCATTCACATATCGCAGAGTTGTTTGGACAATTTCAACAAGATTAAGAAGGACTTTTCCGTCGATTTGGTACTACAGGCAAAACATGGGTCAACGTATATCATAGTCAAAGCAGCAGTCGATACAGTGGACAGAAGGTCGTTGTTCAGCTCTCAAGAGGTGGAAGCCGTTTTTCACAGCGGGTAAGGTTATGACGTCAGTATTCAGGAATACAAGCGGAAAAATTCTGATTTATTACTTGGAAACAGTTCAAACTATTACTCGATAATAATATTCAAACCTTCCAGACAAATTAGGTAAACATATTAAAGCAAACATACTTGGTTTGCCCAAGAAGGGATAATGAACATCCCCACAAAACGCGTGTTGCAATTGGTCGAAATGAGATGTGAAAGGTTGGACCATCCGCCCTATTCACCAGATTTTGCACCGTTCGACTATAATACTTTACAGCGTTCCGGTAGCGAACATCTATTTTGAGAAGCTTCCAAAACAACATTATAGAAAAGACGTTGAATTAAAAAGCGCATCCCGCAACGTAAAACTTTTGGTAAACGAAACTGAAAACAGAATAATTGAAACGCATGTAACATTATACAAGCAAACATAGCCACATTATATGAAGTGTTGTAGAAATATTACTTACTCTAGAGTATTCATAAATGAATACGTTATAAAGTAAAATAAAACCTTAAAAGTAACCCACTTTGTCATTCAATAGCTGTAATGAAGTCCCCTCTACCCCACGACCGGCTTAAACTCTGTAGTTAAACCCTTGTTCGTAATAGTAGGGTCAAGCGATAAGGGGCAACTCAGGGGCAACTGATTCAAATTTGTGCTGAGAAATCTTTTGTAATTCAATAATTTCATATTTGAGAAGATCTAATGGACCCTGCACTAAAATATTTATACATTATACAGTCCGCGCGGCCAAAGAATGCCTCGTGTCGCGCATGGATGTTCGTGCATTCGGCCGCACTCGTTAACGCAATAGCGACTGAAAGCATTACCAGTGGCGTCGGTGTCGCATTTTCAATTATTACTCACCAAACCACAAGAAATTTTAAAATATTTTATTTATTTGAATTACATATAAACAGTAATAGTTTAAACATTTATAAAATAAAAAAATAACCATGTTGACAAGTAATAAATTTTATATTTGAATTACAAATGAACACAACAGTTTAATCGTTTATGAAAATCAAAAAAGTATAAGTCCCAATGTAGAACTCATATTTCTACACTCGCTTGTAAATCACAGTTGAAAACGAACTAACTAATAAAAACATTTTTGAATATTTGCTAATCTGTTGTTAATGATACTAAGGAATGTCAACTATTAGGATTTCTTTAATGAGAATTTAAGCAAATGCCATTAGCATTACATGCGCCGCAAAACTACTTCTTTATTTTACTATGTATTGTGAAAGTATTTGTTGTTTATACATATTTGTCTAATAAATTTGAGTATTATGAGCTTTAAAATTCACATAGGACACAGAATGGTTCACTGTTGTTTTGTTGCAATAATTGTAATAAAGTTAAATTAACAAGTACGTATGTAAATTAATAACAGAAATAAATAATTAATTAGTGTAATACATGATAATAAACGGAACGCGTTTTGGTGGCGACGCCACTGACATGCCGCGCTTAAGAGACTTGAAGTTGGACGAATGCGCATCCAACCTACGTATATATATATATATATATATATATATATATATATATATATATATATATATATATATACAGGGTGGCGCATTAGTGTGACAAAGTCCTATATCTCCTTTATTTAAAGAGATACAAAAAAAAAATAAATACAAAAGTTGTAAGATATGTTCTGATGCATATTCCAAAAACATTTTTAATTATATAGGATAGATCATAAAAACTTAGAAGTAATTTTAAATTCTTTTTTAAATAGAAAACCCTATATATTATTACATATTTAGATTCTTCATACAATTTTAGACACATTTTATGTATAATGTACTATACCTAAGTCTAAACGTTTTCGACAAATTTCAAATTTTTTGTCAAAAATGACGTTTGCAGGCCAAAACATAGGTGGAAATCTTTTCTAAACGAAGCTTTTATCAATTAGTTATGGTTGGTTTCCTTGGAAATGGGGACCTATTCTAATGGGCTGTATTGATATTTTTGTAATACATTCATACAGGGTGATCAAAAATGGACAATAAAAAGTAGATTAAAGAAAAACCTATAACGTCATTTTTTTTAATGGAAACCCCCTATTTTTTTAATTCTATCTTATTTAACATTAAAAATAAGGGTAACTTTGTATAAGAGTGTATATTCAAAAAAATTGTAGTTTTTGAAATAATGACAATTTAACATTTTTTTATTGTAAAAAGGCTATACGGTTTTCAAGTTTTGTTGTTAGTTGGCCGTGACGGCGAGGCGTGGCATATACAAATAATAGAGATCATCAGAAACGTCATTATTTATTGTCAGTTGATAATTTGTGTGATGTATTAGTGTATTTTATAGCAAATTGATTTAAAACTTGAATTAAAACTGTAAATAATGAATTTTTCGCAAGCCGAGATGGTTGATATAATTTTTGTTTTGGGAGTTAGTGATAAGAATACGCTCTTAGCAAGAAGACTGTATCAACAACGGTTTCCAAAGAGACGGCAATCTGAAAGAAGGGCATTTGAAAAGTTTTTGGAGCGTTTTGAAAGAACTGGCAATATGAAAAAAATACTAGGGAAAAACGTGCACAGACTGAGAAAAATCAATTAAATGTACTATTAACAGTTACCGAAAATCCATATATTGGACAACGTCCCATTTCTCGGCAGGTTGGTGTTGAACGACGTATGGTACAGCGGATATTGAAGTCTCAAAAAATGCACCCCCATTACATTCAACTACTTTAAGAGTTGGTTCCTGAAGATTATCAAAGACGACTGTAATTTTGTCAATGGGCTCAAAACAAAATAAACCAACAAAGAAATTCTGTTCATTTGATTTTATTTACAGATGAGGCCACATTTTACAGAAACGGAAGTATAAACAGACACAATTTTCATTACTATTCTACCGAAAATCCACATTTTGTAAGATATACTTCTCAAACTAGATGGTCTTTAAATGTTTGGGGAGGTATTGTCGGTAATCATGTAATTGTACCATACTTTTTTGATCAACGAGTAACAGGGGAAGTATACTTAGACTTTCTGCAAAACCATCTACCTAATTTGTTGCGTCAAGTGCCACAGGATACGTAACAAAAAATGCGGTTTCTTCATGATGGGGCCCCTGTACATCATACAGGTCCGATAATAACTTTTTTAAATACTAGATATCCAGAATGTTGAATTGGGAGGGGAGGGCCTGTTGCTTGGCCTGCTAGATCCCCAGATCTTACTAAAATGGACTGTAGCATATGGGAGTACGTCAAAGAGCAGGTTTATAAAATACCGCCTACAACAAAGGAAAACATGAAGATTAGGATTAGAAACTGTTTTCAAAACATTAGTGTTGAAATGTGTAGAAATTTAAGCAGCGAATTTGAGAGACGTATTCCATTGTGTATTCAATAAAGAGGCGGACATTTCGAACAATTTATTAGGTAGTACGTATTTGACGTGTTTCTAGTACTTTTATCTGTATAATTAGTTACATTAGAGGTGTTAAGTTTATGCTTAGGATTAGGACATAATTTGTTGAATCAAAAAAATATTGTCTTTACTTTAAGGTCGTTTAATAAAATAATTATTTATATGGGGTTCAATAAATTGTAATATTTCGTTCTGAAGTGCTCGATTTATTTTTGTTTCGCCGCGCCCCGCCGTCACGGCCAACTAACAACAAAACTTAAAAGCCGTATAGCCTTTTTACAATAAAAAAATGTTAAATTGTCATTATTTCAAAAACTACATTTTTTTGGAATATACACTCTTATCTACATCCTTATTTTTAACGCTAAATAAGATGGAATTAAAAAAATAGGGGTCTCTATTTAAAAAAAATGACGTTATAGGTTTTTTTGAATCTACTTTTTATTGTCCATTTTTAATCACCCTGTATGAATGTATTACAAAAATATCAATACAGCCCATTAGATTAGGACCCATTTCCAAGGAAACCAACCATAACTTATTGATAAAGGCTTCGTTTAGAAAAGATTTCCACCTATGTTTTGGCCTGCAAACGTCATTTTTGACAAAAAATTTAAAATTTGTCAAAAACGGTTACACTTAGGTATAGGACATTATACATAAAATGTGTCTAAAATTGTATGTAGAATCTAAATATGTAATAATATATAGGGTTTTCTATTTAAAAAAGAATTTAAAATTACTTCTAAGCTTTTATGATCTACCCTGTATAATTAAAAATATTTTTGGAATATGCACCAGAACATATCTTACAACTTTTGTATTTAATTTTTTTTGTATCTCTTTAAATAAAGGAGATATGGGACTTTGTCACACTAATCCGCCACCCTGATATAATTATATATATATATATATATATATATATATATATATATATATATATATATATATATATATATATATATCGTCGTATGGTGTTCCACACCTGATCTTTTTTCAGTTCCCTAATGTAACGAAAGTGCATCGATTTAAATTTTTATTTATGTTTGAAATCCTCATAAATATTTTTAGATTGTCTTAAAACGAAGGATGTTTCATGAAATAGCAAATCGTCAAGCACAATAAGATATCCACATTAGGACAAACCCCGCATAAAAAGTTAACCAAACGTAAGAATTTTTGGTGCAAAACAAGTACCGAAAAAAAGTAGAAACGTAACTTAAAATTATTTCTTAACATTTAATGCGTTATAAAATACCAGAAAGTGTTGAATAATTAATCTTTAGTTTTGTACTGTAAGCATTGCGTGCCAATCAACATCTAGGTGAATTTGTTATAATGCCAAACACGCTACAAACAAAATTTTATAAATGTTTCAAGCGCAATTATAAACGATACTGCGCGCGTCAAATCATAAAAGTATTACTTATTTTGATGTGTAATTAACAATCTGCTCAGTATTACACTTTTTTAATAAAAATTAAGCACGAAACTTATTAATGTTGTTTTACTGTTATAAATTCAAGGATAATTTTTGTATAACATTTTACGAGTTAAAAAAATCGCATGGCGGTTGTGACCCACAAATATATTAAGGTTTATCTATTCGCCTTACCCCGGGTTATTTCCATCATATCGTCCATCAGGTAACATGCCATGAACAATAGCATAGGCTAACTGTATGACAATAAGTACGATTTGTTAGTGCCTCAGTGTCTCTTAGCATTGTGGCACTCTAAAAATCTAAGCAAGACATGGAAGTATGTCCGTGAGTGTTCCTAAAAAAAATCAAATATGAGTTATTGGTACATCAATCGTTCTCTATAAGTTCTTTGGAATTTAGTGTTTCGTATCAATTCCGACAATTCTGGTGCAAGATGGAAAAATCAAGGTAATGGTAAACGATATGTTGTTTATTATTAAATACATAAACAAATCGTACTTTATATTATTACAGCATAGTGCTCCACGTTTTTTTGAGAAGAGCTCTTTACATTATGGAATATTATGCGTAAAACAACACACGACCTTCCAACCTACAAAGTGGAAATTAAAAGAAATAAATTACACTTCTTTTTCTATTTCATTTTCCATACCAAAACAACTTGACTAATATTAAATTATTATAAGTTTTGTTTTGAACGAATAAGTTCACAGGTATGTGTGAATCCTTGCGTTACTGCAGCCTCACATTCCATTAATTTAAGTAATTTGATTGTAAACTCATTATATATAGAATTTACATCAGTTCTACATACATAAAAATAAAATTTACATCAACTGGGACTTGTATCTCGATAGCTCAGTTGGCTTGAACGATACTCTAGCAAGGTACATGTCGTAGGTTCAAATCCTACTCGAGGTAAACTTTTTATTTATGTTAAAATACTTATCTTTTTTGGGATTTTTTAATGGTGTACTTTAAATTATACAATCTAAACGTTTCGATAACACTTACAGTTATCTTCGTCAGTAGTAATGTTTCTTAAAAATTGTTAAAGATGTAGTAAACAATTTTGTTTTTTGGATTTTTTAATGGTGTACTTTAAATTATACAATCTAAACGTTTCGATAACACTTACAGTTATCTTCGTCAGTAGTAATGTTTCTTAAAAATTGTTAAAGATGTAGTAAACAATTTTCATATTTTTATTTATGTATTTAATACAATTAATAATCATTTTTAGTTACATATTTACTTTTGAATGTATTCGCTCATAACAAAACTTATAATAATCTTAATAATATGTTTACACATTTTCCTATAACGTTCCTAAAAATATTAATGCACACTTAAATTTCAAAAATTATTATTAATTTTATTAAATGCATAAATAAAAAGTTTGCCTTGAGTAGGATTTGAACCTACGACCTGTACTTTGCTAGAGAACCGCGCTAACCGACTGCTCTATCGAGATTCAAGCCCCAATCGATGTAAATTTTGTCTTTATGTATGTAGAACTGATGTAAATTCTAAATATAATGAGATTACTATCAAATTACTTATATTAATGGAATGTGAGCCAGAAATATCACAAGGATTCACACATACCAAAGCAACTTGACTATCATTAAATTATTATAAGTTTTAGTTATGAACGAATAAGTTCAAAGATAAATATGTAATTAAAAATTATTATTAATTTTATTAAATACATAAATAAAAAGTTTACCTTGAGTAGGATTTGAACCTACTTTGCTAGAATACCGCGCTAACCGACTGCGCTATCGAGATTCAAGCCTAAATCGATGTAAATTTTGTTTTCATGTATGTAGAAATGATGTAAATACGAATGATAAGGAGGAATTCCCGTAAATAATTAATCTGTGTTGACTTTGACACGGGCATTTACGTGTACATGTTAAAATTTAGTTCACATTGATTTGTTTTATGAGTGTTTGTAAACAAACATTTGATACAATATTAGTTCCAGTGAAGTTTCGATGGTGACGTGTTTAAGTAATTGTACTAATTACTACAATTAATGCATATAATAGTGATCTTAGTATTTTATTAACAAAATTGCCACAAAAAGGAAAAAGAAAAATAAAATAGGTCAAGGAAAAAAACGAGAAATTAGTAAAGTGTAAGAAAAGTGCTAAGGAATTACGGAAAAAAAAGAAGGAAAGAAATAGATAAATAAACCGGTAAATAACGGAAGCAGGAAGCATAAAAAAAGGGAGAAGGCAGAGGCAGAGCAGTAAGCGTGAATAAGTTAGGAACGAATAAGAGAGAGGGCGGAAGAAGAAGCAGAAAGGTAAAGCATATTTAGCAACGACAAGAAAATAATAATGCCACCAGATGTTCAGCATTCAACGGGAGGAACTGGAAGGGAAAAGCGAGATAAAGAAAAGTGTAATAACAAAGGAAGAATGAGAAATGAAGGACGTGAAAGAATTAATAAAAGAAATTATGAAATAGATGGAACAAACCACGATGGGAATGAGAAAAAAATCAAGGCAATGAAAGAACAAACGAAAGGAAAAGAAAATGAGTGGCAGAAAGAAAAAGAAGAACTGATTGGGAGAAGAGAAAAGCTACAAAAAAGCGTACGAGGAGGAAAAGGAAGAATAATATTGTAATAAAAGGGAGGACGCATGGAGGCAGAAAAAGATTTAAAGTTATGATTGAAGAGAAATTAAACTTAAAAGTGGAATTTAAAAAGTGACGGTGATAAACAGAGAGAGGAAATGAGATGTTGGTGGCGGACAGGGAGAGATGGGAGAAGAAGAGGAAACTAATGGATATAAGGATACTCATAGACCACGACCTAACATGGGAAGAAAGAAGAATCCAAACAGACATAATGAACAGAGCGGCGGAAAGTAGCAATTTACTTATTAGCTCGTGGCTGTTTAGCTCGTTGGCAATTTCTTCAATGTTGGCATAATTCCCCGAGGCGAAACGCAACACATACCATCCGTCCTCAATATAAATGTCTTTCTCGTTATCGTGTTGGAAATGTGATGCAGCCTTTTTTAATATCGTCTCTAACACAACCTCTTCCCCTGCGGGTGGATCAGTTCTATAATAAATTATATTGTCTGTCGCACTTACAGGGGCAAAACTATAAGGGTACTGAATTTCTGAAATGCCTACAACCCACGAGCCTGTTAATCTTATTTGTTTTGGCAGTTGTGTAATAAAACATGACGTCATATTGCCGGCAAAATACGTCATGGAGCTTTTACCTAATAAGGTAAGATAAAATTCCATTTTATATATCTCTCAGCTGCTAAGCTAACACCCAGCTATTATTTGTCACTGTATCCACGCCACTTGACCAGATATTGCTTATATCGTCCGCGGCCCTTCTCTGCTAAAACCTTATCGACTTTGAATAGGGCGTCTTTATCAACCGTAACAACTTGCAACTGCTCCTCATAAAAGGTACCCGCAACAGAATCGTTATTAAGATCACTTATGCGATAAACTATCGGTCTTCTTTTTATCACTCCACTAATTGCAAAAACTTCCTCGCTTCAGTTCGTTTCATATCCCTTCTCAAAGTGCTGGCGATTCTAACATGTAGGCTTTGTATTTAGGATGACGTGATGTGCCTAAGCCTTTCGCGTATAGGTTATTCCACAATTCCAATATGTTTTCATAGTTTACAGTCGCAGGGGCCATCTTTATACTTGAATGAGGGCTATTGTTGTAAGCAATCACAAGTTTTTGGAGCACATCCATGTACCTGTAAGAGTTTTTATAGGTAAAATAACGCCGCATCTTTGTTTTCAATATTTTATTAAATCTTTCAACTACAGATGCTTTTACATCAGGGTTATTTGTTACATAGAAATTGATATTTTGTTTCTTGAAAAAGTGTTGTAGACTGACCGCCACAAACTCCTTGCCTTTATCCTTCTGTAGGTTTGCCGGTGTATTCTCACTTTCCTTAAAAATATCGGTGAATGCTTTAATTACAGATGCTGCTGTCTTCGTTTTAAGAATTCTTACCCAGGCCCTCTTGTTAAACACATCAATAACCGTTATGTGTAGTTGTACCCACTGTTGTGTTTACTTAAAGTTCGCATATCGCAAGGATCCGCTTGCCACAGTTCGTAAATGTTGCTCACAATATACCTACTGCGGAGAAACTTTTTTCTGACAGGTTTATGAACCGTATAAGCTTCCTGATTCCGTAGCAATTTTTTCACTTCTCCATATCTACCCTTTACTGCATTAACTAAAGGTGTTATACCCGCAAACCCGGCCAGATGCTCTGGATCATAGTATACAGCATCCACGTTACGTTATCCACGTATCCTGATCTAGTAGAAGTCTTCTTCTTCGAAAGGATCTTCGCGGGGTTTCCCTCGATTCACTATCGGTATCGTAATTCTCACCTATAGTTGTGAGGGTCGGTTCAATTTTAGGTGATACAGTAGCATCATGTCTTTCCGATAAGCTCTCGTAGTATATTTATTTCTTTAATGTACGTCGTAAACTGTCACCAGCCGTATAGGTTTGTCGTTCTTCGCTGTCTTAACGTTTCGTGAACCAGATCGATAATGTTGGAATGAGGGATTATCTCACCTTTTATTGTGACAGTACCCCTTTTATCCCAAAATACATCACCAGCCGCATTTAGTATACGCAAGAAATCAGTGCCTTTCTTCCTGTATGAAACAGGCAGACCTTTGCATTTCGGCAAATCTTTAACATCATCATCTCCGCTGATTGTTATACTAGCGGGTTGACATAACTGATTGGAAAAGTGTTGATACCTTTGAAGAATCTGATTGTACTGTTGCCATTTGTTATGGTCGGTCATTTAGGTTTTTTAAAACTTTATATCCATGTCGTTACCCAACTGCGTTAATATGTTGATTTGTGTGACATCTGGCGCTTGCAGGCGCTGTATAAAATCCATAGGTGGAATAATCATCTTCTTTAGATTGTGGTCCATGGTTATTGAAACAAATTACCCAGAATTTCGCCAAGTAAATGTTATGTGCACACTCGCACATGCACCTGATTACTATACAGACATTTCAATAAAGCGTCACGTTGAATTTTACTTAATCTGGCTAATGCGCGCAGATATCGGTGACTTCGATTAAATCGTCAACCATATATATATATATATATATATATATATATATATATATATATATATATATATATATATATATATGGTACGCAGCCTCTAAAAATTTCGGATTATCAGGGGAAATCTGCCTTGCTAAATGCTGTATCTATGCCCTGTCACGTGGGTTCTTAAACAAGATTATGTAATAAGCGTTGAGAGAGATATCTCGCTATCCACGTCCTTGATGAAATATGTTTTGCGTTAAGAAAAACACGCTTAGATTTCTATGATGGGAACCCTTTGTAAAAATATCAACCACCGAATCGTTAGTCTCGCGCATTAGATCGTCAATTATTATTAAGACCGGTTTTTTACCGTCAAACTCTTCCATATCAGGTAATCCTTTCTGAAAATCCACTGAGAGATCTTTGAATAATGGCTGCCATTCGCCATAAAACCAAATATTTTTTTCAAAAGCTGTATCGCAGTCAGTCTCGATATTTTTTAGAAAATCAACGATAAAATACGATTTCCCACACCCTGATGACCCAGATACTATTGCAGAAAAGGAATGCTTAAACTGACCTTCCATCTCGAAACGCTAATCGATACTAAAGAGTATTTTGTTATCACTTAAATAGTAAGCGAAAAAAAAATCTGCAATCACAGGTATGTTCTACCTTGCTTTACCATGCTTATCTTTTAACATCAAATTAAACCTATTTGTTGCTGTCTTTTAAATATTTACTAAAACCAACACGCGCATCGTGCATTAACAATAATAGTTTGATGTATATCTAATTGTAATGTCTAAGGGGATACGACAAGAGGGCGCAGACCTAACACAATTTAGGTAACATTGGTGCCCCTTATTAGAACATTGTATGCGCACGCATTTGCCTACCTTCCAGGGGCTGAACTGCCAAAAAGGCTCTTAGTAAAACCAAAAGGGTCCTAATTAGGGTGAAAATTCCATCAAGGGGTTGACAATGACCACCGAAAAGAAGGCATAAAAAAATGGTTCTTAACGCAACCAAAAGGGCTATAATTAGGGTGAAAATCCCAACAAGGGTTGAAAATGGCCTCCGAAAAGAAGCTATAAGAAAGGGGTCAAAAATACTATCCCCATGTGGGCATATAAAAAATGGCGGCCAAGGTGTCCCTGGAGGCGAGGCTTGTGACGTAAAAAAAGTGGTGGGGATGTGCCGATTTACTACTGAACTCTAATGTAGAGTAGTTCAAGTGAACTGTACTTCAATAAGTTATGTATTGCGTGACGCAAAAAGTATTTTTTTTTATTCCTGGGTGTAGGTACCGCTCATAGAATAAACATTAACATCTATTTCTTGCGTTAATTGTTACACAACCATCATACATTACATACATCATATGAATATGGCGGAGGTGATACTTTTCCTTTTCTTGATTTGTCATCACTCTACCTATGCTAACTCAATAGTATGTTTTGTGGATTAAAACTTTTTTTCTGTGACGGGAAAAAAGTTTGACATTTTGTCTCCTTTGGCAGGTACTAAAATGTCACTTTTAATGGAATTACTTTTTTCCCACATAATACAAATAAATATAAATACAACATTTATTTTAAAAATTGCGAACTTAGTGGTTGTTTAGTGGTTATTTTGAATAATATAAAGTTAAAAAATGTCTGATTCCGAGTTTTCTTTGACTCCACCGAAGTTTATAGCAGCAGCAAAAGTAGCGTCACCAAAATTATTGCCAGCTAAATCACGGAAAATTTACGAAACCGCGTATTCAAGATTAATGGAATGGAAGATGAAAAAGGCATGCAGTTCTTTCTCAGAGACGGTGTTATTGGCTTATTTTTCGGAACTTACACAACAGCAAAAGCCATCAACAGTGTGGTCGAATTACTCAATGGTTAAAAGTATGTTACAATCCAATAATAATGTAGCCATTTCAAAATATTTCAAACTAATTACATTTCTGAAACAAAATGGGAAAGGTTACACGCCCAAGAAAGCTGCGATTATTACGAGTACACAAATTAGTGATTTTTTAAAAAATACTCCCGATGAAGTATATTTAATGTGCAAGGTTGTTGTTGTATTTGGGATTGCAGGAGCTTGTCGAATTTATGAAATCAGTCAAATTACATTAGATGATATTGAAGATTCGGGAACGTTAATAATTGTGAAACTTAAGCAAACAAAGAATGATGTCAACAGGAGATTTGTAGTTACCGAAGAATATATTAAATATTACAGAATGTACATAGCTCTTCGTCCAGTAGCAGCAAGGGATTGTGGGTAAAAATCAATTTTATAAGGTACCTAAAACAGTAGCTAATTTTCTTCAACTTGAAAATGCTAACCCATATATAGGTCATTCATTTCGAAGATCGTCTGCTACACTTTTAGTTGAATCTGGGGGAGATTTGATAACACTAAAGGAACATGGCGGTTGGTCGCTGAAGGGTATGTTGATGAATCGGTAGCACCCAGAACAGAAATAGCTAATAAGGTGTTTAGAACGTGTGGCATTGCTGAAATAAAACCCGATTTGCAACCAGGTACATCAACGGCAGCTGTGTCCATGGCAGAAATATTTTTAACACAAAAAAATTCCACTGTTGTACCGAATAGTTCAAGGAACATGTCATTCATGCAATGCACATTTAATAATTGTACTTTTGATATAAAGGATATGTAACTTTTGTATAATAAAAGATTTTAAAATATGTTTTTTCAATATTAAATCATTGTTTTTCCCGTCACAGAAAAAAATGGTGTAATTGTCTCCATCCGCTTCGCATCAGGAGACACCTCGAGCTAAAATCTATTACTTTTTCCCTTGTATAATAAATATCTATTTTTATAAATAATTGTCTTATTTGCTACCTTTATTTACGGAATGAATATAGCTTTAGCTCGATATCGTTAACATTTATTATGGTTGTAAATTCTTTTTTGATTTAAAAACAGCTATTTGTGCTTCTTGTTTTAAAAACTAGAGTGAAATCTCATGTTTCTATACCACTCGTAAAACGAACATTAATTGTTTTCATATCAAAAATGTGTCTATTGCTTAGCCTCGTACGAGAGTAAAAACATGATTTTTTTAATTAAAATATACGTGTTAATCATGTTTGGCAACTTTCCTATACATATTTCATGAAAGCCATTAAAAAAAAATAGACTAAAGAAAGCATCCATTTAGTAATCGCTTTTAACGGAAAAATGATTATGAACTTCCTGTAATAATGGTTTTTGGATTGAAGCCAAATACTCACATGCATTCACATACAGTATAGCATGCAGTTGTGTTTATGGAATTATTATAAAATATCGACCTTGTAAAAATTAATTTAACATAACCCCTCACTTGACTAATTACTCTAAATTCCAGTATGTGGTATAATAAATTAGTTTGATTAATTCAATTCCGTTATAAAATTTTTTACACGGTACCGTGCTGTTCGTTTAAGATTTTTGATAAATGTCCTTAGATTTTTTTGTGATAAACATTTTGATGTTCTTATGTAGTTTTTGATTAAAATTAGTTGAAGATTTGCGTGATTTTCTAGTCACGCACCTATAATAATTAAAGTTAGTTTCTAGCCCCGTAATCTATGATAATTACTTATTTAATCTGAGATTCCTGTAGAGTTAAGAATTACTTATTGATTTCTAAGAATTTAAAAATAAACATGAAAACAAAATTTTACTGTAATATTAAATAATAAACGTATCCGAAGCTTTACAATTTAATGAAAATTGAATTGTAAAGTGTATTCATGAATTATACAAGTACACAATAGTATATTATGCTGCATCCATTAAATGCTTTAAAACATTATATACGGCTAATACGTACATTAAAGGGTAATTCGGTTAGGAATATGGACCATTAGGTATTAATGAGGTTATATAAAAACTGAATAAAAAGTTTATCATCCTTTTATTATTATAGAGAAGGTTTATTACAATTTGAGCCGAATTTTTAATTGTAAAAGCATATTCGAAACATTTTTATTAAAGACCAGTTGAGAATGCCCTTCTAGCATTGCCACGCCGAACGAAATTGCATTGTCAAGTAACTATATTTAATATTCTTGTTTAGCGTTGAAAACTACATTATAAAAACCCTAAAAAACACAGT
Source organism: Vesta saturnalis (assembly GCA_036346205.1). Classification (NCBI taxonomy): domain Eukaryota; kingdom Metazoa; phylum Arthropoda; class Insecta; order Coleoptera; family Lampyridae; genus Vesta; species Vesta saturnalis. The sequence continues at coordinate 137,130 of JARFJB010000058.1, forward strand.
TGCACGCGGTCTTCCCAAGCAGTCGCTCATCCTAGTACTGACCGCGCCCGATGTTGCTTAACTTCGGTAATCGGAAAATTATATAACATATCTATATTAATTATTCTTATACTTTGACCCACGATTTGACCATGTGTCCAATGAGATACAAATGGTGACCTCTCTTATTTTTTAATCCTTTCAGAATCTGTAGTCAGATTTTCCTTAACACAGAAAATCCGCACACACGCACGCACACGCGCGGACACACGCACACACGCACACACGCACACACGCACACATGCACACACGCACACACCTACACACTCAGTCACGCACACAGAAGTTAGACAACACCTTGAAGAATGTTTTCCTTAAAAATTGATAGGACGCGGTACAACCACTAGTGGGCCAGCAATATCCCCTGACTTGACCTGTGAATTTTTTTATGGGGAAATGTTAAATCTCAATTGTACTGGGGGGTTGTAACAACGAGTCAAAACATGATGGAAAGAATAGTTCAATCTTTTCACAATATTAGTCCAGAAGTGCTACAAGTTATTAGATGGTCGTTCCGTGATCGCATAAGAAAATGTTTATTACAAAATGGGATACATTTTGAGCATTTAATTTCATAATTTTTTCTCTTCAAATATTCATTTTTCACATCCTACTTCATCACCAAAAATTTGCATTGTTTTAACACGAGTTCCTACAAACATTTTGACAATTTTCAAAATAGTTCGCTTACAGTTAATTTTATACACAAACTTTATATCACTTTGATAGAGAATTTAAAGCCGAATCGAGTTACGGAAAAAAATTAGATTATTGCATTTAAAAAAAATACATTATGTCTATTTGAAAGTATGATAATTCGGCTTAAATTATGGAAAACCTTGTACGGTATTGAGTTAAAACTTAAATACTAAAGGCTGTACTAAAAGTGCATATTCCAAAAATTTGTCATTTTGTAAAAATGTTTTGTTTAGATGAGCGCTATTTTTTTGAAAATACCATCTTTTTTTCTAACCTCAAAACCCTTATTAATAAGTTAATAAACCTATTATCAATATAAAGTACATTTATAGAGGAATCCAAAAATGTACTAATATACAGGGTGTGCCATATAAAAAAATCTTGCAATTTGGTGCCACGCATTTTTAGACCATCCTGTATATTTTAAAATAATTTCTTAAAGTACCCCATTTGGTCTGATTAATTATCCGCTATCATTTTTGTGACGGATTTGACATAACATCAAGACAGAAAAATGGAGTACTAAATGGACGCTCTGTATATCCTTAAGAAGGAACGACCTTTACATCGGGCGCGTATGAAACTTAACGAGTTTCATAATATTTTACGTTATAAAACCAAAAAATTATCTTTAATGCTGGTATGTAAACAAAGTAAAATCTAACCAGTTGTTATCACAACCGGCTATAATTAAAAGTGAATTTTTCGAAGTTTGGTTATAACATTAGCTTTTATTTCATGTAAACTTTGGGAAACAGAGTTATGTTTGCTCGATGGTTTCGTACATTTGTGTGGTGGTCTTTATTCACTTATTTTTTTTAAACATGTTTTCAGTGAGATACTTGTGTAAGAACTTAGTTGATTATTGTAAGTACAAGGACCTTTTCAGTGTAATGAGATACGTAGATACGTAGATTACATTAAAACATTTAAATTAAGAATTACTATCTTAGGTAGTTTTAGTCCGACCATTATATAATCGTTGGACCCCATATTAATTAATTGGGTTATCCCACGAATAAATTAATTTAACTCATGCATTCATTACTTAAATCATGAACTTGAACCACTTACCATCAATCACACTTATAATTTTTACTTCCTTGACTTTTTTTTAATTAAATTTTTTTTTGTAGAAACAAATCGAATTTCTTTTTGGTTTCATAAATCTTTGTAATGTCGCAATTTGTAATGGTATCATAAATTTGAAAGCAGTAGATAAAGTTTGGCAGCGATTACACTATAAAGAGATTTACAACAAAGTTTAAACATACAAAATCAAAGTTTTTAAACACTTTATACTGTCTTCTATAACTCCTACAACTATAGTGTTATAATTTAACTACCTTACCTTCAGGATCTTCAGTTTTTAATTGCGCATCTAACTCCTTATCATCATAGGATGCGCCTAGTGTTCTCAGAATAAGTTTGACTTTTTCTCTCTCAATAGTTCCTCTTTTATTAGAATCGAACATCGTAAAAGCTTTCTTCAACACTGCAATAATCACTTTTAGATAAATAAAATAGGTAATAAATAACTTACTGTTAAGTTGTTCCTGGTCCACATCTGCCTATAAACAGAATTCAATATGTAATGACAAATAAAATTAAGATATAAATGAAACAGATGTGATTTTAAGTTTGCTAATTTTGATAGTAACTACTATATGTGTTCGAAACTATCCACATTTCTGAAAATTCTGCTCATCTCTGTTATTTGTACATTTTGCATTTGTTTTCGTTAGCTCCAGGCAAACAACTTTAAACTGGAGGAAGTTTTGAACATACTTATTTTAACTGTAATATAATTAAATTAATGTGTCAAATACAGATTGGATAACAATAAACGCTGAGGTAACTTATAACTGTAACTCATAAAGTCATACGTAATAAAAGCTTTCCTATCTTCGTTTATTTATATCTGTAAAAATCAATACTAAATGTTCTACAGTTATAAATTAATACATGAAAAGTAAAATGTAGAATACTTTTAGATATTTATTAAACAGATATCATAATCTGTCATATCTGTAGTTGGGTTTCCTTAAAAACAAATGTGTTGTGTTAAAAAAAATTCACTAGTAACGGATTTGAACCTACACAGACACACAGACACGCAGACACGCAGGCACGCAGACACGCAGACACGCACACACGCACACACGCACACACGCACACACGCACACACGCACACACGCACATACGCACACACGCACACACGCACACACGCACACACGCACACACGCACACACACACAGCACACACGCACACAGCACACACGCACACGCACACACGCACACACGCACACACGCACACACGCACACACGCACACACGCACACACGCACACATGTACAAACGCACACACGCACACACGCACACACGCACCCACGCACACACGCGCACACGCACACACACGCACACACAGACACACATACACGCACACACACACGCATACGCGCACACACACACACACACACGGGCGGACACGCGGACACGGACGCACGGACACGGACACACGGACACATGGACACACGGACACACGGACACACGGACACACGGACACACGGACACACGGACACACGGAGACACGCACACACGCACACACTCACACACGCACCCACGCACACACGCGCACACGCACACACACGCACACACAGACACACATACACGCACACACACACGCATACGCACAGACACACACACACACACACACACACACACACACGGGCGGACACGCGGACACGGACGCACGAACACGGACACACGGACACATGGACACACGGACACACGGACACACGGACACACGGACACACGGACACACGGAGACACGCACACACGCACACACTCACACACGCACCCACGCACACACGCGCACACGCACACACACGCACACACAGACACACATACACGCACACACACACGCATACGCACACACACGCATACGCGCGCACACACACACACACACGGGCGGACACGCGGACACGGACGCACGGACACGGACACACGGACACATGGACACACGGACACACGGACACACGGACACACGGACACACGGACACACGGACACACGGACACACGGAGACGCGCACACGCACACACTCACACACGCACACACACGCACACACACGCACACACACGCACACACACACACATACACGCACACACACACGCATACGCACACACACACACATACACATACACACAAGGGCGGACACGCACACACACACACACACACACACACACACACACACACACGGACGGACGGACGGACGGACGGACACGGACGGACGGACACACGGACACGGACACGCGGACACACGGACACACGGACACACGGACACACGAACACATGGACACACGGACATACGGACACACGGATACACGGACATACGGATACAAGGACACACGGACACACGGACACACGAACACACGGACACATGGACACACGGGCACACGGACACATGGATACACGGACACACAGACACACGGACACACGGATACACGGACACACGGACACACGGACACACGGACAGACTGACACACGGACACACAGACACACAAACACACAAACACACAAACACACCGACACACAGGCACACAGACACACAGACACACTGTGTAATTTTTTTACTTGTTCCCAATTTTTTGCTACTGACAATATCAAGAAGTACCCAAAAAGTTTTGTCAAATTTTTGCTTACCATAGCGCCATAAGTTGTAATTAATGATACGTCAGTTTGGACGCCAAACTGAGAATAATACCTAAGGGGTTCGTTTCTGATGAAATATTAATCAATATTTGTGAGGAAAAAGATCATCAATCCCATACTAATGTAATACAGATTTTATAAAATCTATGTGTTTCAAAAGTAGTTGTACTTATCGTCGTCAATAATGCTTGAAGGGTTTGACTCAACACACGATTTTGCCAACGCGATAAGTATTTATAGCAATTACCTTAAAACGTAAAAACATGCGTTTTTATACTCAAGTGGTTTTAACCGCATTCCGCAATCTTTGATGGAAACGAAGTTAAGTAAATATTCGGCAAATAAATAAGAACTTAGAGGACCTAAAGTAAAAATAACAACTTTGGCTAGATTTAAAAAAGCAGGCAACGAAAATAATTGATACCTTGGATCCGCATTGCCTTGTAGCTAATGTCAGGGGAGTAGTAATCTTTGTTGATAATGGTGAAGTACCGAAGAAATTCCTCTTAGACGAAGCGTAAGACTGACTGACAGACATCGCACAGTTTAACCTCTCAACCTAGAAGTAAAACGCCCACACATTGTATTTTAATTGCATTTGAATGACACGACTGATTTCTTAACAATATCTTTAACCGCTATTTTTAGCATTTCATTTTTAGAGTATATTTCTATACCTTCCTGTGATTGCAATCTCGAAGGGAGTACAGCTGGATTCTTCATTCTGGTTCTTGCACCTTGCTCCAAGATCTTGGTCCAGCATCTTCCGTGTACCTTTTTTGGCTTTCTGTTGCCTTATTTCCGTGTTCCGCCATTTTGATTGCACGAGCGTTTTTGTCTTTTTACTATTTTGTTCTTGTGTGCTTTTTGGTGTAAGATACGAAATAACCTTTTCTGCGGCGTCTTCTTCAAACTCTTCTTTTTCAATTCCTCGTTTTTGACGTTCAGGTATCTTGTTTTCACCAGTTTGTTTCCGTGTGCTTTTTTGACTTTCCACCATCTTGTTTCGTGTACCTTTTTATCTTAAGGTGCTTGTGACAGAATTCAACACTTTCCACCTGTATCTGAATCTTGTTTCTGTATTAAGGACTACTTGACAGAGGCTGGTTTAAACATCGTTAACTAAGTCATTTTTGGCAAAACTGTTCACAGCGTCAGTTTTGCGCAAAAAACTACGACTATTTAGAAACATATTGTTTTTAGATACAGGAAACGATACATAGAAATGACAGAACATTAAAGAAAACGAATAACGTTATAATATATAGGACTTTCAATCAAAAAAAATTGAGAAACTTTAGTCATTGCGTTGTGAGCTACTATGTATACAAGATAATCATTGTAACGAAGGGTCTAGTACCGATTCCTATAAAATGATCTAATTAGGTGCACTATTCAGTTACAGAGTTTTAAATTCAGCAAGAATGTTACACACAGCAGAATTCAAAAGTGGGATAATTCAATTCAATTAAACATAGTTGTGTCCTTGCATTTACGTATATCTCAATACATATATTGGAAATTTTATAATATGATACGCTACCGTTATATACAGCTTCAGTCGCTTTTTAATAATAAAACCTTAATCGACCAACGCGAACTAAACGTGTAGTTTTAAAAATTTTGGTTTTTGTAGTTTGAGCTAACACACTTTGTAATATTAGCGGTTTTGAATGTAGTGTTACTGATTTTTCACCTATTGTGTGAAAATAGTGAACAATATTTTTACATGTTTCCATGTTTCAAAATTAATTCAATTTTTTGCTAGCAGGCACGTTTCTAATTCCATTCTCTATAATGCCTGTCTAAACCTAAGTTTTGTTATTCAGCTATTATGACATTCTTCTTATATTCTTCGACCATAAAAATGAAAGTTTCGCTAAGATCGGGCATGAAGCCCGTGCAAGTGCCCGCGCGCGTGTCTGTTGTGTGCGTGTGTGTGTGTGTGTGTGTGTGTGTGTGTGTGTTGGTGCGTGCGTGCGGGTTCGTGGGTGCGTGGGGTTCAGGTGGGTGTGTGTGCGTGTGCTTGCGTGTGCGTGTGTGCGTTGGTGTGCGTGTGCGTGTGTGTGCGTGTGCGTGTGCGTGTGTGCGTGTGTGTCGTGTGTGTGCGTGTGGTGTGCGTGTGTGTGCGTGTGCGTGTGCGTGTGCGTGTGCGTGTGCGTGTGCGTGTGCGTGTGCGTGTGCGTGTGCGTGTGCTGTGTGTGTGTGTGTGTGTGTGTGTGTGTGTGGTGTGTGTGTGTGTGTGTGTGCGTGTGTGTAGATAAGTGGTGAATGTATGTTACTTTCCACGATAATCCCAGAATGGCAACACTGACGTACGTTAAATATAGCATTTAAATATGTTTTCATTTCTACTGGAGCTAATTTTGTTTTGGAAGAAGTTCAGCAGTGGAGAGGGGGGTTTATTACTAGCGGTCTCTGGTTTTTATCAATTATTTCTAAAACAGCTGTATATTTCAAAGATATAAAAATACCAACATATAGACCTTAAACATATCCATTAATTATGTTCTGTGTAATTTTGTGATACGACGCATAATTTAGAGGAAAAAAATTCCTAATGTAGAATTTAGGTGTTAGCTTGAACTTTTTCAGTATTTGAATAACGATTAATTTTATAAGAAAAGGTGTTGACATATTTTTTAGAGAAAATTCTATTTTATATAACTTTTCTTTATAAAGTTTCTTAATATAAAGCAAACTAAGTTTAAAAATTACTTAAATAGAAATAGAAAAATTGAAAATGCTTAAATTGTATTATCGGTATTTTGTACAAGCGGGCGCTTTTGGGTTTCTTTTTTAAGTTGTCATCTAGATGTCTATTAACGTCAACAATGTTGCCTATTTTCGTTATAAACAAATTATTATTAAAATTATTTCATTTCTTATAATTCCCACTTTGTTGGTTACAATGTCGTGTGTTGTTCCACACCAGATATTTTTGAAATATACATAGAAGTGACATGTTATGCCCAATAATCTATCTTCGTAATCAGATCCACAAAATGGCTATTATTATTAGATAACCAATATCCGAGGCGATCATAGAATTCTGCCAAAGTGTGTGGTAACATGCGTGGAGTAATTTGTGTGACTTCATCCTAAATTTCGTTGAACCAATCTTTGCAACCTCTGCATTTTAGATGACCCAAGAGAAAAAGTCTGGTAGAATCTGGAGATCGAGTTGGCCATTCCTAAGTGCGACGTCTTCTATTTCATCTTCCTGAACGTCTTTATTTATAAACCCTCTGAAGAAATAATCTGGAGCTCGAGCAACAAATCTTATTGATACCTTTATTTAAATACATAATTTTGGACATTATGCCTCTAATAAGAGCAAAATACATTTGTTCCTTCAATTGTCAATCTATAAGGGATGTGCAAAAATACAGTTGCCCAAACATTAACTTTTTCCGGGTATTGTGCGACATCTAGGGGCGATTTTCTCTACTCCGGAATATACAGTTGTATCGGTTTACTTGCCCATTTCATTGTCATCGCTGAACAAATTTTTTTCGAAAAATTACGGCTGTGATTTATTATGCTTTCTGTAAACTGGACTCGATGGTCCGGATCATCTTCACCCATATCGTGAAGGTTTTGTATGGTATGATTTTTTTCTTCGCCCAAACCGTTTCTTACTTATTTGCTAATTAAGGGCTAATTGTGTGGTTCTTACCTTACTGTTTTCTTAAAGTTTCACTAGCAGATTTCACCTATTCTTATCTCGAGTAAAAGTGTTTGAACTCTCTGATCCAGATTGTTTCACTTCATCAGGTCATAATATTGTTGAACAGGTAATCGATTGCAATAACTCAAATTATGGTACTATACTTAAAATTTGAAAATTCCTTAATCCATGGAGAAAACTATACTTTTGGCAACCTTGCAAATACGATTTTTTAATTTATCATATCACGTTACCACTTGGATTTACATTTAATTACTGCTGACATAATTGGCTCTTCCGGTTTATTCTAGTAACCTTGTATTATTAATATCGATCATTCTAACAGCTATAATAGGAATAGCTGGCAATACAATCTTTATGCATGAGATACATTTAACTAATACTTTTAAATTAAATCAAACATTAAAGTATAAATTATTATAAGTTTTTTGTTAGAACGAAATAAGTTCAAATGTAAACATGTAATTAAAAGTTATTATTAATTTTATTAAATACATAAATAAAAAGTTTACCTCGAGTAGGATTTGAACCTTTGACCTGTACTTTGCTAGAGTCTCAAATATATTGCGATTTATTGTAAGGGGTACAAATAAATCTAAACGTATGAAAATCTAAACTTTCACCCTTATACATAATTAAAATACTTATCTTTGAGTTTTGTTAAGGTGTATTCCATTTATATTTTATATGAATTTATACGTTACAGTTAACGTCCTCAGTAAACGGTAGTATCTGTAAGAGTAACTTGAGACATTAGAACAACTTTATGAAATATGAAAAAGATGAAAACGCAAACATAAGCCTACTACTAATATAACAGTTTGATAAACGTATAAAGTCAAATATGGAATCTAATTTTTGTAATGAATAACTAGATACTTAATAAATTAAATATTATTAAACTGCCTTAAAGATGATAAATCAAAACATTCTTTCAACGGACGAAGGCTAACAGTGAAAAATGTCATAATCAAAGAACAAATTTAACAAAATTTAATCAAATGATGATGTAAGCGTAAAGTTGTGAGAAACTTAAATTTGAAATTGATAAAATTAAATTCCGTATTTGGCTTTATACGTTTATCAAACTGTTATATTAATAGCAGACTTATGTTTGCGTTTTCATCTTTTTCTAACATCTCAAGTCTTATAAATACTACCATTTAGTGAGGACGTATAAATTTATATAAAATATAAATAGAAAAACCCAAAAGATACATACATAGGAAATTAAGGATGGAAAATAAAATCCACCAAATAATAAGATTGCAGATAGAAAAGCAAAAGGAAAAGGCCACGTATTTCATTCCCTCCTCAAGGGGGAGGGCGGGCTGCTTAACCTTTCCAAGCTGCTTTAGCTACAATCATGGATTCCCAGCATACCTACATATATTACGTATATATGGATGGTGGAATTGAGGATGAGTGTGGTCAGGATAGGATGGGAAGGAACGGAATTGGGATTCTAATGGGGACAATTCTACTCCAGCATTCGCCTAAATACACAGTGACCATGCCGGTATGAGGAAAATCTCCTGGAGAAACCCCTTACTGGGTATATGGTAACAGGAATCGAACTCATTACCTTCCGAATGTTAAGTAGGTCGTGTTACCACAACTCTACTAGCTCGGTTTGCAGAAGGGAAAATATGATTATTAGCGGTTTTATTCAGTTAATCCATTTGAATATTTTTTAATGAAATGGGATTAGAATTATTTTTTGAGTACGCATTAGCACTATGTATTTCTTTCTATCACATACTGTTAAAAAATTAAACAAACTTTTGCTTCAGCGTGTAGCGAACTAACAGAAACGCTTTATAATCTTAATTTTTATCTGTAGCAAAAGGAGATAAGAAGATACGGATAATAACTCTTTACGATTAGAAAGCTTATGTCCGTGTTAATGGAGTTTTCCCTTTAATAGGTATTGTAAATTTTTTTCTATTTGTAGTATTTTTTATTTTTATTTATTTTATTTTATTTATTCTGATTACAACACGATACATGGTAGTTGCATAAGTATCAACACAGTTTTAAAAATTTTGTAATTTATAATAATTATTCGTACAAATAATACGAAATTAAAATCAGATATTACATGTGCTGTCCACTTTCTCTACATATACCACATCATTACTCATTTTATGACAATTAAAACTTAATTCCAGTAATTAAATTTCAAAAAAGCGTTAATACTTATGCAATTATCATGTTTAATTTTATAATTACAATGCTATATTATTTACAAATAAAAAGAAATTTTACAACTACAATACAAAATAAATGGAAAATTGTTTTAATATGGAAAAGCTTTCTCATCAGAATATATTCTTATATCCTTCTGCTACACGTGAAATTAAGAATATAAATGTGTTTGTTAGTTCGCAACACGCAGAATCGAAAACTTGTTTAAATCTCTTTTTTAACATTATGTGAAGGTGTGTACTCAAAAAAAGAACCACAATCCAATTTCGACCAAGGTTATTCAAATGGGCTACATACAGTATTTCTTTAAACGATATTCGGTATTAGTTCCATTTCATGATGCAATCTTATAACAAAATATAAAAATGTGAAGTAAAACAAAAAAAAACCTTTTGTGCTTAAATATGAAACCGAAACTTTATCCCACCGATTATGTGCGTTTATTGCAGAGAATTTTCAACGCGTTTTATTTTATAATTCCATTTCCAGGCTACAAAATTTACTCTTCTCGATAAAAGCAAAAATAAAAAGTTTAAAAAGCATTTTTAATTAAAATGAAAACTAAAGTTCTTAAACCAGACCTATATTCTCACAATATTTTGGACGCTTATTACTCTTTCATTTAAATCACTGAAAGAAACCATTTTGAATTTTTTTTCTTTTATTTAGCAAAAGCTAAAAATAATTTTACTTATGTACAGGGTATCCCAACATTCTAAAAACTGTAAAGTTATTGTGTTTAATGGAACTGTCCTATTTTGATGTTATTACTGGATTTTACACTAAATTATGTGTTAAATTTATTAAGATCAGTTACACTTTATCTGTCATGCTTTTTCAGCTTTTTCAATTTTTCCTTCAAAATTCATAGATGCAGGGACTTGTTTAAAAAATCATAATTTCTATCAAAGATAATTTGATAAACTATTTTTGGTCCATTTTCTAAACTTTAATGAAGCGTTTTAAATAGCCAAGCAGTTGTTTTAGTGTTTTTTAACGCCATCTGCAGTTTTACAAATGTGACAATAGAAAAAGGTCAATAACTCATTTGTTTTTAAATGGAATCCCCTGTATATTATGGCACTGATCAATTGCTTTTTTGACAAGCTTTCTAACGATACAAAGCTTGTATGGTCAAATGTAGACATCTAAGCTGATAGAGTAAGAAAACTGCATTTTAAGCAGTTTTCTCTTAAAACAACGTAATTTTCGAGTAGGCTAATGCCACTTTTACAAATAGGCAATGACATACAAATGAATGTTAACTCTTAACGCATTAACGCTTCATTTACAAAATATATTATTAAGTAAGTTAAATTAATTGTTTGAAACAACCATAAACAGCACATTTATTTAACCAAAAGAAAAAATTAAGAATAAGTAACAATTAATAATACGAGCATTCTTTTATAGTCGATGTTCAAAAATATCACCGTTTTGTTCAATACAAATATTCAGTATGTTCACAAAAGAATCTCTGACGTGCGTTAACATTCAGACATCAATCGAACGAAAAGCATTAGTTATTCTAACCTTCATGTCCTTAGCAGTTGTTGGTCGAAAGCGATATACTTGGTCTTTAACAAACCCCCACAGAAAAAAATCAACTAGAGTTAAGTCGAGAGACCTGGCAGGCCAACCGATTGCTCCTGTTCTGCGTATCCCACGATTTGGTTAAGTTTGGTTTAAAAATTGTCGAACAATTTGATGGTAATGTATAGGAGCTCCATCCTGCTGAAATCACATATTTAGATCAATATTTTCGAGAAGTATCGGAAGATCATTTTGAAGAAACTCGTAGTACCTTAATCCTGTCAAAAAAATAAGGTCCAATCACTTGATCTTCACATATACCGCCCCACACGCTTAATGACCATCTGTTTTGATGGTCAATAGTCCTCATCCAATGGGGATTTGCAGTGCTGTAGTAATGAATATTGTGCAGGTTAACAGATGCGTTATTCTTAAAATTTACCTCATCGCTGAATAAAATGTTGTTTAAAAACCCACAATCATTGTTCATTAAATCGAGCATTAATTCCGAAAAACGAATCCGATTCTCAAAATCATCCCATACAATTCTTGATGAAGTTCAAAGTGATATGGGTGAAATTTATGCTTTAAAATGATTCGATTAACACTACTTTGTGACATTTCAATTTCAGCTTCCTTTTCTCAACTGCGGATTTTCTTCTAGGATCTAGAGAACTTCCAATTCTTTGTCCTCGTCAACTTTGTGTCCTATTATTTTATTTTTTTGGGTAGGCTACGTTTGCAGTACCTTCAAACCTATCTTTTACTTTTTGAAAAGCAGCACAATGCGGTACCACTGCTTTAGGGAATGTTTGATGATAAATTCCACTTGTCAATAGAATATTTCGATCCGCTTCACCAATGCAATGTACCATGTTTATCAACTCTTGACATGAAAAATTCATTTTAGGCTGTATCAAATTTTTTTTTTTTTACAAAATCAAACTTGTCATTATAAAGCGCCTACTCGAAAATTGCGTTGTTTTAAGAGAAAATAATAAAAAGTGGAGGTCATCTAAAAAAATGATCTTTTTACATTGTCATGTTTAAAAAACCACAGAGGGCGTTTAATAACATTAAAACAATTGCTTGGCTATTTAAAACGCTTGCTTGAAGTTTAGAAAATTGATCACAAAAAAGTTTATCAAATTATCTTTAAATATATGATAAATTTTTAAACAAGTCCCTGCATCTACAAATTGTGAAGTAAAAATTGGAAAATGTCAAAAAGTATGACAAATAAAGTGTAACTGATCTAAATAAATTTAACACATAATTTAGTGCAGAATGCAATAATAACATCAAAATAGGGCAGTTCCATTAAAAAAATTACTTTACAGTTTTTAAAATGTTGGGACACACTGTACATAAACAAAATTATTTTAGTTTTTGCTAAATAAAAGTAGCTACTATTCAAAAAAATTACGCGTTGATATCTTAAATAGTAAAAAAGTGATGGAGCTTTTTTAGAATCTCTGGGTTACTCGGTATTTTATAATTCAATTTTGCGATAATAAGTTTCATAATTTGTACTTACAGTTTGTTTTAACCACTACATTTTATAATAATTGAGTCCACAAATTTTATTAAAAAGATTAAAATATAATAACTTTTGTTAACTTATTCAAACCTTCTTCAGTGCGACGTAAGTTTTTTTTACTAACCATTTTAATTAAATTGCAATATGACTTCCCTCCAGGAATTTAAGCCAGATACTGATAGAGAAAATCACACGTTTTATAGCTACTAGATGTTTAAAATATAGTTGTGATATTTTGGCCGAAGTCGCATAATATGTTCTTAAATATAGCGTCTGTAAACTATTTTAAAATTTTTAATATCTATAAAACTTCATAATTTCTGGAGAAACAGATACGAAATTGTTTAACTCCTAAATTCTAATAATAATCTCAATTTAAATAAAGCATAAAAGTTGTTATTGATGGAATTATAAGGAGAAGAGAAGTAACTAAAAAGGGGAAATGATATTCAGTCTTCAGTGTTGCATAATTTATGAGCCGAAAATCTATATATTTGAAAGTATGATTAATTTTCTATTAATTCCACTTTAGTACACATTTCATCTATTCAACAATCTTTAATTAGTTGAAATATATGTGTTAGGTTGCCTGATACGTTTCACTTCAAAGTATATTGTGTATTTATACCTACCAGTAAAAAAATAAAATAATTAACTAACTTTCCTGGTGTATAAAATTAATTAAATTGCTTTTGTGTCGCATAAAGCTCTCGTAACTACCTTGTGGAAACTTATTAAAATAGGAGCACCGGTACAAGTAAACAGATCAACTTTGGCATTTACGAGTAAATTCGTAAAAATTGTGTAAGTAGATTAAAAAAAATATATATATATATATATACTGCATGACTGATAAATCTCTCATACCGTGCTTCATTAGAACATTAAATCAAATTATTGTCTGAACGTGTATATTGGTTTGCAGCCAAAAAATTTGATATATAATCAAATTATTTAAGAAAATTAAATAATCATATTTGAATACACAAATCTACAATATTGAAGAAAATATTATTATTTCATAAAAAATTTGTAAACTTGGGGAAATCATGGTCGCCATAGATTAGAGTGTGCTTTGCAAATATAAATGACATTATTTTCGAATGTAAGGTAACTGAAACGCTTTAAAATGTATAGCATTGTTACTTATGTGTAATTTTTAACACTACGCTTTCAATAAAACCTCGACACAATACAAAGATTTACAGCTGAAACATGCCCTAGAAAAGAGGAAATGGTAAGAAGTACATGATAATGTAAGAAAATAACTAACAATTTAATTAAGTTTGGATCAATATTTTATGAAAAGGGGAATGCTATTAACTTAAAAATAGGATTGAGAAATTCTGATTTGGGATAATTGCTCTGAGGAAATCTTATTTCTATTCTTCTCTTTCATTTTCATTTTCAACGAAAAACCACTAAACTTTGGTGTATATTTATTGCATTCTCTGCCTCAAGTCCTACATATCTGTGTATATGTTTCTAAATTGTATGCAGGCTTACTGAAACTTGTAAATCGTAAAAATATTTTGGCAATATAGCGTATTTCGTACTTATGATATACAGGGTGATTCACGGTGGATGGCACATTAGACGTTTCTGGTGAACCAAGCAACTGATCGCTCTGAAAATTGGATGGGTGGCATATTTGGACATTCTCTACCCAACTAAAGTATTTTCGACGATGCGGTATTGCCACTTTTATTATAAAGTAGTTGCAAATTTGATATTTTAAACAGAACACCCTGTATATAATATTTTTAGGATCTTCATCAATTTCCTGACAACTTCTCTTAATATTTCCCTATACCTATCTGTAACCGCTTTTGAAATAAAAAACTAATTTCAATTTTTTTCGTCGGAAAACATGACCTTTAAAGATGCTGATAGCTTCGAGTTCAGCCATACTATGATATCGAAATTTGGTTTAGAGTAAGGTAACACTTAAAGGCTTCCCACGCTTTAGCTGAATCTCAATTACTTCAATACAGAGTGGTTCAAAAATGTAGTTATCCAATTTGCTTGAAAAAGTGACTAAAGATGGATTATTTTAAATGGAACACACTGTGTATTAATACTAATCCGGAAAACTATATATATATATATATATATATATATATATATATATATATATATATATATATATATATATACCGTGAGCGGCTAAATTATGGAATAAATTCAATAATTCTTAAATCGGCAACTTCAGAGAAATATCCCGATACCCGTCGATTTTTATTTTTAGACGCGCGGTTGTTCAGGTTATTAATTTATTTTTGAGGTTACCTATGTAAGCGTGATGACGTCATTGATGATTTTCTTTAATGGAAAGGGGAGGTGTTGCAATGGAACTTTTGAGAGATCTTTTAATTATCTAATCAGTCGTAGCAATAGTTCTGAGTATTTGCGTTACGTATACAGGGTGATTCAAGATTATTGTTGTTCTATAAAAATACAAGCGAACTAAAAAAGACAACTATTCCAAATTTGGTATGTAGACATAATAGATCATGATCTATCTTTTAAAACTATTTTCAAAAGTGCAACGTTGCCACTTCTACCAGAAACCCAAGGCAACTTTGATAATTCAAATTGAATACCCTGTATGTTACTGCTTTTTCGAATTCTGCTTTCGCTCATCACGGGTCGCCCTTAGCTATACGTGGGATCAAATACCTGATCTTTATGGAAGTGATCATTTTCCCTTAATTATCTCCACCGAAAAACCAAAAAATAAACGCGTTCCCACAACCAAATGGCTGATAAGATAGGCAGACTGGACAAAGTTTAAAACAAACATTCCTCCAATAAACAGGAATCAAGAAACGAACTGTCTAGTAGATAACGTTACATCATCCATCATAGAGGCAGCAAAAGAGTCTATACCGGAAAATAAAATAATCCCACAGAAACGTACGGTCCTTGGTGGAATGTAGAAATTGGAAATGTCATAAAGAATAGAAAAAAGGCTCTCCAAATGTTTATCAAGTGTCCAACAACAGAGAATTTGATAAAATTCAAGAAGTCAATACGTCGTCTAATACTAAACGCTAAACGAAGATCTTGGCAGAATTAAGTAACGGAAATAAACACCAGGACAACTAATACCGAAGTATGGAAGAAAATCAAATCGGTGTCTGGAAAAAACTATAACAAAGCTCCACTTATCTTGGAAGACAATGGTAATCTTGAGCCAATTGCTATATCGGAAAAACTGGCTCAATATTTCGAAGAAGTTAGCTCCTCGAATCAATATACACCTGAGTTCAGGGAAAAAATACGTCATAGACCAACCTTCTTAAACCACGCCGAACAAAATGAAAGTGAATGCAATTCACAATTTACGAGAGAGGAATTACATGAATCACTAAAATGGATTTTCTTTATATTTTTCTTTATATATTTAACCAAATATGGGCAAAAGGAGACTACCCTTTAGGATGGAGAACGTCCATCATAATTCCCATTCTTAAATCAAAGAAAAATAAACTTGAAGTAACCAGTTATCGTCCAATATCTCTAACCAGCTGTATAAGCAAAATACTTGAGAGGATGGTCAATAAAAGGCTAACAAAACACTTAGAACAAAACCTGATTATTGACAAATTCCAAGCAGGCTGTAGAAGAAATTTCTCAACAAGAGATAACATGCTGCTTCTCTCTACAGCTATGAAGGACACTTTCAACAAAAGGGAGCATGGCACTGTTGTCTTTTTTGATTTAGAGAAGGCATATGATACAGTATGGAGATAAGGTATTCTGGAAAAGATTCTTCGTTGGGGTATTAAAGGAAAAATGTTCAATTTCATAAAATCCTTCTTAACAGAAAGACTTATCCAGATCAGAGTAGACAACTATTTATCTAGCAAACATCGACTAGAAAACGGAATACCTCAAGGATCACCAATCAGTGTCACTTTGTTTATTATCGCAATAAACGAATTAACAAAATCACTAGATATGAAAATAGGCCGATGCATGTATGTAGATGATGTAGCCCTATATACTTCCTCCAAAGGTGATGAGTCTCATAACTCTGCAATGCAAGCTGCCATCAATGCGATAACAACAGAAGCAGACGATGTAGGTTTTCGATTTTCTACAACAAAGACAGTGTGCATGCACTGCTGTAAGTTAAGGCGTCCGCATCATCCTCCAAACCTATTTCTAAAAGGAAACAAAATAAAAAACGTGACGAATTATAAGTTCCTAGGAATAACAATAGACCACACACTCACATGGAAATCGCATATAGAAAACGTATCGAAAAAAGCCAGGAAAAGATTAAACATAATAAAATTTATAGAGTAGGGGCCACTCTATAGATCTCCAGATGTTACACCTCTTGATTTTTTTCTGTGGGGCTATTTAAAATCTAAAGTATACGTCGAGTAACCACGAAATCTGAAAGATTTGAAAAATAGAATTAGATTATAAATGCGTAAGATTAGTCCACAAATGATCCACAATGTTCAAGAAACTTGTGGTCATCGGTTCAACATTTAAATTGAGTTACAAACAATTCTACAATGTTAAACAATTTTTTCTCAGTTTTGTGTTAATAGTAGATACTTACTTACCTGTGTGAATTAATTTAATTTTACATTTTCGTTTATTTGTAAATGACCAGTGTTTGCAACGTGTTTAACGTAACCAGTTTCCCTATTTTTTTTCAATTTTACTAACTGTCGATTTTCTGATAGGTTTGTTAAGATATTTTTTATTAGATAAGTTACATACTTGTAGTTGCGTTCCGGTTCTATCTCCACATCCAATCATAATTGATGTTTCTTTTCGCTATCATTTCTAATGTGCTTACTGTATTCTTGATACTAAACTGCTCGACATATGAAGTGAATCAGTTTTTTTCCAAAGATTATTATGACAGAACTTTCAAACCAAATAAAATCAGAAAAAAATTCCGAAACCAGTCGATTTTTATTTTTAAGTGTGAGGTTGGTCAGATTATTATTTTATTTTAGAGGTCATTTATGTAACGCTTAGAGATGGGTATAGGGAAATATTAACAAAAGTTGCTTAGAATTTTATGCAGAATCCGAAAATGCAGTAACATACAGGTATTCAATTTGAATTTTCAAAATTGCCTTGGGTTTCTGGTAGAAGTGGTAACGTTGCACTTTTGAAAATAGTTTTAAAAGATAGATCATGGCCTATTATGTCTACATACCAAATTTGGAATAGTTGTCTTTTTTAGTTCGCTTGTGTTTTTATAGAACAACAATAATCTTGAATCACCCTGTATACGTAACGCAAATACTCAGAACTATTGCTACGACTGATTAGATAATTAAAAGATCTCTCAAAAGTTCCATTGCATTGCATATATATATATATATATATATATATATATATAATACCTATACCTAACTGGTCGGGTTTCGAACTTATGAGCATTTATTTGCGAAAATGCACTTTGAAAATGATATCCCCGTTAGGTTTTTGGTAAGAAGGCCACGATTACTATTTCACATTAACGTTGTATCATTATAGTAATTATATCAATATTTTCGTCTATTCAGAAGCTGACAATACGTTTAGAAACAATGGAACAAAATAAAATTATTGAAACAAAGGTCTTACAAATTTGTTTATTATCTTTGAACAATGACAAAGAAAGGTTAACATCTCTATAAAATAATTATGTGGAATATGACAAGATGTTGCCTTATAATTTATCAAAATGGTAGAAAGTGGGTTATATATAGAATTTTCCGTGGAATTTAGTGGCGTGCATAGTTTTTCCCATTAAAAGTCAGTTTCTTCGCAATAAACCAAAGTTTTGTGTTTTTAAATGAAACACCCTGTATATTTTATTGCACAATAGAGCTTACTCTCAGGTTTCAAAATATACACACATATATATATATATATATATATATATATATATATATATATATATATATATATATATATATTAATGTATACAACGTGTCCCAGATAACATTTTCAGCATGGGGATCTCGCTTATTATAAAAGACACAGATTTGGTTAAATTAGATGAATTACTCCTAAGGATTAGTAAAATTATAGGACACTCTCCAATTTCCAAATTTCCATGTATTTTAAGACTTATGGCAAGAAAAAGAAAAATGTCAAATTTCTTTTTCTTGTAATATCTTTTTTGTTATATTAGACATATAAATTTTATTTGCACTTTCTTAAGATATTTTTTATGCAGAATTTAAATATCCCTTTGGATTTTTATTGGCACTTTCTATTTTTTAGTTTCAACCCCTAAATTAAATTTTTCTTATGGAACGACAAGTCGGCTTTGAAATAATTGATCGTGTTTTTTTATCCTCTTTACAATGATATAGCACACGTACTATCTCTTTTTAAAAACAACAAAGAAAATTTAAAAAAATATATTTTATTAAAGACTCTAACAATAAGCAGGCTGTGAAACATAAAAACACAATCGAATTTAATGTCACTTAAAAATTATTCGTTCCAGAATATTTTTGTGTCAAACATGGCTTTATTTACTAATACTGAAAAGTTTGATATGTTGAGTTGTTACATCTTATCTCATAAAAACAGTTTGAAGCTGAACGGATATACTTGAGGCTCCATCCTGAAAGAAGGTAGCCCAGTGCTCGTACGTACAGAAATTTGGTAATTACTTTAAAAGAATATGGTTCATTTTCAAAACCTACTAGAAATCCGAAATTACGGAATGAAGATGCAGAACTAAATGTATTACAATCAGTTATTGAAAATCCTTCAACATCTGTTAGAGAAATTGAACATAATACTGGTATTTAGAAAACTACATCACAAAGAATTTTAAAACGTCACAGGTATCATCCGTATAAGTACACCATTCTGCAGGGACTTAGAGATGGAGATCAGGGGAGAAGATTACAATTTTGCGAATGGTATGTTAATCAATGTGAGAATAACGATAATTTTCCAGCTACGATTTTGTGGTCTGACGAAAGCAGATTTACAAATAATGGCCTTTTCAATCGACACAATGTTCACTTTTGGGACCGTGAAAATCCTCATGTTGTTAAGGAAAGTCGGCATCAAGTGAGATTTGGTTTTAACGTCTGGTGTGGCATTTTAGGCGCTAAACTTATTGGGCCCATATTTTTTAACGAAACATTAAATAGTGAAAGGTATTTGAATTTACTACAAACTGATTTAGAAAATAAACTTGATGATTTACCACTGATTGAGAATATTAATATCTGCTTCCAACAAGATGGCGCCCCACCCCACAATTCAAACATCATCAGCGAATATCTTAATAATCGGTTTCCAAATTCATGGATTGGTAATCGAGGGCCGATTTTATGGCCACCCAGATCTACAGACTTAACGCCCTTGGACTTTTTCCTTTGGGGCTACGTAAAACATCGAGTGTACGTGCAAACATTTGAGAATGCCGAAGATCTTCGTGAAGCTGTTCTTGCAGCATTTGGTAGCATTCAACGCCAAAAACTACGCAGAGCAATTACGTCAACACTACGCAGGGCACAATTATGTTTAGAACGGAATGGTCAATTGTTTGAACATCTTTTATAATTGGATAATTATCTCCAATACTATTACCTGCTTAACTCTTGTTTTTATCTATTATTTGCCGTTTTCTCATGTTTCACGGCCTACTTATTGTTAAGAGTCTTTAATAAAATACATTTTTTTTTAATTTTCTTTGTTGTTTTTAAAAGAGATAGTACGTGTGCTATATCATTGTAAAGAGGATAAAAAAACACGATCAATTATTTCAAAGCCGACCTGTCGTTCCATAAGAAAAATGTAATTTAGGGGTTGAAACTAAAAAATAAAAAGTGCAAAAAAAATCCATATTGATATTTAAATTCTGCATAAAAAATATCTAAGAAAGTGCCTAATATAACAAAAAAGATATTACAAGAAAAAGAAATTTGACATTTTTCTTTTTCTTGCCATAAGTCTTAAAATACATGGAAATTTGGAAATTGGAGAGTGTCCTATAATTTCACTAATCCTTAGGAGTAATTCATCTAATTAAACCAAATCTGTATCTTTTATAATAAGCGAGATCCCCATGCTGGAAATGTTATATGGGACACGTTGTATATATATATATATATATATATATATATATATATATATATATATATATATATTGTGTGGCACTTCTTCTGCATTATTAACCTCAAAAATGAATGTTACGTTAATTTAAGATTTTGATGATATAGTTGGCCATGAAAAAACAATGTTAAATGTTTTATGCGATAACACAAAATTAAAAACTAAACATAATACCTACAACTTTACAAGCTTAATATAAATTACTAAAAGAGATGTTCGAACTGATGACCATTCTGTCTTATACACGCTTCACACAACCTTGCAATTCGTTCTATAGCATTAAGCATATAGTAGGGTGGTATTGTAAATGTCTGAAAACTTCTCTAACTACATTTGTCAAACGTTCAATGTTATCATATTGAGTTTGGTATATTTTATTTTGCAAGAAGAAATCTAAGACTGTCAAGTCCGAAGACCTCGGAGGCCATCTTGTCGGCCCATTAGTGCCAATCCATCTATTACCTAAATTGTTTTACAGAAACGGGCGTATAATTTGCGCATTGTGAGATGGGGTTCCATCCTGTTGGTAATGAACTTGGTTCAAGCAAGCTAAAGGAATATCATCGAATAATTCAGGCACAACCATTTCTAAAATGCCCCTAGGAGCGGATAAGCTTCCCTCAAAAATGTAAATTTTTGATCCTAATATAAACCAAGAAACGTTTAGTCCAAATCGTCCTTGTTGTATTTGGGAGAATATTTGGTGTTGATTTTCTTGAGACCAGAATCTCCTTAGTGCCTGTTTAAAACACCTGAATTACTAATATGTGTCTCGTCTGACCACATGACACTTCTTCCCAAGTTGGGTACTATATTTAACATGTTTAAGTACCAATTGCAAAATATTAACCTACGTTCAGCGTAGCCAGGATGTAAATGTTGAACCAGCCTAAATTTATATGGTTTATATTTATGGTAGCGAAGTATTCGTTGGATTCTTGTTTTCGAAACTTCAATACTACTCTCTCCAGTTCTGCAAGAACTTATAGGATTATCCTCCACACTGGCTAAAACGGTAACCTCATCATTCTCTCGATTTTCTTTATTATATTTTTTGACCTGGGTTTAGAAAATGATCCATAATTAATTAAATTTCTTTGTAATTTATAAAACGTGATTTTACTAGGTTGTCTGCTTTCTGGAAATCTACAATCGGTTTCAAAAAGCAAGACACGTGAGTTTAGAATGTAATAATTTTTTTTTTTTGGCGGTCGATTATTTTGACATTTGGCGTGAATGTGAAAATTGTAAGTTATTTATAAAGAAATCAAAAACAGGACTGTTTTTTTGCACATATTTTACATGACTTTATGACATATTTTATATGACATGACTTTGAAGTCATGTAACTTCATTATTTTTAGCTGAAAATATATGAAATTTTAACCAATAATGCATCCATCCTATACTAACGGGTTAGTAATTACAAGTCTTCCAAAAGTTTTTAAATTTTGATAAGAATGAACCGTTTATCAGTACTTGCTAACTATTTTAAAAATGCATATTTTTGCGTTTCGACTGAACTAAATTGTAGGAATGAATTTATAGTAAAACATTGTTAGTAAGTATAAGGTGTGGGAAAATATTAGTGAATTTCCAGTAAATGTACAAATATTTACTATTTTTAATTATAAATTAGTTTTATATATCATGCAGTAGATGATTGCCAAGTAATACTTTTGTGGGGTGAATACAAGTAATCTTTCAACTCATTTCTCATGTTCACTGCTGCTATAAGTCCACTGCCACCAGTCCGTTTCAGAGAAATCAAATTTTCAGTAGGTAAATTGTTACCCAGGTTAAGGCTACTGATGGTTATGTTTATGTCTTCCATGAGCATATTGTGGAGACAGTAACTTACGAGAATAACAAGATCTATAGTTTCCGTATCTAATAGTAGAGGTGTGTGTGGGAAACTACTCGAAAAATATTTGCTAGCATACCAAACACACTTTCAACTGTTCTTCGTGCCCAACTAAGACGATAGTTATATTGTCGTTTCTATACATCCTCTTCACTTTCAGCATTAGGCTATAGCTTGATGAGACCAAGTAACAATTTGAAACATTCTTCTATAACGAAATGTGGAAAATAGATATCTAACCCAGGCAATCTTTCGTCGCCTGGGAAAGGGAATTTTTTAATTTCATTCTGTTTTCCTAATTCTGATTTTGAGAAAATCCCACTGTCGTCTTCTTTTCCGTAAGATCCAATATCAACACATATAAATTTGTAGTCCATGTATCCTAAGACCATCAAAACTATGGAGAAGAATTTTTTGTACTTATAAAATAACAACCCAGAATTTGGAGGACATTTTATACGGCAGTACTTACCATCTAAAGCACCACAACCATTGGGAAAGTTCCATTTATTTAAAAAATGTTTAGTAACTGCTTCCAATTTTTCTTTTGTTACTTTTGCTAAACACAGTGATGTGAGATGATTGAAAACTGATTGTAGTGTCTCTTTTAATATCGTTGAAATATGCGAAATTGAAACACCAGTGATCTTAAACTTTATCTGGTGGCCAGGAATCTGTAACAAAATAAAGTTTCATGAATTATTCCTTTAGTTACAGATATTAAAAAACTACAGGCAAGAAGCGAGAGCAATTGGGATTACATGTCGCAGTTGACATTCCTGGCACATGTTCCCCCACAGAGAGGAACTCTAACTAACGTAGGAAGTAACATTCAGGAAACTGTAGACGAACTTTAACATGAGAACGCAGGAAATTCAGTTTTCCAAGAAAGTGAAAATAACCTTAATATAACTGCAAGTACTTCACACATCGACGAGAGACCAGACAAATCTTGCACACCTTTAAAAAGAAAGAGAAAGGTGACAAATAAGAGTTCATTGGCTACAATTTTATAAAAAAGACAGCAGGAGAGGTCTACTCTGTATTCAAAACTATTGTTTGTGCAGAAATCTCCAATCCACAAATTTTTTGACTCCATGGCAGATATAGTACAGGATTTCCACCAAATCTTGTTGCGAAAGCCAGATCAAAAATATTGCTGGAAAACGAAATGTATAATGAGCGAGCCTATTCGACACTAATGCCATCAAATGATTCGGAAAACAGTTGGTCATTGATTAATTTGTAAATTAACCATTTTTTATTCAATTTTATAATCAATAAAAACTTACACCGAACACAATCTAATTATTTCTTGTAATAAGTGTAATTAATGATGTTATAGATACCTTAATGTGATTGCTAATTTTTCAGCGAGTGAAATAGACCGTGGATATTTATTGGTTGGTTGGTTGTTTTGTGATGTCAAATTCAATTAAACTCAACACCATGTTGAATTGTTCTTCAGAAAATCGAAGAAATTTCACATTATTACACTTTAGATATCTGTCGAGTACACTGTGAAAATTTCCTTCTTTCTCTCTATTCTGAAACATTTCATCACTTCTCCGTCTTTTTGTAGACAGCGTTACTACTGCATCGTCTTCCTCTTCTTCCAAAAGTAACACAGCAAGTACTTATTTATTCACCATATAAGACAACTGAAGTAATCGGTCGCAGGCAGCGAGTCAGAGAAACCAGAACGTTTTTTTGGTGGTGAATCTAAAGCCTGCTTATCTTTCCTATCTGCGAGATTCTACTCACCGTTCGTAAACTTAAGTTTAATTTAAGCTTAATTAATATTTCATCATTTATAACGACATTATACGGTACATCAAAATATACACATAGTATTTGCGTAGCATTTGTAAAATATACTTAAAACCAGTTTTCCGTGTAATATACGCATTAGATACGATACCAACTATCCGACGTAGGCCTAATAATGGAAAGTACCTTCACAGCTCTTGCTATTTGGAGGCAAAAAAAAGGAAAAGGCCACGTGTTTCATTCCCTCCCCAAGGGGGAGGACGGGATGCTCGAGCTTTTCGAGCTCCTTCAGCCACAATCAGTGTGGTCAGGATAGGACCGGAAGGAACGGAGCTAGGGTTCTGAGGGTGAAAATACTACCCCAGCATTCGCCTAAGCAACCGCACATGGTGTGCATATACGCAGTGACTATGTCGCGACATGTGTATGAGGAAAACCCTCCGAAAAAACCTCATACAGGGTAGACGGTAACGGGAATCGAACCCGTTACCTCCCGAATGCTAAGCAGATCGTGTCACCACTACGCTACCAGCTCGGTATGGAGAAGTGCTCAATGAATTTCTACATTTACAAATGGCATTTATTGAAGTATTCAGTTTACTATGGAAAAGTAAAATAATATAAAAAAGAAAATGCTTATTATAAAGCAGATTTAATGCCTTGGTTGGCTTCAAGCCGATTACGTGCTAACCACGGCATATTGTTGCCCTAAACCAATAGGTTCTGCAACTACGAACTAATCTAAAAAGTATTTAAAAAAATTGTATGTACTAGTCATGTCATCATTTAACGCAAACCTACTAAAAATGGAGCACTAATTAGCTATTAACAAAAGTTATTACGTTATTTTTTCTAAAAATAAGTATGAAAACTTTTAACGAAAAAAAGAACTAGGTTAAAAATGCTAAAATATAGTATTAAAACAAATTTTCTTTGCGGCTTCAGAAAATCTATAATTCAATCTGTTTTTAATATGACAGCAATTTTGAAAACCACTTTAAATGTCACCTATTTATTATTCTGAAAGCATCGCTAACAATAGCATGCAAATTACACCTATTTTGTTTTATTTGAATTTTTGCATAATGTATGATGGAATTTTACAAACACTAAAATCACATGAAATGAGGCTAATAAGCAATAAAATATTCAACTTTGAGTACCCATTAGAATGAATTCATATAAAGTTCCTATAATTTTTAATAGCGTTAGAACTTAATTCCCCTTATTTCCGAACAAAATTGAAGGCAAATAGTTATTTAACAGTAACAATTGTATAACTTATTTGTAGCTTATTTGTAGCTTATTTACAGCTTATTTGCTATTTAATGGCGTTATAAGGTGGTAAAAAATTGTAATCGTTACTCTCCGTTAGCAGAACTTTGTTCATACTAACTTATGTGCCAGGGGTATTAAAAGAGAAAGCTGCACGTGGTAGTATTGGAATTACTACCTCAGAGAACTCAACATTTTTCATGAAATTACTAAATTCACAATAAAAACAATATTTTGAGTAGAAGACATTCTTGCTTGAATACAAATCTGAAATACCGTGAAGAACAGTTATCTTAATTATGTCAGTTGCGATACAGTGAGCATACTAAATTCAGCGAAACCCATTTTTCGTTTCATTCATGCGTGTCAGGAGTTTTGAGCGTAGTAACGATTTCAAGTTGTTGTATTGTATCACATTAGAGTAAATAACAATAATTAAAGGTAGATTTAGAATTTGATCAACACAAAATTGTTAGCTCATTTTTTTTATTATATAAAATAAGTGAGTAGAAACTTTTTTCATAGAAAGAGCATAGTGGTATATGAGAAATTTTATTTCAAATTGGAGCTTTACTTACTTTGTTAACTAATAAGTGAATTACGGTTTAGCATTGTAAATTAAAAATTAAGGTAAAGTGAATTAAAAATTAGGAAACTACGAAAACTAAAATGTAAGTTTATTGAAATATAGGTGGCGCTCAACATCGTAAATTAGGTTAGATATTATTTAGCACCGCAAATGTAGAGGTCCCTAAAAAATTAGAATGAATTTTAAAGTCGCTATCTGTACAATGTACTAATAAACATAGTTTTGTCCATTGAATAAAAACCGCACTAGGCGTCGTACAGGCTTACCAAAGACGGGATGTTAAATTAATCCTATCTGACTGTGGAAGACAGTATTGTAGCCTACTCAGTAAAACCACTCACAATTCAAATTCAATCACACTCCAAAGAAATTTATCCAAAATCTTAATAAAATTTTGAGTTTGAATTGATCACACCCTGTACATATAAATTTACATTTTTAGCTGTTATAAAAGTCTGAACCAAACAAATATTATCCAATTTAGAAAAAAAATAATAATTTTTATACCAACAAAACATTCGTTAGTTGTTGAACAATTCAATACGTAACGATCAGTGCTTTCATCATAAATAATATCTTTATCTTTGTCTTTTCTGAATACTTTCTCTTTAAAAATCGTATTTAAACATTTATCAATAGGTTTGAATACTTCAAATCTATAATTTATACTTAATACAAATATTTTGTTATTCGTGTTCCGTATTTTACAGACTGTCAAATAGTTAAAAATGATTAAATTTTATAATCGATCTGACTCATTCATCAATTTCAGATCAATCATTAAACTGATAATATTCAAAGGTTAATTCAAGTACCAATAGATGTAACCCGTTATGCAATTTTACACAGGTTAATGCTAAAATTTTTATCTCAGTTGATACAAATAAGCAACAACAGTAAATTAAATAATGGGTATATATTCACCAATTCGCAAATATCAATATGTACAAACACGTAACTTCAAAAAGCACAACAAAAATCAATGTTTATAGATTTAAAACTCCTCCAAAATCTTATATACTAAACACATTAAAATAGATAAAGTTCGATTATCCTTTTACTTATAATAAGAAATTGTTCACTCGACAAGCAAGAATGAACGTGAAAAGCAATCTTACTTTTATCTTTTAAACAAAACCTAAAACTATTTCTTACAAATTACATTACCTAATCCTCTGTCCGTGATATAGTGAAGTCCATATGGTTTGCTTCCAGTAATCGTTTTTAAATTTGCACCCACGCAGGCACAAAACACAGAAGACGGCCGGACTGGATAAATAATCCGGCTGCTAAGCTCACTAACGAACGCAAATGTCTGTCGTTCACACGCGTGTTTCACATTGGCTCTTTAGTTTAATGTTTGCCCTTCAACGGAAACGTTTATCACAATAACTGTTTCCACATAAATACTAAAATTATTAGTTGCCTTTATACAATCAATTTAGATTACCAACAATTGTACACATGTACTTCATTCAATGTCAATGATGACCACTAATCTGTTAACTAAATTAACAAACGTTAAATTCTATTACTGAACACTGTCAACAAAATATTTGCTGTGTTATTTTTAAATCTGCTTTTGTACTTTCTAAATTTCTTGAAAGGAAAACACTATTATCTCCTTTCAATTTACACGTAAAATATTTATAAAATATATGACCTATCCCCGTTATGGGTTATTGCGGTCGCTTATAAACGTACTTCAGGACTGAATTTTCACAAACAAAATCCATATTAACCATTCTAAGGTCTCTGCCAAAACTCGCGCGCTCTACCTTTACTTAATCTCTAACCGAATGGTTCTCTCCCACACCCTTAATGCTTCATTAAAAATTGCAGTGGCGTATCATTTACACAAATTTACATTCTACATACACAAAAATTTTTTTTCGCGCAAACTCACTTCATTTATACACAAAATACGTTCCATACGATATCAAAATACTGCATATACACGATGGGTCACAATAGCCTTACATTTTTGCTTTCAAAGCAATTATCGTGTTAATAGTCCTATGCATATTCTTCCATTATGCAAGAAAAAAATACGAAATTAGTATATTTTCAAAATATCCTTACCAAGGATACATTCAAGTTTAAACGCCTATCGCACTTAAAGTTTAACGTTGTATTCACGTCGTTAACAACGGCAATCGTTTGTTAATTGATTTATTTTGTTACCAATTTACCTAATAATTGCGTTTAGTGAGTGACCGCTTCACGGACACCTGCAGTCTAAAGGTTTCTGCCCTTTCTTAATGTTTTATGACTCTTTAACTCCAACCGGGGAGGTGTGCGAGCAATAACACCCTGACAGTAGTTATAGATTTATTTTCCTTAGGACTAGGCCGCCTAGTTAGGTTAGCATAATAAGTTTTAGATTAGTCTTTTCAGTAGATTATGTTCAGGCTGAATAATTTAGGTTACTTTTTTCGTTGTAGGTTAGGTTACCTTTTTTGTTACTTTTTTCGCGAAAAAATATCCACAACAAGAAATTTTGTTACACCTGAGTAATTAAAGACGATTATTATTTAATACCGGATTGTGAGAAATGATTTTACTTAATATTTAATGAAATATGAAAATGCAAAGTCTCACCATTATTACACATAATAAAATACTTATCTTTTTTTGGGTTTTTTTAATGGAGTATTTTTATATTATACAATCTAAACGTTTACAGTTATCTTCGTCAGTAATAATATCTTTTAAAATTGTTAATGATGTTGAAACAATTTTGTGAAAGTTGAAAAATTTAATTCTATCGCATTAAACTCACAGTGATATGGTGGTAATCTTAATACTTCGTGGCCATAGCTTCTTATTATTTCATCTACGTCGTACCTTTTTGTATTTGCAGTGACTTAATTAGACCATACAGTTCGGTTTTGAAGAGTGTGGGATCGTGACTGATGTGATTCTGTGTTAACCAGGAAATCATATTGCCTTTTGTCCAGGGTAAAGTTTGTAGCTTTTCAACTAACATTGAATGGTACGGTGCATTATCAATTATAATTAGCGAAGGCTCTTCTAAATTTGTTAGCAATAGTTCAATCATCCATTTTTTAAACAAGTCCTCATTTCACCATGATAATCTTCCTTTAACGATCTTGATGCAAGTAACAGAGCAGCACCTTGTACAAATCCTCTTGCCACCGTAGCCTTGAGGTTTTCGTGCACTAATGTCTTCATCCTGCCATGATTTCCCTGAATTTCCTTCCCGATTAGGTGAATTGATCTTATTAAGGTATTGTTTAAGAAATTTAATTCGAATTTCTGCGATATAACTTTTTTCCAATAAAGCTCTACGGTTAGAGTATTTTTTGAATTTAAATCCTAGCGACTGGATTGCACGATGAAAACTTCCGTCACTTATTAATATGTGACTGTTATGAATTCTACGTATAAACTTGCAACTGTGACATGGTTTTTCTGTAAATAAATTAGTATGTCAAACATGTGTAAAAGATTGTGATGTAATATTACTCACTTTGTGCATACATATTATACAGAGTTAGTATAAAGTATGGAACTCCTTGAGTATCTCCTCAACGGTTTATTATTTTTAAATAAAATTGCGCATCCCCATCTAAAAAGATCCAAGGAATCCAAAAATGCAATCAGATTTACTGTATCATTTCCGGTTACACCGTAAATAAATATCAACTTTGTCCTTTTAAATGGAACATCCTGTATATTTTTACAATTTTGAATTCCTTGTTTAATTTTGTGAACCTCTACATTTATATTTTTATTGCCCGGCAACATTCTTTCGAGAAGTGTTGTAAAATTATTTCGATTATCGATGTTCTTGAAAATGAAAACAAATCTTGAAAACTTTATTAATTTTAACAAAAAATAACATGAATTACAAAAATTATAATAAATGTTCAAAATTACGCCCTTCTGCTATCTGCCAGTTTCCTAAACGGTCTTTAAATTCTTGCAAAGAATTTTGCAAAAATTCGTTCGGGATTTGTAGCAGTAAGTTTCTTATGCGTAACTCTAACTCTTTTAAATTTGTGGGTGTACTTCTATATGCTTTATTTTTCAAATAACCCCACAGAAAAAAAACGAGAGGTGTTAGATCAATTTTATTTAAAAATAATAAACCGTTGAGGAGATACTCAGGGGGTTCCATACTTTATACTAACTCTCTACATATAACGTACTTATTCCTTATGCCCATTTTGGATGTTTCAGGTAGATCGTCAGATTTTGTTTTCTTGAGTGGTCTTTTTTTACCCAGACTTGTTAAAACAGCTCGAGACTTGATATTTCTCACCGTCTTCTCAGATATACCCCACGCGCTTGCCACACGCTGTAATTTCGTGATTGTAATGAATTAAGATATAAACACTTATTGTTATACTTACTTCTTGGACAGCAGATACTGATATGAGAGGACCCCCGTTTTCTTTCTCCCTCTCAAAATACTGCAGTAAATTTCACACAAACAAGGTTTTACTCTGTGCAGACATTAGGACTAAAATGAATAGTAAGAAAGGCGCAAATGAATAACAAAAGGAATAGTTCTGAAAAGAACTGATTTAAATTGTGTAATAAATGATGATTAAAATAAGTAAATGTAGAAAATGAGGAAACAGTCAAAGGATAAAGAAAAAAAAGGAAAAGGCCACGTACTTCATTCCCTCACCAAGGGGGAATGCGGGCTGCTCGAGCTTTCCGAGCTCCTTCAGCCACAATCATGGATTCCCAGCATACATACATACGATCGGAAGGAACGGAGTTAGGGTTCTGAGGGGGAAAATACTACCCCAGCATTCGCCTAAGTACCGGCACATGGTGTGCATATACGCAATGACCATGCCGCTACATGTGTATGAGGAAAACCCCCTGAAAGACCTCATACAACGTAGTCGGTAACGGGAATCAAACCCATTACCTCCCGAATGCTAAGCAGGTCGTGTCACCACTACGCTACCAACTCGGTCAATAAAGAAACAAAGGTTATGTACCATAGTCAAATGAGAATTAAGTTCATATGCATATAAAACAAATTGATTTTGCGTTTATAGGTTTACTCTTTCTAATTCATTTGGTTATTCAATACCGTATGTCGATTTCGTCAAATGCACTACGAATGTTCACCATCCTTATTTAATTCACTGTTTTATATGAGAAGACAGTATAAAAAAATTGGGTAGCTAAATTCACAAATTAATGACGTAGCGGTAAACAAACACTCCTGGCGAGGACAATAGATGAAAATTCTATCTCTTTAACATCAATCCCTCACATCGTTGAAAAAACAGTCGCGATAAATTCGTATTTTGCAATAACATCGACCATGGCACAAGTACCAATAGTAAATTAGATTTAGATTTCGTAAACACACCAAAGGTGACTGATACCGTCAACGAAGAAATCAATAATAATAATCTCAAGCGCAACTGGATGAACAGTTTTAGTGTCTGCCATACTAACATACAGTGCCTATCTAACAAAATTGACGAACTTAATTGGTTTTTGGAAGATTATAAATTTAACGTGCTGTGTATTTCCGAATATTGGATAACTGCAGATCAATTGAATCTTTATTCTTACGTACTAGGTATCTCATATTCTAGACATAATAATGCGCATGGAGGGGTAATCATATTTATTAGAGAAAACATTAATTTCAAATCTATATGTCCTAACAATTATAGTGAAGAAATGCTTGCCGAATTCTCTGCTATTGAATTAATAACCAACAATATACTAATAATTGCATAGTACCGTTCTTGTATTGGGGCGGTTGCTAAATTTTTTGATAATTTAGCTGATAAATACAGAAATATTGTAATTTTGGAAGACTTTATCTTAAATTTTAATCAAACTAATAAAACTATAAAATATCTGTTAAACCTATTTCATACATACGGATTCTAAGTCTGTATTTCCAAACCAACCAGAAAAAAATGCGAAGTCTTCAACATGCATTGATAATATAGTTAGGTACTGTAGCGTCCCCCAGGTACCCTATCTTGAAAAGCGTAATTTGAATAAAACAATCGCTAAGTGATTTTCCTTGACTTTACTGACAATAATGTCACTATTACTCAAATTAGTTGCCTGACTTACTTTAACATTCCGGGCAATAATTAAAACATTAGAATTTATTTAAATGTTTGATATTTAATTACTCGCAAACCTCAAATCGGATCAAACGAAGTGGCCGTCTAGTGGTAGGTACGTTGTGCTATCTAAATGAGATAGGCTGCATGAGGTAAGTGTTGCATCATGAGGGGCAGGTAAAAAAGAAACTACTCAAATTAAAATCAACGAGCTTGGCGCAGCGCTGCTTCATCCCGTTAATATACTATTGTGGAAAAGAACCACCAATAAAACCCACTTTATTCATAAATAAGTAATTCCACAAGTACATTATTAAATGAAATAACACACAAAAAAAACAATGAAAGGGTTAAATATATAACAAAACACCATTAAATCAGGTTAAAGTACGTACGAAATTATAACGTTAAGAGAAAATGAATAAAAAGCAGTTTAGTTACACAGAAACACAATAATAAAAAAAACACATGTAGTCACACGCACAATTGGGTCATAAATAATCAAAATAAAAATCATAATAAAAATCGTAATAACAAACATGTGGCCCCTTAAAACCAATCATGCCGGTCTTTAAGTAAATATGCACATAAATCAAATTACGGTGCATATAAAATACAGCAACAGTAAAATTGTACAGGTGATAATAAGGTAAAGGCAAGGACAAAAGGAAACAGACAAGGAATTTACACGTACCCAATTGTTTAGTCACCACCAAAGCACAAAGTACATAAGTCAAATTACAATAAAGCACATACAAAGAGAAATCAGCTTGCAGGTAAATAACTCTACTTAAACAAACTGACAAAAAACTCATTCAAACAAAGCCTTACTTTACTAGGGTAAGTTATAAATAGATCACCAACATCGTGACCAACATATAAGTTTGGGTGCGTTAGAAAAGTACAGTGCTCCTCTCTCAGGTTACACATTCATCTATACAACAAATGAAAACAATAGTGTTAATGGTCTGGCCCGGGAGTGTGTACCTACTTGGCAATTGAATTTTACAATTAGTAACCAAAGCGATATCCTACACCCGTTCACCAGCCACCTCTACACAAATATAAATATAAACAACAAACAACGATGCTAATTCGCACAAATACCAGAGTGAAGGAGCCCGGTACTTTCCTTTATTTTATCGGATATCCGTTCACTGAGCCCGCGTACGAAAGAGATACCTTCGCAAGGCAATGTTTGATTCTTTTAATACGTTACATAGGCTGGTAAAATGATTGGCAGCGAGCTTTCATTTATATAAAAATACACACTTGCACTAGAATAAATATTCCTTTAATTGGTCACCGACACAACTCGTTAACATACGCGGTTTAACCCCGAAAGAAAAAACAACTTAGTGTTGGCAAATTTAGAAGAAAAATGTACACGCAAGAATTATTTTAAAGACAAACTGTTTACAATGAAGGTATTTAATTAACCCACAAATAGATCTGGCTCGATTGACACTCTAACTGTACCTACCTTTCCCCCAATTTCAAACCTAACTAACTTTACTCCAGCAATCACCCCCCATTTTTTAAAAGTAATATAAAAAACAAAAAACATTAATTTACGTTGGAACAGTTTCATATTACTTATTGCACGACACCTTAATTTTAAAATTATGCATTGGTCCGTAGCAACGCTACATTTCTCTCTCGAGTTTCCAAGTAATCAAACAAAGATATCTTTTGATCGCGGTCTGCACCGACACAATTAATTATTAATCTAGTGACATTTTTCCATTAAGAATCGGCTCATACGAAATTCCAATGATTTGTTACGCCCCTTCAGTAAAGTATTTTTAAGCGTATACCTGCTACTCACCCCGCCCCCCCTCCCCAACTTGTGTTTTACAATCCTAGACAAATATTAATTACAAACAATCCCACATTCCTTACCTAAAATATATAAATGAAATATTTTGAAATCATTAGCAAATTACGACGTATTATCAAGATATTAAAAAAATCCACTAATTACCTTTTCTATCGCGGTAACAATGGCGATTTGACAAACTTTTATTACAATTAGTAAAATTTTCACGGTCCGCTACCTACAGTACCAATATAAAAAATATCTATATATCTCGGGAATTTCAGATTCCAACTTATCCGATGGATAATAATTATGGACAATTTCTTTGTTTAAAAAACAACGATAAAGTTACTTCTAAGAGTTTTTTATGGAAACGCTTAATCACATTTGCACGCATAAATGACTTTCGTCTGCTGCTTTTAAAAATTAATTGGGACCATAAAAAGCACCATAACAATAACGCTCGTGCAAATTCAATAATTAACATATTAAGTAATTTAGTTAACAGATTATTTCCATTGCGTAAATATGATGTCAAAAATACTGAATTGCTTTACTGATGAATTAAAGCAAAATAGATCTATGCTATCAGCAGCGAAATTAATAGTAGAATTAATTGATAATAAATCAACACATGCAATCTTACAGGAATCTTAGAAACAATTACCGTAAATTGATTACACAGACTGAAAATGAAAGGAAGCATATCAAAACTTTATTACTAACTCTAATAACAAAATGAGAGATTGCTGGGAATTAATCGCCCATGAAAGAGGTGAAACTAACGAAATGAATTTGCACTGTCTCTGCACGATCGAAACTCACATTTTGTTTCTATTGGAAATCATATAGTAAGTCTTCCTAGTACATCAAATCTCATTAGAGAATACCTATTTAATATGCCTTCTCCGACAAATTCGTTTTGTCTTGTACCTACTTCTAAAGAAGATGTGTTTCATACAGTCCAGAAACTACGAAAATCTGGTAGTTATGAGCTAAATAGTTACATCTTACTAAATTGCATCGACATTATTGGAGAATTCTTCGCGAATCTAGTTAATAATTTGCTTTTCAGAAGGTAGCTTTCCACAATGTTTAAAAATTAGTAAAATTGCCCGTTTACAAACAAGGTGATAAATCCTCAGTAGGCAATTATAGACCTATATCTATTATTCCGGTGCTCGGCAAAGTTATTTAAATCTTAATAAAGGAACAGCAATCGAATACTTGCTAATAGCCAAGGCCTAATTCTTCAATTACTAAAGCAGTTTATGGTTTGATCGAAGGTGTTATTGATGCTTTTGAGAAGGGTAAAAAGTCTACTGTACTATTATTTGATATGTCTAAGGCAATTGATTGTGTTTCGTATTCCATATTACTAGAGAAACTGAACTACTGCATCATAGAAACAAGAGACACTAGACACAATATCTGTCTGTCAATAGTTTAGCGTCAAGTGTCGAACCTATAGCGATTGGAGTACCACAGGGATCAGTACTAAGCCCTCTCTTGTTTCTAATTTATGTAAACGACCTGTCAATCTCAGTTAGGCCAAACAAGTGCATTCAATTTGCGGATGATACAACTTTCTTAGGCGAGGAACGTGGTATAAAAAACTTAAGTAATACTAAATAATTAAAACTGTTCAAGACTAGCTAGACACAAATCAATCAAAACACAATCCTAACAAGATACAAAAATTAACTTTAATTCAAAAAATGTATAATAAGCACAACGAAAGTTAAACTACTTGGCATTACAATCGATAGTGAATTAAATTGGGAACCCCATATTGATAAATTATATTCTACATTAGCTTCCAACATCTTTTTCAAATTAAAACTGCGAAACCTTCTACCTATAGCTACTCTTTTGTCTTGTTACTTTTCATTTATTTACTCCAGAATTAATTATGCGATTATCTTATGGGGTAAATCATCTCAATCAGTTAAAGTCTTTAGGCTACAAAACGATACAATAAGATTAACAGCTAATATTGATTGTAGAAATCACTGTCGAGACTTTTTTACGAAATACAACTTTATCCCAGTACCATGCATGTATATACTATATGAAACCGTTCGTGTAATACATACAAAAATTTACGCACATAAATAGGTAATTTATTAAATGTACAATTATACAGTAAACTTAATAAAATTAAGATTTTGGCTATAAAAAAATTCAAAATGGAACTCACAGCACAGTATACTAGCTCTATCGTTTATAATTTGTTTTTGTTATTCGTAAGTTAATTCTTTATGATACGACTAAACAATGACAAATTGAAATACTCAAATACATGAACTATGGACTATGTTATAACTTTTTATTTATGTATTTAATAAAATTAATAATAATTTTAGTTATGGACTATGTTATTTCAATATCTTGTGGTGGAACTTTAGAGTGAATTTGTCCCAGTTGCAAGCGTTTGTGGAGAGGTTATTTATAACCTTTAAAATATTACAGTTTCTAACCACTAAAAGCTTGATGCTCGCAATATTTGCCTACAGGACACGTACATTTAGAACCACTATATCCACTTTGTAAATTATTTTATTATTATTTTCACTTTGGACGTTAAACTCCATCTTCTCCATATTTGCTGACATGACTTTTAGAGTTCGTATCATAGTTTTTGAGATACCTAGAGGTAAAGAATTATGACCCTCGACCAAAAATTGAATCCAGAATGCTTTGTTTATAATATGACTCGAAGCTTGTAACAATAAAATCTGTTAATTGACTTACTTTGAAGCTTTTTGTGCGTTTGAGTGAAATATTTTTCAATAATCGGAACATAACTTCTGTATAGTTATTTCTATCCGTGCGTCTCAATGAAAGGTCTTGTCGATAGAAAATTTTCCACTTCTCTATTCTGGTTAGCAAGTTCTCAACATATTTCTTTAAATTTTTATGGTCACAATCCAAAAAAGGTTCTGTACCGGTTTTACAACATTCAATATTTTTAAATATGACATATTTCTGTTTTTTCTTTTGGTACAGAACTTTTTGCCGTGTAATTAGCCAACTCCAACGTGCTTTTAGTACATGGAGTGTGCATAATTAACATATTTGAGTCTGACCAATATTTATGCAATACGTTTCTTTCCGCCAAATCACCATCGGTGAATATGACACTAGGATTTATTTTAATTTTAACGATTTCAAGAAGGCATTCAATGCCTAATTCAAAAATGTCTGATTTTTGGCTACTGCTGATAATACATCCTATTGATAAACCCCTAGCGGCAGAGTGCGTTATAAAAAAATACACTCTGTGACTTTGGTTGTCGCAATTTCCAGTTTCATTATCAAACATTATTTCAGAATATTGGGGTACTTCAAGTGTTTTTTTGCATTATTGGCGTTCAAAGTGCGATTCGCATATCCTCCATTTTTAACCAATCGTTTCAAACGAACTGAACTACGTTTATCTTCCAACCTACATATACATATGTAGGTATAGAAGGTTATGCATTTGACCTTTCTTCACTATCACTAAATCGACTTATTAGATCATTTTACAACTTTTGGCCAAGTTTCATCAAGATCGGCCATGATGTTTGGATGTCTCGGAGCGGGGGAGGGGGAGGTTATTAAGGTCAGTTTTTTGTTTTTATTAAATATTTCTAAAACAGCTGAATATTTCCAATATTAGAAAAATACCCCATACATTTTTTAGTATTTTGCAAGAAAGTCCTGCAATACACTAGCATTCACCTAGTTTTATTTGGTTTAGTAAGAAATGTAGTGCCGGAAAGGGTGCACAAGCTTATTATAAATATCTAAATGCGGCCACCGTACCTTTACACGGGCATAGAATTTATGGTTGCGGCCACTATGGCCGGAACTAATACATTTGAATAAATACTTCTGGCCACAATGTTTTCACGCAGTTTTTTTAGGGCAAGTAGGTACATTAAAATGTACTCATATTTACTGTTTTTTTCAGGAATACCCTTACAAAAAAGCAAAAATCTCGTATTAATAATAGAAGAACCACACTTTCATTTACTTACACATCTGAACAACTAAAAAATTCGTTAAGAGTCTGTAAGAGGTGGGATGCCAGTTTTTAAAGCTTCCGAAACCTTCGCGGTTCCCAGAAGTACTTTGAGGTACAAACTATCCGGCGCTCACTCTGAGTCCTTCGAAAAAGTAGGTCCAAATTGTGTGTTGAGCGATGAAAATTCGTTATGTGAATGGATGAAGGCATCATGTTCTAGGGGATTACTGTTAATAAAGACGGTCTTTGCCATTCTGTACAGAAAATATTAAACGAGATGTAACAGAAAACTCCCTTTACCAATAATATTTCGGGTCATAGATGGTTTGAAGGGTACATGACCCGCCATCCGGAGCTATCCGTTAAAGGGTCTAAACAAGGTAACGCACGTATCGCTATTACTGGGGACAAAATCAGAAAATGGTTCCAAAATACGTTCCAAGACCTTGGGAAGCAATCCGCAGTACTTACTGGACCAAAACGTGTATGAAAGATGGACGAAACATCCTTTTACCTAAATCCATGTGGAAGCTGTGTTATTGCGGAAAAAGGCAAACACGTCTATGCAACATCAACAAATAGCGATAAAGAAAATGTCACCTTACTTGTTGCAGTGAACGCTGTAGGCGTATGCCCCTTCAATTACGATGTATAAATTTGAAAGAATTC
Organism: Vesta saturnalis; assembly: GCA_036346205.1. Classification (NCBI taxonomy): domain Eukaryota; kingdom Metazoa; phylum Arthropoda; class Insecta; order Coleoptera; family Lampyridae; genus Vesta; species Vesta saturnalis. The sequence continues at coordinate 176,737 of JARFJB010000058.1, forward strand.
TCTCCAGTTATTTTAATTCCGTACCTCCACACTGGGGAATAGGAAAGTCCAAAAATGGCTGGATGACAGCAGTCATTCTACAAATATTTTGTTAACATATTCCATCCATTCCAGTTGAAGTACGAATATCCTTCAGTTCTCGTTTTTTAGAATTGTTCGCACCTAAACCGCCTACAACTTGCAGAGATAATGGTATAATGATTGTTTGCCTATACCCCAACACAACCCACATATTGCAACCCTTAGATGTGGCTTTTTTTTCCTTTAAAATGCCATTTGAAGAAAGCACTACGAACAAGGAGAATAGATCATGATGTAGTAGAAATAAGAAAACAAATCCAAATCTTCTCAATCAGGTAATATCAAAGGTCTCGTTTAAGTCAAGTATCGTAAACGGATTTGGAAAAAGTGGGTTATATCCATTCAGTGCACAAAATGTGCACAAATTACAAATAGAAAACCCTAACAACATAAAAATAGATTTTGTTAATTTTAAGCATGAGAGTTTATCCTACATTGAGAAAAAATAGACAATGCAGTTTTAAAAGAGTTCATGGCAAGCTATGAAAAAAAGATAAAGACAGAAATCAGTAAAGCTGAAATGCTGTTCGACGTTTTGCGAAATATTAAAACCGACATCCAAATGAGACCCAACGGAAGGATATGGAAACACCCCTTGTTTTTTGTGAGGATTTTATTAACTTCTCTTTTTCTGAATTTGAACACGTTACTGCTGAAAGTGAAACGATAGTCCGCGATGAATTCATAAACTTTGGTATTTTAAATTCCGAGATATAAGCTAAAAATAAAGTTGCACAAAACATTAATAACGAATGAATTTAATTTAATAGACCGAAGTGGACGTGAAGAAACACTTATACGACAAAGAAAATGTAAAAGTTACTGAGGAACTCCTACCAAAGTAATGTGATGGGAAAACTTAGACTCTGAAAAACCGAATATGTTAAGTCAAACTAAGTCCTGTGAAGAACCCTGACTCTGTTCCTTCCGATCCTATCCTGACCACACACATTCTTAATCCCACCATGCATATATACATAATGTATGTATGTATGCTGGGAATCCATGATTGTGGCTGAAGGAGCTCGGAAAGCTCGAGCAGCCCGGGAATGAAATACGTGGCCTTTTCCTTTTCCTTTCTTCCGTGATAGAGAAACCCAACAAAAGCGACTCCGCAGTGCATGTACCAAGTATTTTGGTAAAAGGAAACGAAAACAATTCTACAAAAACTAATCAAATAAAAATTTTGAGTAACGTGTTATTGATACCAGACCCAAAAATTAACTCGATTATGAAAAAGAAGGAATATACTTCTACTGTGTTATCCAGCGAAAGTTGGATCAAGAATAAAGAAAAAAGAATACTGTCCTTAAAAGAAGAAAAGATAATAAAATAAAAAGATCTGAAAACAAACCAAAACGTATTGAACTCCTAAAGACGAAAAATCAAGTAAAACAAAAATTAAAACCAAAACAGAAGGAAATTGCAAATATAGACAGATACAGAATTGGCAACAAGTGACACAGAAATACAAGAAGAATGAGTAAAATTAATGATAACAAAGATAAAGAATCAGAGGAAAACAAAAATCAAGAACCTGATGAACAAAATACACAAGAAGCAAAATCTAAACCAAAACAATCTGCAGTTTGCAATTAACAATATAGAGTCAGAACTAAGAAAGACTTATATGTCGTCGTAAGGTTCGAACGCAACTCTTATCCCGGGCAAATTACGAAAATATGTGGTGATAAATATACTATCAGTACAATGACAAGGGCTCTCAACAATTGGAAATGGCCCGAAAAGAAAGATGAAATTAACTATGAAAAAGATGACATAGTTCAAATTATTAATGAGCCAATCAAAGTTAATTCTCGAGGAGCCTTTTCTGTACCAGAAATGGCACAATTTGAAGTTAAAAAAAACTCAGAGGCATGTATTGAAATAATTGTTTTTTTAATACATATAGCTACCTTCATTTGTGTATTTTGTTTAGTTTATCTGCCACGTACCTATTTTTGACATTCTGTAATATACTCAAGAGTAAAGTTTTATTACTTTTTTAAACTTCAAGCACTCTATCCATCCAACCACAAACCTACATTTGGCCTCAACTGGAGCAAGAGTGGCCCGTACTGGTGGTTTTATGGCAGGAAATGGTGTAAATCGTTTTATTCACATTTTAAATTCTATCCTTGTCTTATGCAATATTTTAGCCATCGTTCATCTGTTTCTAACCAATGTAGGGACCTGTGGCTGGTCTGAAATACGTATTTAAAAGAGATAAGTATCTAAATGAAGTTAAAGTTCTAAACTTCTACCCTACATAGAGTTTGGTAAAATTTTGTAGGAAAGATCTTTATAAATAGCATTGTTATAAGATTTGTGTAATTGTTTTGTTATGATCAGTTAGTAACCAATAAATATATTAGCCATTAGGTAGTCATTAATGATATTTTCCGAATATTACAAATTTGAATTATTCAGGTGTATCGTTTATAATGAAACTTAACACCACGGAAAAACAAAATGAAGTTGTTCAAAGTGATTAATGTAGTAAGTAAGCAAAACTTATTACAACCTGAATTATAAATGATGCTTCTTTGAACTCGTATATTTTAGGGTCTAAAGCAATTAAGCTTCTAGCATCTGAAAATTATTAATTATCAACATTAATTTAACTTCGCCGTATCACTTTTTTTCGCATGAAAAGGTGTAATTCTGATTTGAGTAAGAGGAAATCTATACCTAAAGTATACATTATCTAGTTGCATATTACATTTTTTTCTTTTAATATTGATTTGATAACTATTAAATAAACATAAATATATGGATTTATCAGGAAACTGAAATATATTGCCAAGGGACAAGAGGGACGTTCGCGAGCACAATGTAATATGACCATAATTTTATTTCGTTTTATGTCTGTAACAGTTTTGAATTCAAATTTGTTTTAAAGTTAATTGCTAATTTAAGATTTTTCGCAACTCCACTTCCGAACTTATACTATGAGCATTAGTGAAAACTAAATATGCTGTGTCTATTATTATTATTAAAGATTTAAAAAAATCCTTTGGACGGAAGATGTAGGCAATAGGAGCGTGAATATTTTAAAATTAAAAATATGTAAACAGGAGCCACTTGTATTTTTTTAATAGGACAGGTTGTATATTATTGTACCTTTCAATTGTGCTAGTTTCTTCCATTCCTGGAGTATAGCGAAGAATAGAGCAATTTTTTTATAATATTTTTTGTCTTTCAAACCATGTACCTGATTAGAGTAGATATATTAATTAACACATGATTAGATAAGTAATTTATTTATTGGTGGAAAATAAGTTCTTGTGTTTTCTCAAAATAACGATCCTATGTAATGATTCATGATTCGATAGCCACATTTTGGGAATTTTCGAATAGAACTCATTTTCTACACCTGAATGAAGTTGTTAGTGTCTGATTTATGACTCATTGAGTAACAATAGATTAACGTTTTGAGCATTTGCATAATGTTGAAGACGTGTAAATGAATACTTGGGCACGAAGAATTTTTTTAATTATATTTTACGAAACGTAACTTATGTTACACCACTGATAACTCTTACGTGTCATATGTTATCCTTAATGCTAGTATTTAATGCTGCAATGAAAATATTTGAATCTTTAAACAATTGTTTTACATGTGAAATTGAGAAAGATAAAAATTATAGGCATGTCCCTGCATGTTATTGTTTTAAACAGAATATGTTACGGGTGGAAATGACACTAGAATCAGGCGTAACAAATAATGGGTGAATTCCGACAGCTCAGTGGTAGGTAGTGGGGGTGTAACGGGGTTTAGAACAACATAAGTCCCAATAGGGAAAGTCATAAATCAAGGGGCGCCAGTTTGTACAAAATCAAGATAGGGGATTAATTAGCACACAAATAAATTCTAGTACTCGACAGTGATTTTCACAACAAACAAAACAATTTCTTACCTTACGTAGGGTTATCCAGGTAAATCAGCAAAAGCTACTGGAACTTCTATATTTTAAAAAAGCTTCAAATTATTCGCACGCAATCAAAACAAAATAGCGTGCGGCTAGAAAAATTATGGAGGTCATAATACCTATTTACTCAAATTTTACTTTACTTTAATTTTATCAATGAAATCTCATATTTAGCACTGTTTTAAACACAATATAATTCCACAATTTATTTTACATAGTTATTATTTCTCTACGCGTTTCAGTGCTTTCCCTTGCTAATGATACTTGCTGTATTGAAACGTGTAGAGAAATAAATAATTATATAAAATAAATTGTGGAATTATGTTGTGTTTAAAACATTAATGCTATTAAATGACAACTTAGAACTTCACACGAGAACAGCTACTAAACGATAAAAAAGAAATAAGAAACTGACCATTCAGCGAAGACACGGAAATACAAGATAACAATAACCAACTGCAGTAAGCTGAGCCAAACAAGTCCTCAACAAAATTATAAAAACTACAAAAAGTTAATATAATCGACTTTATGCAAACAACTTAATTGACATAAGCTGAGAATTCCACAGATAATTATGATATCAGAACGACACAGGGTGTGATTATATTTCGCAAACTGTACAGGCTACCGTATATATACATCCCTACTAAATCAATTTAAATCTCTGTACAATCTATTTAGTAAAATGAAATTTCTTTTCCACTAACAATCTCAGAGTAATAAAATCTTAATTCCTACATCACAAAAAAATATTATTCAGCTTCTCTCACACACAATGTAATAAAATATAAGTGACAAAACATCATTAAAGGAACCAGAGGATTCAGAGTGTACAAATTGAAAAAAATATGTTAATGTAGCCATCACGTTTTGGCCTATCCTGTATGCAAGATTGTTATTTTAACAAAGTACAAGGATTTTCGCAAAATTAAACAGAATTTGACTACTTGAAACATGTGTTAATATATCTGCCCCAATGAGGTCCAGGATTTGAAAATCATTAGAAATATTACATAAAAATCGCTCTAGTTTTTAAAATAAGCCATATCACCAATTATGTGCCATCCCTTTGATAATGTAATGTATAATCAAACGCTATAATACTGTAGGGAGAGAAAAATTTTTCATAATTGAAATATCTGATGGTATACAGTATATCACTAAAAAAATCAAATCATCTACAATTACGTGTACACTGTGTCCCATTTTGGTTGAAATTGTAGGGGATCTCGTTTGCGAACAAAGATAGAAAGATACGGTTTTCGCCACCCTGTTCTACTTTTTCGTGAATCGAAAGATGCCACAAACAGTTAGAAAATCAAAATTTTGAAAACTTTGAAAAATATGATATGCTGATTTGCTTTGATCAGAGTAATAAAAACGCCGACGCAGCAATAAATTTGTATTTTAACAGGTAAATGTAGTTTCCTTGATATTAATTTTGATAATTAAGTAACTTTGCATCTATGTAGGATTCCAGAACAGAGACAACCTAGTAAAATTTTTTAAACGGAGGTCAAAAAAATATAATAAAGAAAATCGAGAGAATGATGAGATTACCGTTTTAGACAGTGTGGAGAGTAATCCTATAAGTTCTTGCAGAAGTATAGAAAGTAGTACTGGAGTTTCGAAAACCAGAATCCAAAGAATACTTCGCCACCATAAATATAAACCATATAAATATAGGTTTGTTCAACATCTACACCCTGGAGACGCTAAACGTAGGTTAATATTTTGCAACTGGTACTTAAACATGTTAAATATAGTACCCAACTTGGGAAGATATGTCATATGCTCAGACGAGGCACATTTTAACAATTCAGGTGTTTTAAACAGGCACAATAGCAGATTCTGGTCTCAAGAAAATATTCCCCCAAAGACAACAGGGACGATTTGGACTAAACGTTTCCTCCGTTATATTTGGATCAAAAATAACATTTTACATTTTCGAAGGGAACTTATCTGCTCCTAGATGTTTGGACATTTTAGAAATGGTTGTACCTGAATTATTAGATGACATTCATTTAGCTCGCTTGAACCAAACTCATTTCCAACAGGATGGAGCCCCATCCCACAATGCGCAAATTATACACCCGTTTTTGGAAAACAATTTTGGTAATAGATGGATCGGCACTAATGGGCCGATAAGATAGCCTCCTAAGTCTCCGGACTTGTCAGTCTTAGATTTCTTTGTATGGGGTTATTTGCAAAATAAAATATACCAAACTCAATATGATAACATTGAACATTTGACAAATGCAGTTAGAGAAGCTTTCAGACATTTACAGGGTCACCCTATTATTATGCTTAATGTTATAGAACGAATTGGAAGAGTGTGTGAAGCGTATATAAGACAGAATGGTCATCAGTTTGAACATCTCTTTTAGTAATTTATATTAGGCTTGTAAAGTTATAGGTATTATGTTTAGTTTTTAATTTTGTGTTTTTACATAAAACTTCCTAAACCTTAACCTTGTTTTTTCATGGCCTATATCATCAAAATGTTAAATTAACGTAACATTCATTTTTGAGGTTCATAATGCAAAAGAAGTGCCACTCAATATATATTATTTGAAAGCTGAGAGTAAGCTCTATTATACAACAAAAAATTTTCAAGATGTTCCATTTAAGAAAACAAAACTTTAGTATATTGCGAAGAACCTGACTTTTTGTGGGGAAAACTATGCACGCCACTAAATTCTACAGAAAATTCTGTGTGTCTCCACCCTTCACAATTTCGATAAATTACACTTGGCAATGTAGTTACGAGGTGTGCTTAAAATGTGCAAATTTTGAATTTCGCCCTGTATCTCAAATACTAATAGGACTATGACAATTCTGTTTGTGGCATCTTTCGTTTCATGAAAAAGTAGAACAGGGTCGCGCAAACCGCATCTTTCTATATTTGCACGCAAACGAGATACCCTACAAATTCAACCAAAATGGGACACAGAGTATACAAATTCTTAATTTTAAAATAAATAGACTACTATTGTCTACCACATTTATATGAAATACTTTTTTCTATCTTTAATAATAAAAATGTAATAACATAGTGTACATATTATTCTCAAATAGTAAGCCATTATAGATTAACTATCATAGACTTAACATTGTCCTTTTATGCCCAAGCTGTCATAAAATGTATACTTCATGCTTTCCACGTTAATGTTTACGTATGTTGCAAAGTTGTAAATTTTGACATTTATCATTGCATTATGCTTTTCAGGTCGCCTCATTAAGGCACGAATGCAAAGTCACATATTTTAATTAAAAGAAATTTCTACACATTATTCTATGGCAACGTAATTCTCGGCTACAAGATTCGACTGTAGTTAATAATGCATTGTTTCACCTGTTACAAAATATCATTCATATCTTTTAACACTGAATTACGTCGGCATGGAATAATATATATTTATCTCCTTCTATTTCATGAAATAAAATTGGCCTTTTGTTTGTTGTATTGTCAAGGTGTGGGGTGGGGGGTCTAACTAGAGTCAATCTGTGTTCTAACACAGTCATCTACCTCAGACACAATTGAGAAAAAAAATGTATAATTCATATACGGTGAATGTTAAAAGCGTTTTATAACTAAAACAACCGAAACGTCATTAACAAAGATGAGCAATTAAAAACAGGTTAACAAATATATTAATAATACTATCGAAATGAAGCGCTCTCAAGACCTTTGATAATTACTTATTTTGTTGGAAGGGTAACAACACAACACCTTTAAATAGACATCCTGGTAAGCTCGTGTTTTAGTTTCTTAATGTGTCAGGACCCTGAGAGTGCGCCTTTTGGGTTTGCACCCCTGGAAGCTGCTGGCCCCCAGCTACAGCTCTGTTTAAATGGTTATACAATGTCTAACATGCGCAGCTTCATACGAAACGTCTTAACTGCAGTGTACTCGGATCCTACACTTTTACATCGCCGCCTCATTTATAGTAAACCAACATTCATGTATACGTTACGCTCAGAGGGCAAAAAAGACCACAATATGCTGCGGATAATGCTGAACAACCAAATACCGAAATTAGATCATCATTTGCGTTGAGGTTGCTTTTTTTAACCACCACGGCCACGACGCGTTCTGTGTGATTCAGAGTCGACCTTTCTTATCTAAACTAGTCAACACAATTAATGTTTTCTATATTTTTCATTACTTTATTAACACCTTATTCATAGAGAGCAACAATAGTCACATATTGTTGCCGTTTTGATCCCCTGGTTATCATCCACCTTAATGCACTAATGATTTTTCATTTGTCAGGGTACTGTTGGACCGCCATTTTGTGTAGAGAGTGAATATTTTGTCCTTTTCTATGGAAATTTATATTGTGAACACTAATTTTGATTGTATTGAGAATTTTGTGTAGCAATTACTGCGGTTAGGAGAAGAAAAAGCTCGTCTACCTCAACCCATTAACGCCCAAAATAATACTAGCTTAAAACTTTTTAAATATTTATTAAAAAATTTGCTATAATACGTTCATGAAGTACATATTAAAGAAAAAACACAAAAAATAAAAAAAGTTAGAAAGGTGTACCCAGATGAGTACACTGGGCACGTGATATATTACCTTCTATAAAAATTTTCAAAACATTGCCTTTCAACACACAGGGTGTTAACACACTTTTTGCATTGCCATCTTGCTCGTGCGTGACATACATAACAACGAAGTTCAGTTGGGATCTTTTGCGGATAATGACCACTAGAATCATGAACTACACCTTGAGGAACACTAGCACTATTTCTCGATTTTTTATTTTTCTTTGTTGAAAATCTGAGATAATCTCGTGTAATATTTCTTGTAAATAAAAATAGATCCATCTTGTCTTCAAAAATCCACTGAACATAGAAATAATGAGTGCCCAATACCATTTTTCCCTTGAATTGCAATTCGATAATTATTTACACCTTGCTCGCTTGAATCAACTCCGCCCATTCCTTGGTTACACCATCTAAATGCATTTAGCTGCTCCAGATCGATCTTTCCTTTTTTCTCCTTGGGCCATGGGCTTACTTCTTTCTTAGGTGTCACACTGTCATAGCTATCGTGCATTCACTGTTGTCACGCTAACGCATCGAAAGAATTTCATTCTCTGCCATTTTTCCATTTCCCTGACTGTTGATAATGGACACTTTTCCGTTCTATTTTGCCTCAAAGCACCTGTTGCCCTAAATCCTTGGACTCTCAAATTAATTAGCAAGAGTATACTAGTAAAATAGTTACAGGTACAGCAACACACTGTAATAGAGACATACAACTTTAGAGCCAAGTGGAAGTCGAATATCATCATTGTTGGTTTTTCCACAGTATGTGTCTATAACGTAGCAATATCCATTCGAACTACAAAGAGACCAATTTTTAAAACCTAATCTAGAAGGTTTGCCTCTAATAAATTGCTTTGCCGAATGGTGACCATACTACTTGACCATTGCTTCGTCTATTGACAATCTTCTATGGAAAATACCCCATTGTTGAAAGTTTTTATTTATGCGTTGTCATTTACATGCAAATATTTTTTATTTCTAAATACCTGTTCCTAGACATGCATTTAGAAACATTGTCTACATGAAGATCCTCATCAAATGAACAATACAGACGCTCTCTAGGCTATGTGTGGTAGCCAGTCAAAAAGAGTATCCCAAAAAGTTTTTAGTTCTTCATTGGTCAGAGAAAATACATGATTAGTTTTTTAAAGGGCATAAAGTATGGTCTGATCTAAAATATGTTGAAAAAATTTTTCGTCAACCAATTTTTCAAATATGTCTTTTGGGCTAAGGTTTTTTAGTTCCTCAATAACGCATTGAGCTCTTCCAGAACCACCATTATTGTACATCGCCTGCCAACCGCTATAATTGGCGTGGCCTTTCTTTCAGTTTGGTGTAAAGAAATTTGGATTGTCCAGATCTTCTTCGTCTCTCAGTCGGTCAGGATTTGGTGGTAGCATCACAATGTTAATGTTAAATGCGGCTAAATTAGGCAATTTCTGGCGGCCATAAAAAACAGAAGTCGATATTCATGGTCTATCAGAGTCCATTATCAGAAATCTGAAAACAGAACAACTGCTTATACTCTTGCCCAGTGTCCTCAACTGAGTACAGCAATGTTTATAAATATACTGCAAGCTCGGCAAACTAAAAATGAAAATAATATGTACGACTTACCTTTTTCTTATATTTAACAAAGAGTAATCACCGACGGAAAAAATAACCTCAAAATGCGAGGATATCAGGAGACACGACGTCAAAGCGCGAATTTACACAAGTAGTACATAACTCTGAATTCTATATCAAGTTACCTGTCTGTTTTAACCGACATTGCGGGTAAAGGCGGTATTATGAAAGTCTGCTTAATGACACAAAACTGTTGGTAAGCTTTTCTTTTGAATGATAGATGGTCCCAGCGACATAGTTTAAGTCGTAAGCAAGCGAGTACAGTGGGTTAAAGCACGTATTAAATTGTTATCAGATAATTGATTTTATAATTTAATACTTTTTATATTGTTCCTTTTACTGGCTTGTGTGACTTACACCCGTTTTTCACTATTGTGATAACATGCGAGAAAGGCTGACACCAGTTCTAAAGGGATTTTTGTGCCCCAAACAGCAACAATCATCTAACTTCAGTCCACGAAAATACCTCACAGGCGGGAGGGCATTGGGGCTACTACATTTACATCAGTATATTGTCTATCGTCAAAAAACTCACCTATATAAGATTACCTAGTGGATCAAGAGGACCAACTTCACCACAAAGATTTGGGATTATCATCCATTCGTGATCAATATCATGTATTTGGTCCATCTCAACATGTACAAATTCACCGTTATTGATACAATATTATTAGTTAATTATTCATAATTAAAAAAAAACTTATAATAATTTAATAATAGTCAAGCTGCTTTGGTATGTATGAATACTTGCGATACTGCATGCTCACATTCCATTAATATAAGTAATTTGATTGTAATCTCATCATATTTAGAATTTACATCAGTTCTACATGCATAAAGATAAAATTTATATCGATTGGGGCTTGAATCTCGATAGCGCAGTTGGTTAGCGCGGTACTCTAGCAAAGTACAGGTCGTAGGTTCAAATCCTACTCGAGGTAAACTTTTTATTTATGTATTTAATAAAATTAATAATAATTTTTATTAATAATTTTGATTGTGGCGTAGGTACTAACTAGTTATTCACAATAATTTTCTAACCAGATTTTGCTTATGTCAAGTTTTAGTTTTATATTGAACAAACAATTGCAAATCATTACAAAAGAACAAAATTCATACTCGCATGTAAAATTTACTTTGGGTTATTTACATGTTTAACCACTGGAATAGGTACCAAATCGAAGCACCCCCATCATCACCGTTGGCGATCTCTTTGGTCTAGAAACATCCAAAATGTATTTATATCATGCGTGATTCGATTGTCTTTAAAATTGTTTTGTAATTAATCGTCCTAACCTACTTCTAATATTTTCTGGAAGACGTTTGGTTTTATGCTTGTTTTTTTTTTATTTCGTAGCTCCATTAGTTAGGTTGTAAATTACTCCCACCATTGTTTTTTCTTAGAGAGAGCAATTCCGTATCTCTGTTTGCAACTGAAAGTGCTTAAAAATTTACTTTTTGACAATTATAACTACCTGAAAACATCTTTCCTTTTATAAATTGGTGATAATTAATTTTATAACATTTCTATGGTATTAAATTCACTAACCAAATATATGAGGAATTATGTCAGGGCAATAATTTAATTATTCTAGTAAGCTAGTATCAAACCAGTCGCATTATATATGATATTGCATATGTTTTTATAATCTTATTTGTTCGTTATTTTAAATCGCCCTATAGAATGGTTTTATAATATTGCTCATCATTTGGGATGAGTCTTGTCCAAAATATTTATTTGTGTACATGCTCTGTTATACGATCAAACACTAGCCGTCGTGAGGCTTGCCAAGGTAAGATGTTTGCCAAGCTAACTGCAGTGAGTAGTAAGGAGACACCTTCCGCCATCTTGGATTTTGAGGGGATACCTCACCTTTCACTTTTTTACACGCCCGCGTGGGAGGCGTATTTTTTATCGGTCGTTTTTGTCGGCTTTTTTTACATGCCCACGTGGGGATCGTATTTTTTCACCCCTATGGTTTCTTTTCGGAGGTCTTTTTTAACCCTTTGATGGAATTTCCACCCTAATCAGGACACTTTTGGCTGTATTAAGAAATTTTTTAAAGTTCAGCCCCTGGAGGGTAGGTAAATGCGTGCGCATGCAGTGTTCTGAGAATAAAAAGATTTAATCTGTTATTAATTAGGGTTGTTTTTATGAAAGGAGATTGCATAATTACTATTACATTCTTTTTAATCCCATCTACAGATTGTGACCTAATTTATGTATGCATTGTTGGTTGTATTCTAATAAGGGTCCTAGTCTTGTAAGACGGGGATCTGTTCGCGGGCTTCTTAATATGTGTTTATTATTAAACAGTTATCATTATGAATTGGAAAGTGGCAATCAGTCGACATCGTGTTAAGTAATGTGTTTGCAAACATTTTAAAATTTCACTATCTTAGATTTTTGTGGCCCTGGGACACCTTGGCAGCCATTGTTTTATATGCCCACGTGAGGGTCGTATTTTAGCCTATTGTGTAAAGCTAATAAGCAATTGGATTATTCGTGATATTAAAGAATCTAATCAAGATAAAGATAACATATACAATTGATTTTAAATACGCTGTTAGATTCTATATAATGAAAATAAAACAGTTGGTGGACATTGCGTAATCAGTTAATTAACTTGTTATACAAAAGTGAATGTACTATTTCGCGATTGGACGTAAACAATAATAATAAAACACTGTGTATATTTTACGTACATGTATATATCGGGGCTTTTAGATATCACAGACTAGATTAGTTAGAGAGATGCAAAGCAATTACGAAGCTTTACAATTAAATTAAATTACTAACTCAGAATAAAAATGTGATCACACTCTTCGTGTAAACCGTCAACAGCCAAAACCAAATATATATTTGCGCAAACAGGTTATTTAGTATTGTGATGTGTGCAGCGAATGTCCTGTGTCCTCTTCTTTAAACTAGATTTCACCGCTATATTATTTTACATACATAAAAGTTCTGTCTCATCAGAAATACCTCTGTAAAAAAGGCTTTAGATTTTATAATCAGGTTAAGCATGCATGCTAACCGCTTATTAGACTACTATTTTTAAATTTTCGGGGTTTACCGATAATGGGGTTGTCATACATAAGCCTATTTTACGTACAAGCTCTGCCTTAGCAGAAATACCCTTGCCAAAAAGGAACTTAGATTTATAAACAGGCCCCTAGGGAGGATATTAGAGCGCTGTTACAGAAACAAGTAGCGTACACTATACATAAACCTGTAGTGAGAAATTTACTCGAAATAGGTATATCGTGGGTAACATTTTTTTTGAGTTATGACAGGCGGGGTCTTTGCGATATGAGAAATCTAAGTAAATATAATGACGGGTATAATTATATACTGACGGTTATCCATGTATTTAGCAAGGTAGAGTGGACACGAGCTCTGAAGCTGAAAAACTCCATGTTCTATAATCGACGTATTTTCGGTTATTTTTCAAAGATGCGAAAAGATTCCTCAAAGTATACAGATGGATAAGGGCAAGGAGTTTATTGCGAAAGTCTTCATGAATTGTTTAACAAACATCAAATCTAATCATATAGACTAGATTTAGCGATGCGGTGCTTTCATATAGGTAAGAATCGCACTAACAATCAGGCAGTTAATGCGAAAGTCAATAACCTTTGCGGTAAAACCTATGATGCATCGTTTAGGTAACTGACCCAGGAAGACATTATCCAATGATTTTCGTTGTATGCCCACAAGTATAGTTACCACTTTTACTTCGGTCGTTGTAACAGAGTATTTTGCTGCAGTTGTTTCTAAGGCTTTAGCACCCGCAATTAGAATGATGGGATTGATTCGCATACGTCTCACGAGTAAACTAACGTCCATAATTCGCGTCTTGTAATTTGAAAAGTGCGCCGCCATTAGACTAAATCGTAAAAATTTATCCTTAAATAAACACCACTTATGAGAAACTTTTCCTGATTAAATAAAGCCTAGTGCACGTGACCAATCATCTCAATCTGTTTGCTGGTCGCTGTAAGTACTTGACGTTTCGAGAAACCATTATTTGCATGTCCCATATAGGTAAAATTTCGCGACGAGAGGCTTTCGGCGAACACTGTTTCGATGATCCCCACACCAACCCTCCCGAACATAACTGAGATTGTAAGACAGGTGTAGGGCGTCGCAACTTGATCTCGGTCTTCGCCCCTTGTCGTGATAGCAACTTGTTCGTGGATCTTCGTATATTGTCGTGGTACCCTTGGCGGAAAATTTGAATTTGGTATTATAATAAGGGACCTAATGCTAACTTTAAGACAGGTGTAGGGTTGTGCAACTTGCTCTCCGGGCTTTGCCCCTTGTCGAGGCCCCATTGGCGAAAAATTTGAATTTGTATTTGAATGTAAGTCTCTACAGATTATGGCTGAAAATATGAATTTGTATTATAATAAGGGGTATAATGCTAACTTGTAAGTCAGATGTAGGGCTTAGCAACTTACTTTCAGGCCCTCGCCCCTAGACCAAAAATTCGAACTTGTTTGTGGTGCCATCTATGAGGGGAAATTTCCCAAGTTGCGTTCGGATCTTAGCCCCTGGTCCCGTGGCGGGAAATTTGAATTTGGATTTGTATTTAAGTGTTTACATTCTGATTACTTATTGCGAGAAATTTGAACTTGTATTCTAATAAGGGGCCTATTGCTAACTTATCAGGCAAACATAGGAACCTGTATTAGAGCCTGCGCCCTCCTGTCGTGACCCCTTGTTGGAAAATTTGAATTTGTGTCGTCATCTAGTTGTGTATGGACTAATGAATATTTTCTGTAATAAAGGTGGCACCATCTAGCGTTAGATTTCTATGACTAATCAGGGTTTTGTTTGTGGCACCATCTAGTGGTGTATTTTTAAACTAGCGAATGTTTTCTGTAATAGAGGTGACGCAGCCTAGCGGTATATTTCTTGGACTAATTAGGGTTGTTTGTGGTGCCATCTAGTGGTGTAAGGACTAATGAATGTTTTCTGTAATAGGGGTTGATCGTGTTCGTCTCTCCCTCGTCTCTATCGTCTCTTTCTCAAACATACAAATCAATTAAACAAATCAATTAAATCAGATCAATCCCAAACAAATCACGTTCGATCAAATCAAATAATCAGATCAATCTCAATCAATCAACCAAAATCAATCTCAATCAATCTAATCATAACTTACAGCCTGCGAAAACTAGCTTACACCTCAAAAATAATGATTGGACTAACTTACACTTTGCTAAAACCAACCAACCACAATTCAAAAATACCAAACTGATTTAACTTAATTATACAAAATCAGCTCTCATTTCAAAAAATAGCAGTATGATTGAACTCACAGAGTGCAAAAGAAATCCAATCTCACACTTATTGTAGTTACCCATCTAACAGCCCTTTCGCATTAACTGCAGCACTGTTACTGCAGGTTCAAGCACCGGTAGGAGAAACAAGTTTATTAACAAAAATTGAAGGAAAGCTTAGCGTTTGAAAATATATTATTATTATAAACAACAATACATCATTTATTTAATCACATCCTTTATTGGTGTTCTTCTTCTTCTTGAACCGTGATTCATCGCTATCATCATCATGGTTTTGAGACTCGCCCTTCTTCCTCTTCTGTGAATCATCAACATCACCTTGAATGTGAGATACATTCATCTCATCCACGTCATCGTTTTCATCATCCTCTTGAACGGTTAGTTTGCAACAGTTTATTAACAAGTCAGTAAAATCTATAATGTCCGCTGATGTTGGCTCATAAACAGGAGAATACATTATAATAATGCTCTCTCGATGACGGTTACACTTTAAGGAGCGAAACGCGCGAGAAACGAGAATGCTGCTTGCCTTGGGTCTTGTGCGCGGGAGCACTCGTTAATGCTCGGGTAGAATCGGTTATCTTCGGGGAAGTTTGGAGTAAATTGCGTCCAGGTAATAATAAATTTATCTTAATCTCAAAACAACACGTCAATTCAATCTTGAGCGTCGCCACCTTTTTTTCCACTCATAAACATTAAACGTCAAATGTCAATTTTGAGGTTATATTTAGCATGGGCACTATCAGATATGTTGCGGAAAATGGTTACTAACGTCATGTTTCATAACAGCGGATGTATCGGGTATTTTGTATCGCTCTGTACGTAAACTCTTTAGGCTAATAACGCGTTACTGTTACATTTTCTGAAAACAAAAACCATACACTCGAGGTTAACAAAATACACAACTCTGACACTGATTGAAGTCACACTGAAAGATTAAAAAATCAACAATATATCCCGAACTGTTACAGATTCATCCACCAATGGTTTACCAAAAGAGCAAGAAAACTAAATTCCACATCCAATAGTGTACAAATTAAATTATTCAAATATATTTAAAACTGTTAGAGTTAGTTGACTTGGACAGCTGCCCACCTTCTACTATTTGAACCCATTTAATCAAATACTAATATCAAATTTTAATGCAGTCGCTTTCCAAGTTCTTGAGTTATCGCGAACAAAATAAAATAAAGTCCACTCCTCTTCTTACTCTTCAGCTCCCGTTATCAAAATCTTTAACATTTATGTCAAAGTTGAATGCAATGACCTGTTTGAATTTTTGTGTTATTTCGTACGAAAGAAAATCATATTAACCCTAATTCCTCCTCACTCTCAGTTCTATCAGCACCAATCACCGATTTAGACATTTAGGTGTTAAACACTTGTGTTCGATTTGAATACCATTACTTTTCAAATTTTTGAGTTACTGCGACTTAAAGAAAATAATATTCACTCCTCTTTCTTCTTACACCGTAAATCCACCACCAAAAATCACTAAGATCTAGATATTTATGTCCTAAATAAGTATGCCACATAACAATACAATAGCTTTTAAAGTTTTCGGGTTACTGCGTGATCTAGACATTTAGGTGCTAAATAATTATTGAGTAAGTTTACACGAGTATCAGAGACCGCTCGTATAACTACGGGTTTTATAAGTCCTGCTCTCTTAGAAGAGTTTATACGACATAGGAATAATAACGCATTAATATCAAGTAACCAAATAAGTTCGTGATGTTTTTTATGGTAAAATAAAAAAAAATTATTAACAAACAATAACGCATTATTCTCATCGAAGTAGCCACCATCACAATTAATGACCTTTTGTCAACGTAAAACCAATTTTTGTGTGCCGCTCTTGTAAAATTCTCCTTGTCATTCGTTATCCACGAATTTGGCAGTGACATAACCCCCGAAGAAATTATACAGGCCATCGACCTCCCCCACGAAACCAAGACCGTCCGTTACAGTTTCGACGTGAGAAACGGGGGGAGATCCCATCCTCTCCCACCAAAGTTGCCCCCTCTCTCCAAGCTGGAAACAACCTCCACAACCTCCTCTGATTCTGACGATGAGAGCTACGAGTACTGTCTCAGGATCAACATCTTCCTGCGAGCCCTAATGTTTACGTTATTGTTAAAGTTTACTTTGTTCACCCTGATAGGGGTATGGACTGCGTAGCCACGGAGTTCTTAGACAGGCAGTTGTACTGTGCTGAACGGTTTTAGCACTTCTTACGACCAACCGGAGTAAACTTCTATCCTCATTTCTTAACTGCTCCCCCTTCATTCCCGCAGCAATGGGTCTGACGACAGGGACAGTTAAAGCGGGTGGCGTTCGACGATAACGCCACCTAATTAAAAACCTACTAGGTACATACCACATACAAATATTAGCCATAACAGAAACAAAGCCAACCAACCGAGGCACCCTCAATATAACCCACTACAACACCTACCTACGTAACAACCCCCACAGAGGCAATAAAGGTACCACTTAATACACTCACGATACCCATCCGCTCCTTACACCTTACCTTCAACTCCTCGAATGTGTAGCAGGAACGGTGCACCTTCCCTCATCCCTTATAATAGTATTCTTCTATTATAACCGTCCTGAGACAACTCCCTTTCCTGTTCATTACTACACTATATAAGCCAGCATCCCCAATGCAGTACTAATCGGAGACCTTAACGCTAGACACCAACAATTTGGAGACACGACAGACAACCCGAACGGACAATAATATTAACGGACAAACTACTCAGCCTACCAATAGTAAGAATAAGAAACATCCACTCCACGTTTATCGAATATAACGGCTGCTCCATACCGGATCATATAATATGCTCCGCACAACTAACAGTACTTCGATGACAACTACCATTTCGGCACAACAATAACATCAGACCACCTTCCTCTACTAGCTAAGACATCCCTAGGTCCTCTACTTCCCCCAACACAAACCACTGTCACACGAAGAAATTTTCATAATGCCGATTGGAATGCGTTCCAAGAACACATCTCCAATAAACTTTCAAACCCATCCTAAACACGACGGACGACATAGACAGCCGTACAGGAATTAACCCAATTCATCCCCACAAAACTAATCGACGCACCCGGAAACCACTTCCCCCAGCATCGTTCTCTGAATTAAGGAAAAATGACGGATATACCGTCGATTTCTGAAAACCAGAGACTCTGTGCTTAAAAACAAGTACAACCGACTCAATGCAATAATCCGATTAGAGACTAACAAATACACCCAAGAAAATTGGATCAAAGAAACAGCCAAACTAGAGTACCGTGAAGACCTTAAATTTTGGCACAAGTTTAATGACCTAACAAAACAAAACAAAAATAAATAAACATGCCACCTAATCAACCCTCAAGGTAACCTTGCAGTTTCTGACCAGGAGAAAGCCGAACGGTCTTCACCTGCAAACCGTTCTCACTACCCCCGACGATCCATAGTTTGACAACAATTTCAAAGCTCTGCTCGAGCAAAACCTTGAGGTGTTCCTAAACCAAAACCATAGACCACAGGAACTATCCGACAACGACCCCTTCCTTAGTCTCATTTCACCCAATCAAATATTACATACTTTTAGACAAGGGAGAAATTCCGTTCCAGGGCAAGACGGACCTAACCGCCAAATACCCAAAAACCTACCAAAACGCCATTAGACAGTTAACCCAAATATACAACAGATGCCTTACCCTATCCTATTTCCCGACGGAAATCCTATAGACCGATTTCCCTTGTAAGTTGTATGGACAAATGTCTAGAGACCATCCTGTCCCAAAGGCTAAGAGATTATCTCAAAGCCAACGACATCATACCAAACAGCCAGTTCGGCTTCAGACCGAACCATTCTTGCGTAAACTCCCTCGTGTAACTCTATACGGAATCCTCCAAGGCCTTGAAGCATGGTGACTGTTGCCTGGCCATTAAACAGGCATTCTACAAAGTATGGTACGCAAGACTAATACACAAACTACGACAGTTAGGCTTTCCGATTGCTTCTCTCATCTGACAAACAGATGTGTGAAGGTTGTTCTACTTCCCCGACATTTCATCCGACCGCCGGCGTACCGCAAAGATCATCATTGGCACCTATTTTATACACCATATATAGCTACGACATTCCCCAAAGCACCAACCCGAACATAACTATATCCCCATTTGCCGACGACACTGCTCTGTGGGCAATCAGTAGGGGCAGTGATGGGGCAAGTAGACTAATAACGCAACAACTTACCCACTTTTCTAACTGAGCCAGCCGGTGGAGACTAACAATCAACCCAAACAACATGAAAACAATACTGTTTAGACACCCTAAACTATCCAGCTTCTCTAGACAAACATCCGACCCCTTGAACTTGACTCTACGCGGACAAAGCCTACAAAGTCAAAACACAATCGTATATCTGGGCATCACGTTCCCCTTCATCCCACACTGACAAGCTGACAGTAGCAACGCTCTCATAAGGTACGCAACCGCGCACCACTATTCGAAATATTGCGTGGAAACGTCAGAGATTGTCACCCCAAAACCCTACAACACACGAACAAAGCTTACATCCGGCCTTTACTCGTCTGCCGCGCTCCATTTTACGTAGCCCTAAAACCTACCAACTCCAATCCGATCAATTATGCAAACGCGCAAAAAAGTAAATTTAGTTTAAATCTGACGAAGACAGTGTTATTTTAAGTAATATAGTGAAACCTTAAAAACAGTGTTTTTCCAACACCTTCATCAAAAATTCAATTTGCTTCCCTAATTTTCGTGACGAAAGTGCCACTTTTCCTCCCTAGCGAAGCAAAATATTTTGGCTCACGCTAAAAAAATTTAATTTTTTATTATACTTATTAAAGTATTGAATTTACATTTTAAATAAACTAAATTAAGATTTTTCGTTGAAAAAATTAAATGTGCAATTTGTAAGATTATTAAAACTAATTAGATTCGTGAAATTAGCAGGGATATTCTTCGTATTGTAACCAAGGATATGTTGGAAGAGACATGTGTCGCTGAAGAAGTTTCTGAAGAATATCTGGTATAATAGTCCATTAATAATTTTATTAGCAACTTGGCATTTCTTTCAAATAGATTTGTCTAAATAACCTTCTGCAACCGTTGTCGATCGCCAGCCCCCATGTCTTTTTACTGTGAGTATGTCACCACCGGCTTCAATTAATAGTGATGCAGAATTCCTTCTTAAACTGTGTCCTGTATAAAGTTCCGGATTGGGTAACTTCAAGTATTTAACAATTTTGTGGAGTATTTTTGACATGGTGTTCTTTCCCACCACTTGCACTGAACATTTTGATTTTGATTTTGAATGGTCCGTTTTAGTCGGTCTCAGAGAAACCTCTAATAGTACTATTTGTGATTATAAATACTCTTTGTATTTTGGTTTTTGTATCTGGAAGGGTTATTACTATAATATCGCCCTTATCTTGAACATCTTTAACAGCCATTTGGCACAATTCATCACACCGGCAAGCAACACAGATAGTAATAATTAAAGTAACCTAAACGATAACGAATTAGTAGTGAAAAATATTAATATTAAATAGAGAAATACCTTAGACATTAAATACTGGTCATCCGGTGCTTCGATGATAAAATTATTCATTTCCTCTCTGGTAAAAGTAGCAGCTTTCTTCGGCTTGCATCCAACTCCCTTTTTGTTTCAAAAACGCCACTAATTTAGGAAACTTTATATTCAAATCTTCTTTCATTAAAACAGTTAATCGAAGCATGGACCATTTTGACCATAGTGTTGAAGATCGTAAATTTTTTGACAGTTGTAGAAAATACGCTAAAATTACCTCTTCACTTATCCTCTTAACCCCCCCCCCCCCTCATCCAACATCCAACATAATAGATGGTATTCCTTTTCATACCGTAATTGTGATTTTTCTGGTAATAAACTTAAATTTAATATTTTCGCCTCTTCCATAATGTCTTCAGGGATTGAATTTTCATCATTTTCTTCAATCTCTGCCATTTTCTTGAGAACGCAACGGTTTTTTCAAGACAAAATTGTGGACCAATCAAAATTTCTAAATTTTCGAATATTTGTTCTGACTCCTTGGTAACGATAATAACTACTAGATTCGACGCTAAATTTCGAAATTCACATTTTCATTTATTATTTACAGTTTTCATGAAGGTGTTGGAAAAAATCATATGTATTACACTGGAGTAAAGTGTCTTTTCCTCCCTTCTGCAGTTGCTGCCCTCGTCTACGACTCTGCAGTCGGGAGGAAAGCCACCACTTTCCTCCCTAGCAATACAAATAGCTATTGTTTTATTTCTACCCATACGGAGAGGTTAATCAGCACAACTTTTTTTTTGAAATGTCAATAATACGACCAGTACGGATATTTTCATTTTAGGGTAGACACGCAGATACAATAAATCGTTATACTAAAATATAGTGCGAAGTTCAATATGACATCAGATCTATCATCTGCTCTACCACATATTCCGTCATTACAAAAAATGCGATGACTTCTATTACTTGTATTTTAATTATGACTAATTAGAAGTCTTACAAAAACAAAACTGCTGTGATCCATCTTGAGGTTTTTCTTCGTTCTTTTAACTTTAGGCATAAATTTGTATTAAATTGATGATGGGCAAAGATTAAAAATTGTAAATAAAGATTGTTAATGTTGTAACCGAATAGTTCAATTAGTATCGGTTACAGGGACTTAGGAGAGAGGCAGGGAATCACACGCAGCGGGCAATCATACGCATCCACCTGTACGTCCAAGAGATCGTTGAATATCGCAAGTAATTGGATAGGCTCGTGGCGCAAACGTATTTCAATAACTCTGTTGCGATTAATTTCAGTTGCACGTTGTCTTTGTCAGAGACAAGTAATATTCACTTTTCCACATTTTTTTATAAGATTTGTCTGTGACTAAGTTAAAGGAAAGATTTGCATATCTATTTAGAAGTCGCTATCACTTTTATGGTGAAAGGACAAGCCTCTTCGGAAGTAAATGACGTAAACATACCGTGGCAATATCAACCTATATTTGTTGAAATAGCACATAAGCCTAATGGCGCTAAATCGGGTAATGATACGCTGTTGCGTGCAATTAGCCTCAATCTCCGTACCATTACCCGCATAGTGTCCGAAATTGAATTAGTACTTGTGTTTTAATTGCTTATAATTATAATGTTATCTCAGATGCCTAATAAGTACGTGAGAAAAACTAATATCGCGGGTTAGACCGAGGAGACTTTACAGAAAGCTCTTGAGGAAACAGATTCTTGCAGAAAGATCCGAGAAGTTTCCAGGTCATTCAACATTCACGAGGCAACACTAACAGCTCGTAGAAAAAAGAACGACAGGTCTGGTCCAAGGAAAACTTTCTACATTCTCACTTGAGACTGAGACTCAAGTGGCAAGTCACGTTCTTAAGTTAGCTAAATTGTTTCGTGGATTGACTCCGGCGAGTTACGAAAAATCGCTTTTCAATATGCGGAGGCCAATGGCATACGACATGATTTTAATAACATTCGGCAGGAAGCAGACAAGGACTGGTTGCAATTATTTCTTAGGAGAAACCCCCCAACCCCCCAAATCAGCTTAAGAAAAGCCTGAGGGAAGAAGTGTCAATAGAATCACTGGCTTCAATGAAGAATCTGTTAAACATTTTTTTTCGAACTGGCAATTTTTGTTGGAAAAATATAAATTTGTACCCAGTAGAATGTTTAATGTTGGCATTACAGGTATTTCAACTGTTCTGAACCCTACTAAGGAACTGAGGGCAAAAGGCGTTAAACAGTTTGGATCAAAAATATCTTGGGAACGTGGAAAGAACGTCACTGCCATATGCGCAATGAGTGCTTCTGGGAGTTATATTCCACCGCTCCTTATATTCCCTCGGAAATGAATGTCTCCTACATTGTCGAGGAAATTTATGCAGTTACGGATAATGGCTGAAGCGACGAAAAATGTTTCCTTCAGTTGTTGCTTAACAACCATTACAGCCATATATCCCTTCATATTTACAATTATTGCGAATGCAATGGAATCGTGATGTTGTCAATACCGCCACCTACCTCCCACCGCTTGCAGCCTCTCGATACTTCATTCATTGGTCCATTTAAACGTACTTTGAATAGGGAGTGCGACATTTTTTTAAGAGAAAGAATATAAAAGAGAAAATAACGTTCCCAGATTTGGCTAAAATATTCAATGCCTACGTTGAAATTTCCACCATGGAAAAGGCTATTTCAGGATTTAACTCATCTGGAATCTACTCATTTAATCCAGATAAATTTACAAAAGGGTATTTTGAAGCTGCGAACCAGTATCTGCCTTCTGTATCTGATGATTTGAACTTTACAAATTATTTTGATCCTGGCTCATCAACTTCACACATTCCCGCCATTCTTCATTCGTGTCTTAAAGAAAGATCAAAGGCAACGCATACTTTAGCAATAAAAAAGGTTAGCATTGCAGAACTGTAGCCATTCACGTCATATTCAGGGAAAGGAAAAACTAAATAAAATCAAAAAACAAAAGAAATATGGAATTCGATTCTGATACTTCCGAGGACGATGAAATTGGTCAGAAAGATCTTGTTAATGAGCAATGCTTGTGCGGTGATTTCGGAAAAGATGGAGAAATTTAGTATAGATGTGTACGTTGCGGGCGGTGGGTACATTTCAAATACAGTGTGCAGGACTCTGCCACTCACTACGAAAGCGACTTTCGCCATAAAAAATCTTCTGCGAAAAAGGACCTTGTTGCGAAATACATATATATATATATATATATATATATATATATATATATATATATATATATATATATATATATATAGTATGGAAAATATTATCGCGGATCTGGCTTATAATAGGTAAAACAAAGACAGTACAATCAGTTCACGTGCTAAGTGAGATAGAATACACAACAAACTAAAAGCGATGATTCCATACATGCGTCTTTTGAGAAGGCTAGTATCAATGACACATTTAATTGCTATTATCAACAAGAATTGAAAATCAGTGGAAGTCCGACACAATACTCATGTATTCCACTGAAGAAAAAATACAGATTATTAAGTGGTATTATCCAGGAAGCAAGGCACAAGAAATAATGGGCAGGTTTGCTTTTTCCTTTGAAAACAGGCCAATTGCATCAGAAAGTACGATTATGCGTACAATTTGTAAATTTGAAAGATGTGGATGTTTAAATAATTGTGGAAAAGGCATTGATGGTAATGATGGTGAGTATCCTGGTCGTAACTTAGACGAAGAGCGCGAACTCCAAGAAATTGCAGTGTGTAGTTTAACAGGCACTAATTTCCCGTGCAATAGTACAAAAATTGCTGAAGAAATGAATATTGAACCAAGAACAGTTCGCAATATCTTGAAAAGGAATGAATACCATTGCTATAAGTTGCAAACTACACAAGAAATTTTTCCGGATGATTATCAAAAGGCTATATAATTTTGTGAAGATATAATGAATCGGGCAAATAAAAACGAAAAATTTATTGAAAATATTTACTTACATAAATCCGTCTGTCGCTGTTGGTTACTCACGGGAAAACAAACACATTAGTATTCCTTGCCGGACACAATACCCCCAAAAAGTTAATGTGTGGGCAGTAATTTTAGGCAATTCTATAATCGGTCCATTTTTTATCAACGGAAACTTGAATGCGGACAAATATTTAGAACTGTTGAGAAACCAGATATTTCCAGCTGTTCAGCGCCTCAATATAAATTTTGATGACATTTGGTATCAAGAAGGTGGCTGTTCTGCTCATACTACAATAAGAGTTTAACAGTTTTTGGAAACTACGTTCCCTAACCGTATTATTAGTGGAAAAGGTACTATTAAATATCCTCCTCGCTTACTTGATGTCCCGCCGAACGACTTTTTTGTTTGGAGATACGTATCCCAGCAAATTTATGGGCACAGGCATGAACGTGCTAACAATTTGGACGAACTTCGTGTCAAAATTACAGACTATTTAAACAGCATCACCCAAAAAATGTTAGAAAACACTAGAACTGAATTTTATCACAGATTGGGTTACTGCATTTCGCAAGGTGGAGGTCTCTGCGAAATTCTTATAAAGTAGAGTTTTGAAAAAAGTGTATTTTGTTCAATTTTAAGAGTAGCTGGTTTTTCAATAAGAATTATAATGCTAACGATAATCCTTAAACTTAAGTTATACTATCAATGTAAATGTTAATGTTCTTGTGTATAGTTCTCGTAAGTTTCTTCTTGGTTCTTCTTATGAGTAGTAATCGGACCATGTCATAAATTCTCAATTACAATAAACTTCGATGTTTGAGGTATTATTATTTAATATTTAAGTGTAAAGCATTTACTTAATAGTTTCAAAGAACACGCGACTTTGGTTTCGTTAGAAATGTTGAATCTAGGTTGAAGGAGACTTAAGTAGTTCATATTTTGTGCCTACATGCAAATATGTACAAATGGCAACATCGGTAAAGTTATCTCTCTCACACTCTTATAATGCTTATTAGGTTTCTTTCTAGCTTATTATGAGTCAGGGCCGCAATAATCTTTTTCCATACATGTATATATATATATATATATATATATATATATATATATATATATATATATATATATATATATATATGTCTAAAATCTACCCACGTTCTATGGCTATCTTTGTTATTATAAGACGGTTAAATTAGCAAAGTTGGGCAGAATTACATGATAATTCAAATACCGATAAGAAAATTCAACATTGTTGCCAACTTTCTAAGATATCTGAAAATTACTAAAAATCGTCCAAATTTTCAATCGGCTATATCTTTTTTAATATTCAAAATACGGAAAAGTTATAAGAGATACTTTTGATAGCTATTTTTATGCAAAATGGGAAAATGTGAATAAAAAATTTTTTTAGTAATTATTTTTTGAGCTACAACCCAAACATACATTTTTTTAGATGGCAACTATAGGTGGCCATAAACTCATTCAATGGCTTATTTTTTCTGATTTCAAAAATGTATAGTTTTGTATGTTTAATATTATTAGTTAACTCACAATTTTCAAAAAAAGGTAATTATAATATTCATTAAACAAATTAAAGTGTGTCGTGACCATTTAAATAACAAAATAAGCTCATATTCTACTACTAAATTTGTGGAAACAACAAGAAATAAGAAAACTACATTATCAAAATAAATTTAACTTACAACGAAGAGTAACAGCAAAAAATATAAACAGATAGAACAATCATAGAAGTGCTTCAAGATGTCCTCCATTATTTTGAACACACATTTGACATCGTTTTAAAATTTCGTTTTGAACTTTTAATAAGCTTTGGGTTCTAATTTGTTGTATAGCAACTCGAATTTTATTTTTTTTAATCGTCTAGATTACCAGGTTTTACTCGGTACACTTTGTCTTTAATTGCACCCCACAAGAAAAAGTCCAGGGGGGTTAAGTCTGGAGATCGCGGCGGCCAAGCTAGTGGACCTCGATTTGCTATCCAATTATTAAAACTTTCCTGTAAATAGTTACACACAAGTAATCCAATGTGTGCTGGTGCCCCGTCGTGTTAAAAATAATTAAAATTGTGAATTACGTTCAACGGAAGGTCATCCAAATTCGTTTCGTAAAAAAGTTAGATATCTTTCGGAATTTAAATTGTATTCATAAAAAAACGGTCCAATAATACCGCACGAAACGTTTACTGAAAAAGCATATTGGTTTCTCTTCTCAACAGTAATATGAGGATTTTCTTGGGACCATTGGATATGATTTCTTCTATTGAAGATACCGTTGTTTGTAAATATTGCTTCATCGGTAAAAAGAATGGTTTTCGAGAATTGATCGTTTGGTCGACTTTCATTAATCAACCATGTAGCAAAACGTAATCTTTTCTGATAATCTTTAACATACCATGTATTTCCTATATGAAAATGATATGGCTTAAAATTATTTTGTTTCAAAATAACATGGGGTTCATCTTTGGAAGTGTTGCACTCGTTTGCAATTTCACGAAGAGATGTAGTAATTTTAAATTCGACGTAAGCTAAAACTCGTTCTTCTGTTTCTGTGTTAACATTAATTTTAAAATGTTGAGATTTAGTAAAAGCCCCATATTTTTAAATTCGATTCGGGTTTGGCAAATAATCTCACATCGGGTTGTATTCTTTCCATATAAGTTTAAAGATATAATTCCGAAGCAGCATTAGCATCTCTGTTAGACACGTAATAGCAAAAAAGCATATCATTTCTTTCTTCAGAAGAATAAACCATTAATAAATTAATATTCACTATTTAAGTACGAACTACAACTGGTTACAAAAAATAATTCAATATCTACTATTTTTTGAAAATTGTGAGTTAACTAATATAACTAAACATACAAAGCTATACATTTTTGAAATCAGAAAAAAATAAGTCATCGAATGTATGTTTGGGTTGTAGCTCGAAAAGTAATTATTAAAAAAATTTTTTATTCGCATTTTCCCATTTTGCGTAAAAATAGCTATCAAAAGTCTCTCTTATAACTTTTTCATATTTTGAATATTAACAAATATATACCCGATTGCAAATTTGGACTATTTTTAATTTTCAGATATCTAAGAAAGTTGGCAACAATGTTGAATTTTCTTATCGGTATTTGAATTATGTAATTCTGCCCAACTTTGCTAATTTAACCGACTCTATATCTCTTATAATAACAAAGATAGCCACAGAACGTGGATAGATTCTAGACACCCTGTGTATATATATGTAAATATATATATATATATATATATATATATATATATATATAATATATCCAATATTAAGAAAAGTAAACTTATATACAACGTGCCCCAGATAACATTTCCAGCATGGGGATTTCGCTTATTACAAAAGATACAGATACAGATTTGGTTAAATTAGATGAATTACTCCTAAGGATTAGTGAAATTATAGGACACTCTCCAATTTCCAAATTTCCATGTATTTTAAGACTTATAGCAAGAAAAAGAAAAATGTCAAATTTCTTTTTTGTTATATTAGACATATAAATTTTATTTGCACTTTCTTAAGATATTTTTTATGCAGAATTTAAATATTTTTATTAAAGATTTTTATTTGCACTTTCTATTTTTTAGTTTCAGCCCCTAAATTAAATTTTTCTTATGGAACTACAAGTCGGCTTTGAAATAACTGACCGTGTTTTTTTATCCTCTTTACAATGATATAGCACATGTACTATCTATTTTTAAAAACAACAAAGAAAATGTAAAAAAATGTATTTTATTAAAGACTCTAACAATAAGCACGCCGTGAAACATAAAAACACAATCGAATTTAATGTCACTTAAAAATTATTCGTTCCAGAATATTTTTGTGTCAAACATGGCTTTATTTACTAATACTGAAAAGTTTGATATGTTGAGTTGTTACATCTTGTCTCATAAAAACAGTTTAGAAGCTGAACGGATGTACTTGAGGCTGTATCCTGAAAGAAGGCAGCCCAGTGCTGGTACGTACAGAAATTTGGTAATTACTTTAAAAGAATATGGTTCATTTTCAAAACCTACTAGAAATCCGAAATTACGGAATGAAGATGCAGAACTAAATGTATTACAATCAGTTATTGAAAATCCTTCAACATCTGTTAGAGAAATTGAACATAACACTGGTATTTCGAAAACTACATCACAAAGAATTTTAAAACGTCACAGGTATCATCCGTATAAGTACACCATTCTGCAGGGACTTAGAGGTGGAGATCAGGGGAGAAGATTACAATTTTGCCAATGGTATGTTAATCAATGTGAGAATAACGATAATTTTCCAGCTACGATTTTGTGGTCTGACGAAAGCGCGATTTACAAATAATGGCCTTTTCAATCGATACATTGTTCACTTTTGGGACCGTGAAAATCCTCACGTTGTTAAGGAAAGTCGGCATCAAGTGAGATTTGGTTTTAACGTCTGGGGTGGCATTTTAGGCGCTAAACTTAATGGGCCCATATTTTTTAACGAAACATTAAATAGTGAAAGGTGTTTGAATTTACTACAAACTGATTTAGAAAATAAACTTGATGATTTACTACTGATTGAGAATATTAATATCTGCTTCCAACAAGATGGCGCCCCACCCCACAATTCAAACATCATCAGCGAATATCTTAATAATCGGTTTCCAAATTCATGGATTGGTAATCGGGGGGCGATTTTATGGCCACCCAGATATCCAGACTTAACGCCCTTGGACTTTTTCCTTTGGGGCTACGTAAAAAATCGAGTGTACGTGCAAACATTTGAGAATGCCGAAGATCTTCGTGAATCTGTTCTTGCATCATTTGGTAGCATTAAACGCCAAAAACTACGCAGAGCAATTACGTCGACACTACGCCGGGTACAATTATGTTTAGAACGGAATGGTCAATTGTTTGAACATCTTTTATAATTGGATAGTTATCTCCAATACTATTACCTGCTTAACTCTTGTTGTTATCTATTATTTGTCGTTTTCTCATATTTCACGGCCTACTTATTGTTAGAGTCTTTAATAAAATATATTTTTTTAAATTTTCTTTGTTGTTTTCAAAAATAGATAGTACATGCGCTATATCATTCTGAAGAGGATAAAAAAACACGATCAATTATTTCAAAGCCGACTTGTCGTTCCATAAGAAAAATTTAATTTAGGGGTTGAAACTAAAAAATAGAAAGTGCAAAAAAAATCCAAATTGATATTTAAATTCTGCATAAAAAATATCTTAAGAAAGTGCAAATAAAATGTATATGTCTAATATAACAAAAAAGATATTACAAGAAAAAGAAATTTGACATTTTTCTTTTTCTTGCCATAAGTCTTAAAATACATGGAAATTTGGAAATTGGAGAGTGGCCTATAATTTCACTAATCCTTAGGAGTAATTCATCTAATTTAACCAAATCTGTATCTTTTATAATAAGCGAGATCCCCATGCTGGAAATGTTATCTGGGACACGTTGTATATAAGTTTACTTTTCTTAATTTTGGATATTTTGTAGCGGTTGTTAAATAATTAAGATTTTTATTTGCGTATCAATACCCAACAAAATGCGTACCATTATCCGCTGTGGACGGTAATAGTACGCAAAGCACAAAACTTGGCTTTTATCTATTTTATTTACTCCTTTTAATTTAGATAAGATTTAAGATGGTTATGTTGAAGGGGGCATATAAGTGTAGCAAATCTGTAGTCTTCAGTGATTAAAACATATGATTTAGCACAAATATCGCTTAGGTACGTATCATTCCCCTCTTCTTGTTGAGAATGAACAAAGAAGAACGTAATTTAAATTTTTGTAGTAATTATTACTACGTGGAGTTGTGCGATTATACTAACAAAAACTACGGGTAAATGTGCACAAGAATCTAAAATGAATTAAATACACAATTAAACACAGATTAATAAATTTCTTTTTAATGTGTCTTATATTCGTCAAATGAATATGTACACAAATTGCTAACATTTTTTAACCTTTTAATGCAGAGCAGCTGAAAATGAATATTAAATATCATTTAAAAGTGGAATTATACTTAAAATAAGATTAATTGTTATAAATCATAATTTGAAAGGATTTTGGCAAAAATTCAATGCAAATATAAAATAAGGTAGGTAGATTTGTCTGTAATTTGACGTCCAAATAAAATTATTTGTATATTTTGATTTATTTAATGCAGTTTAAATTTTAAATGAAAGAAAGTGAAAGATTTATATTTAATGAAAAATATGTATAACCCTCTATTAAATATTATATTTTCGGATTTGCTATTCCGGAATGATTTAAAGGTGAAACTAATTAAGCATTTGTCCTTGTATTCGTTACGTAAAATTTCATAGTTATAAATTTTTGGCAAGAAAAGATATTATCAAAGTTGGAATTTATAGGTCAATATCAATTACAAAAAATTAATTTGAACTCATATTATAAAGTGAATTCTCAAAGGTTCAAAAGCTCTTGATATTTGTCCAAGATTCTGGCAATTTGTATCTGTTTGTTTAGAATGTAAAAGTAATGAAACTGTCATGTCTGCTGCAACTGCCAAAACATCCTGATATTACAGTTTTCAGCATTTTATTGTTCTAAATTTATGTTTGTCAACAAACATTGTCGAAACGTATTCTTTAACGAACGTTGATTAATCGATATTTGAAAAAAGTACAAAATGATGTTTTGGTAAACAGAAAATGACAGTATAAATTATGTGTATTAATTTTTAGAACATTAGTCTGGCGTAATTAATTACATCAGTGAAAACTTAAAAAATATGGGTGTATGACTTAAATTTTTGCTGTTTATCATTTAGAAATATCCGAAGGTTAAGATTAAAGGAACTAAAATAGAAGCCCAAAATATATGTCGATTCTTCTCAATTCATTCAAAAAATTTCGTTTAGTCGGCACATATCCAAAAATCAGTTCAATAATAGCTTATATCGATATTAACATACGCCAAGGCTTGTGTACAGTGTTGATTGAATTATACTTTTTACTTACAGGCTAGAAACAAACCCGTCGACGGTGGCCACGTTGGTCAAAAGCTACAAGCTGGGCAGAGAACACCAACTCATGGACCAAAAAATGCTTCTGGGAAAGCAACGGCAAAACCGGTACAAAAGCAAGCTACTCAAAAAGGACAGCCTATTAAGCAAGCGCCTGCTAAAGCGGCTGCAACTGCTGCCAATAAATCGATGAAGAAGCCAAAGAAAGGAGGAAAACATCATCAGCACGATCTTATTGTTACTATAGATTTGGTAAGTATAATACAAAATTTTAATGTGTGTTTTCACACAAAATACTAGAATAAATATTATGTTAATTAGCTGATCTTTCAAAATTGTGTCAATATACGTAAATAACCTATCACATAAATTAATTAGCCCGCTTACAAACTTAGGCACACACCAGTTTAAGACAAAATATTACACATTATCTAACCTTACCTTTGAAATACAGGGTGTTGATTTTTTGTTTAAAAAAGAAGTTTTTTTCTTAATATTGTTAAAAACACTAGTTTAATAATAAACATTGTTTATTTGTATAATGTTAGAAAGCAAATTATAATTACAATAAATATTTAAAAGAATATTCTTTAATTAACTGGCTGTGGAACAAAATATTTATATTATTCCTGATATACTCCGTTCCATCATATTTTGCATTAGAGCAAGGCAAGATATTTTTTTTGTAGTGGTATTCCTATTTGTCAAAATGACAAGAAGTCTATAAGCACCTTAAACGTAGTACAACGGGGAAAACTAAAACTAATAAGGAACTTAGCGTAATGATGTCGGATTTATTTCAAGTATATATAATATATTTTTTTTTTCGGGTTCAGTATGTACTGTGCATCCCATTTTGTTTGAGACAGCCAAGTATCTCGGTTGTTGTTGAAGATAGAACCTTGCGGTTTTCGCGGTTCTGTGCCACATTTTGGTGAAACTCAAGATGTCCTGAACGGATTTTTCCTAACTTCTTTCGTTCATACGTTACAGGGCGTTTTTGAAAATTCACACTTTTTGAACCCCCTCCATATCTATGAAGTTTCTCAGCGATAATATGAAATTGAAAACTTATCCCATAGAGAACTTTATTTAGAATTCAGTGGCGCACTCAATTTTTTTTTCGGGGCATGGTTATGGAGACTTATGATTTTTTCAATGGAACACCCTGTATTTTATAACCTCGTTAAATTCATTATTTTTTTTCCTTCAAAATGATATATAATATATAAACATAAATTCTTCAAAAATGCTCCAAAATCACTAAAACATTGATTTTTAATAGTAGGCTATGGATTTTTCATACAAAAAAAGTTCAAATTGAAGAAACACTACTTGTGATTTTTCCATGAACAATACTAACACTAATTCACTAACAAAACACAAAACGTAGGTAACTAATAGCAACAAATAAATAGTAATAAAAAGTTCATAATGTAGAATAAGCAACTAATTAAATATTTACACATATTACTTCATTTCGAAATTATTCGGTAACTTATTCATGGAATTAAAAATTATTATTAATTTTATTAAATACATAAATAAAAAGTTTAACTCGAGTAGGATTTGAACCTACGACCTGTACTTTGCTTCGAGGTAAACTTTTTATTTATGTATTTAATAAAATTAATAATAATTTTTAATTACATATTTACCTTTGAACTTATTCGTTCATAACAAAAACTTATAATTATTCATGGAATTGTTCAAATTGATGTCCATGTTCCCTAACACACAATTGACACAATTTCTTAGTACGTCTTAATGCATTTAAAATTATGAAAGACCGATTTTGTAAATTTTGGAAAACTGCCTATGTTGTTGCACGAAGTTCTTCAATATTATTGTGCCTCTTACCGTATATTCTATTTTTCAAAAAAACAGGCGACCTTACAGGCCACCTAATGGGTCCATTTGCTCCAATCCAATGGTCCTGGAAAGTTTCTTCTAAAAACGGCACAATCAACCTCGAATTGTGGGCAGGGGCACCGTCTTGTTGGAAGTAAATGGTATTAAGGTAGGCGAGGGGAACATTCTCCAGGCATTCTGGTATTACTTCAGATGTGTTGATTTCTGCACATTCACTTGATAAAACAATGCTCCAAAAGTCAAAAACAGTGTTTTTAGCATCCATGACCTACTATAAAAAAATCACAAATAATAATCCCTGTAGTAAAACTTTATACTATTTGTTGCGAAACATCGCAACAACGCAATTATATATTTTGTTTGTAATAGATCAACTCTCTCAAAGTAAGTGAAAAAAAAAAAAGAGAATGTAACAAAGTTTTTTAATATAAGTTGTTGTAATAAATTAATTTTAATTACAACTGGTCCTTCGTATTTATTTAGCATATTGAATGTTCGAAGAAGTAGTTGACGCAAACGGGGAGCCTTAACTATCGAAGGAAGGCACCGTTTTCGCGCATGGTCTTCATCGAGCCGGATCTCCACTCAAAAATCTCCCACACAAGTAAAAAGATCTCAACGTTTTCCCTATCCCCTGGCACATGGTTGATTTGAAGTCACAGTTACGTGTGAACTCCTATTAGCTGACGCCCTCCGCATATGCCCAAGTCAAATCCACACTACGAAAGATTCCAGTAAGTTAAAGTGATCATTTATTTGGATTAAAACTCTGAAAAAAAGGTTAGTGAACTAAATTGTTTACATAAAACTATTGCAAAACTCTCAAATATTATATACGCATTCACATTTATTTAACTCTGATATTTATTGTTTGTTTTGAATGGTCATGGATTTCAAACAATTAAAAACTACTCGCACAAGTGCTAAAAGCAAAATCACTCGTATTCAGAATTGGGTGCAGAGCTATCAAAATTTGACATTAGATGTTCAAGAATTTTCATGTAGACAAAAAAGATTGGAAGCCGCGTTTTCTGAATACGAATGTGCTCAAGACGAGATAGATTCATATTTATTAGAATTTGAAGATAATTCAGATGTAGAAGATCGTGAAAAATTGAAAATCAGTATTTTACAACGTTAGCCCTTATTGAAAAATGTATACAAAATTATCTCCTCAAAATGTCACTGTAAGTCACAACAATGATTCAATTGGAAATAGCTCGCATATACACAATTCGAATATAAAATTGCCACAAATTAATATTCCCAACTTTACAGGAAATTTGCACGATTGGAAGCCCTTTTAGATCTCTTTGATGCGTTAATAATAAACAACCCACAATTCTCAAATGTGGAACGTTTTTATTATCTAAAAACACTGGTAAAAGGTGAAGCTTTTAGTTTAATTGAATCATTGTCATTGACTAATGAAAATT
Organism: Vesta saturnalis; assembly: GCA_036346205.1. Taxonomy (NCBI): domain Eukaryota; kingdom Metazoa; phylum Arthropoda; class Insecta; order Coleoptera; family Lampyridae; genus Vesta; species Vesta saturnalis. The sequence goes on from JARFJB010000058.1 coordinate 212,095, forward strand.
TCTACAGCTCTTTTATTACTTAAGCAAAGATATGAAAACAAAAATAAGATTGTTAATTCCCATTTCGAAAATTTGTTAAATGCTCCTTGTATAACAAAATGTAATTCACAAAATTTGAGAGAATTGTTACAACCTGTAAGAAAAACCTAGAATCACTAAAAACATGAAGCTCTCTGATAAATGTAATTTTGAATTATTACTTATTTTTCTTTAAAAAAAACTAGATTTCGGCTCTAAGAAATTGTTTGAGGAAGGTCGTGATTTAAAGACATTGCCAAATTTAGCAGAATTTTTGAATTTCTCGAAAATCGTTGTGTTGTGTTAGAAAACATTTCAGGGAATGAAACACTAGTCAACTCAAAATGTAGTAAAGTAACACTATACTCGAAAAGTGATAGTTACGCTCTCTCGTGCATTTTTGCGATAAATCTCATAAAATTTACGGGTGTCCACAATTTTGGAAATATCTCCTCAAGAAAGATTAAAGTTTGTTCAAAGTAAAAATGTGCTTAAACTGTTTAGGCACAAAGCATACAGTGGAAAATTGTTCTTCAAGTGCAACTTGTTTTCATTGCTCTAAGAAGCATCACACTGCGCTACACATACAAAATGTCCCCTTCAATAGTTCAGGAAAATTAGGTTTTTCTCAAACTCATCATAAACCCACAACTTCTTACTCAAATGCACAAAATAACGGTTTCGGCCGTAATGCACCAAAAAATGAACATTCTGTGCATTCAAATAAACCTCAGCCATCAAACAATCACCCAATTTCAACTCCACTTTATTATCAAGACATAAATAGAGCGTCAACTTCGCAAGCAAATCAGCTACCGGCTGAAAATTTATCCAGTTTTTCCGCTCTTTCCCCCAAAAATTGCCACGTATTACTAGCCACAGCTCAAGTAACTTTGTTTACTGCGCAAGGACGACCTATCCAAGCAAGAATACTACTAGATAACGGAAGTCAGAACTCGTTTTGTACTCAAAAACTGGTTAATCAGCTCCGATATAAAACCTTTAATACAGCTTTGAATATTTCTGGAATTTCTCAAAACAAAACTTTCTCAAATAAAGCGGTGAATATGTATATACACTCAAACGTAGACCGCTCTAAAAGATTCAAAGTTTCTTGTGCTATATTAGAACAGATAACTCATAAACTTCCACAAATAAAAATTCACTCGGATAAGTTACAAATCCCAGATCATATTAAGATGACTCTAGCTGACCCTCATTTTCACACTCCATCCGATATAGATTTGCTTATTGGAGCAGATAGTTACTACACTTCTCACGTACGGCATAGTGAAATTAGGCAGAGGTTATCCTACTTTGTTAAATACGCATCTGGGCTGGATTATATCAGGAACCGTTCCTAAAAAATATACATTTGAACCATCTACTTCAACATCCTATTCTCATCATTCCACTAACCACTCAAATGATACAGATGAATTAGAAACTCTCTTAACAAAATTCTGGAAAATTGAAGAACTCTCCGAACCTCCCTTGCTCTCTCCAGAAGATAAAAAGTCTGAACAAATTTTTAATACTACTTCGCATCCTTCAAAATGGACATTATCAAGTAGATATTCCTCTGAAATCTACAAATGAACATCATAAACTCGGCGATTCTCTTTCCTTATCGCAAAAAGATTCTTTTCTCTTGAAAACGATTTGAAAAAGATCCTCCCTCTTTCACGAATATAAAAAATTCATCGATGAATATGTGTCATTAGGTCATGCAAAATATGTTCCGCTATTTCCGACTAACAGTAGGTTAGAAAGGAAACACTTTATTCCTCATTTGTGCGTAATCAGAAATGAAAGCGTCAGCACCAAGTTGCGTGTGGTTTTGATGCGTCTTGTAAAACATCTTCAGGACTCTCATTAAACGATGTTACCTTAAAAGGATTTCAAGTTCAACCAGATCTATATGACATTTTGTGTAGGTTTCGCTCGTTTAGGTTTGTACTCACCGCTGACATTGAAAAAATGTATCGGCAGATTTTCACGAATCCTCGCCGAAATTTTCTGCAAAACATTATTTGGCGTGACTCACCTCGTCAATCTTTAAAATGTTTGAACTTCAAACCATCACATACGGAACAAACTTTGCTCCCTATGCTGCCACTCGGGTTTTAAATGATATCGCTCTCAATAATTCCGATTATCCCTTAGCATCAGATGCTCTGCTTACTCAAACTTATGTGGACGACATTCCGTCGGGATGTGAAACGGAAAAGATTTACCTAAACTTTATTCTCAATTAACCTCTCTCTCTAAGCACGGGTTTCACTTGCACAAATGGTGTTCAAACTCAAATGATTTCTTAAAAATATATCTCACCCTCAAACCACAGAAGTTGACTTCAATCTGGAAAAATCCATGTAAAATTCTCGGCTTGAAGTGGAATCCCTCATCAGACAATTTTCAAATCTTTATTCCTTCACAATCTCTACAAGATTGCCCCATTTCGAAAAGAAAAATTTTATCTTATCTCGCTCAATGCTTTGACCCTATTGGATTGGTGAATCCTCTTATAGTTAAAGGAAAAATTCTTATGCAAAAATTGTGGTTACATAAGGTACAATGGGATGAAGAAATACGTGACATTTCTATTTTAACAGAATGGAAAGCTCTCTGCGAACTCTTTTCTCGGTTAAAAAATCTCACAATCTCTCGGTGTTTATTTTCTAGTAAAAATATTGAATATGTAGAATTTCATGGGTTTTCTGATGCAAGTAATCTTGCTTATGGAGCTTGTGTGTATATTAGAACCATTTACTCAGACAACTCGGTGTCTTGTAATTTATTGTCATCTAAATCGCGCGTAGCTCCAATCAAGACAATTACAATCCCCAAACTCGAACTTTGTGCCATGTTGTTATTATCAAAATTGATTAATAAAATAGTGTCGATTTATAAAAATAAACTAATTCCTACCTCTGTCACACTTTGGACAGACTCGCAAATTGCATTATACTGGTGTAAAAGCCACTCAAGTCGATGGGCAGCATTTGTGTCGCATCGAGTGTCTGAAATTCAAGAACTTACTCATGACTATAAGTGGAATTATGTAAAATCAGCGGATAATCCCGCAGACATGCTGTCCCGTGGTCATTTGAACTCTGATGATTTAATTTTTTGGTTTCACGGGCCCAAATATTTGCTCAATCCTAAATTTGAAGTGCGAAATGTAGAGAATTTTCCTTTCTCGGTTGACAATCCTCCTGAGGAAAGAAAAATATCTTTAATCGTCAATCAATTTTTAGAACACTTTTGGAATTCAATATTTACACGTTTCTCGTCATTTTCTCGATTGCATAGAACAATTGCATATGTGCTACGCTTTGTTCACAACGTCACTCATTCTCAAGCAAAAACAACAGGCCCTTTGACTATTTCGGAGTTGGATTCCGCGCTCACTGTAATTATAAAAAAGGTTCAACAAGAACATTTTTCTCAACAAATCTAGGAACTTGACTCAAACAAAGTTCTATCTCACAAGCAACTTCGCTCATTAAAACCCTTTTTGGACAATCTTGGACTGCTGCGTGTGGGTGGTAGGTTGGAAAATGCAGAAATTTTGTTTGAACAAAACATCCTCTTCTCCTGCCTCTAAGGATCACGTTGTTTTCTCTTATTGAAGTTTGAACATCTTCGATTATGCCACGCTGGTCCTCAGAATGTACTTTCCAATGTTCGATTACGGTATTGGCCACTAGACGGACTGCGTCACATAAAACGAATTATTCGGAATTGCACTATTTGTTTTCGATTTAATGCACAATCAGTGCAACAGATCATGGCTAATTTGCCAAAAGACAGAGTGACTGCCACACGACCATTCCAAAAAGTCGGAGTCGATTTTGGTGGACCGTTCTTCATAAAGTCCTCCCATCTACGCAAGGCACCGGTAATGAAATGCTACATAGCTATATTCGTATGCATGGCGATTAAAGCAGTTCACATCGAGCTAGTCTCAAATCTGTCAACTGAGGCTTTTCTAGCCACTCTTAAAAGATTTATATCTCGAAGAGGAAATCCGTCTGTCATTTATAGTGATAATGCCACTAATTTTCTGGGTTCGAAAAATCAGTTAAAGGAACTATACGATTATTTCCGAAATACGGATGTGAACACTTCAATTCAAATTTACCTTTCTCAAAATGAAACCAAATGGACGTTCATCCCCAGATCCCTCATTGGGGAGGACTCTGGGAAGCCGCAATAAAAGTGCCAAATACCACATCTCGCGTGTTGTGGGCACTACTCCACTCACTTTTGAAGAATTTGCCACCATATTAGCTCAAATTGAAGCTATTCTCAATTCTAGACCCCTCATTGCTCTCTCAAACGACCCTTCATATTTTCAAACGCTCACTCCTGGGCATTTTCTAATAGGAACTAGCCTCTCATCATACCCTGAAAAGACATTTCCAACTCAGCAGAAGCCAAGTTGTCCTTTTGGCAACGATGTTCAAAACTTCAGCAAAATTTTTGGAAAAAGTGGTCAGTTGATTATCTAAACCGGTTACAAAATCGACCAAAATGGATGACTAAGACTCGAAATTTGCAGCAAAATGATTTAGTCTTGCTGAAAGAAGAAAACTCTCCTCTGCATTGGCCAATGGCCAGGGTCTTGGAAACATTTGAAGGCGCCGATGGAAAAGTCAGAGTTGTCCGCCTAAAACACAAGAGGGAGAATTCACTCGTTCCATAACAAAAGTGTGCCGTCTTCCACAGGCAGATTGTTAATTTCTCTTGCGAAAGAAAATGTAAAATATTCCTTTATATATATTTGTTGTTTGTTTTGTTTATTTTATTAACGTCCACGCATTCCCGTTCTCTCAGTAACAAATTTATCTCGGACTTAATCCTAACTTGTTCAATAATCTCCGGTCTCTTACGCCGAATTATTTAGTTAACTTCTTGATTTCAATCAGTTGTAAATTCATGTAGATGTTCAGACTTACAATAATAATTTTTTTTGCCAACACACTATTGCGGTGGGGGCAGTATGTTGCGAAACATCGCAACAACGCAATTATATATTTTGTTTGTAATAGATCAACTCTCTCAAAGTAAGTGAAAAAAAAAAAGAGAATGTAACAAAGTTTTTTAATATAAGTTGTTGTAATAAATTAATTTTAATTACAACTGGTCCTTCGTATTTATTTAGCATATTGAATGTTCGAAGAAGTAGTTGACGCAAACGGGGAGCCTTAACTATCGAAGGAAGGCACCGTTTTCGCGCACTATTAACATTCAATGTTTTAGAAATTTGGAGCATTTTTTAAAACTTCATATTAAATACAGGGTGTTGCATTGAAAAAATTATAAGTTTGAGTCTTATCTCCATAACGATACCCCGAAAAAAAAATTAAGTGCACCCCTGGACTCTACGTAAAATTTGCTATGGAACAAGTTTTCAATTTAACATTATCGCTGAGAAACTTCTTAGATATGGAGGGGATCCAAAAAGTGTGGATTTTCACAAATACCCTGTAATTTATAAACGAAAAAAGTTAGGCAAAATCCGTTCAGGCCATCTTGAGTTTCACAAAAAAGTGGCACATGACCGCGGAAACCGCAAGGTTCTATCTTCAACAACAACCGGGATATCTGGCTGTCTCAACCAAAATGGGATGCACTGTACCGAGTGAGTCATTAAGGAAGGACGCCGGCTATATCCCAGAAACCGCTTATGTTACGACTTCCAAAAAAAAATTCTTCAGTAAATGTGGTCAAGAGAAAATGCTGGAAATAATTTTAAAGTTTGTAAATATACCGCTGGGTGGCGTAACTGCTGTAGTAAATTAAAAAATGTGTAATAAGTAACAGAAACTTAAGGTAAAGGTATATTTGAAATATCGTAGATGTATTTTTGGGACAATTTTACCCATTTTTTGTATAAGAAGTTTTTCTCTAACTTCACAGGTTTTCCGTAGGGGGAGCTGCGAAAGTTGTCAGACAAACACGTAATTATCTTCAGAACCAGTCATCGAATCTTAAAAACTAATATTTCGTTGGAAGGGTCTTTTCTTGCGCTATTCGTTGATATATTAAAAAGTTAAGTTTGATTAACGAACAAAAAGTAAGAGGACGCTTTCTAAATATTGCCGAAATTTTAGCGATTTTCTTCAGAATATTAAATAGAATGGTATGTTTTTTATATTTAAGTCAGAAAAAGCATAAAATTTGAAGTCGTAACATAAACGGTTTCTGGGATATAGCCGGCGTCCTTCCTTAATGACTCACCCGGTACATCAGATCTTTACATTAACATTATCTATACAGATTAGTTATACCATATTGAAATACTTCATGTTGTCGTTTACCCGACCCCAGTTCGCCACGCCTCTCTATCCCATACACTTGATCTTCTTCTAAATTTCTTTCTGCCATTGCTCTTCTTATGCTCTCATTCCACGATCTTCTTGGCCTCCCCCTTTTCTTTGCTACGGGAGGTTCCCATTCGAATATCTTCTTTGGCCGTCTGTTGTCTTGCATCCTCATTAAACGTCCAAACCATTTCAGATTCCCCTTTTCTATTCTTTCAAAGGCCGTTTCAATGCTGTTCATTATATTCCTAATTTCAGTGTTTGAGATATGATCCCTCCTGGAGATTTGTGAACTTCGTCGTAGGTAGTCCATTTCCACCACCGCTAGTTTCCTTCTTGACTCCGCATTGAGACTCCACACTTCACACCAGTAACAGACGACTGACTGACCATGACTTCCCCTATCCTTTTTTTATTCTTTCGCGATATGTGCTTGTCCCACTGTAGTGTATTTAATGCGCCTATAACTTTTTTTGCTTGTTTTATTCTGTGCTTAATCTCATCAGTTCCTACATCCTCCTTTGTGACCATCACGTCCAGATATTTAAATTAATTTACTTGGTCTACTTTTGTATCATCGTTAATGCATATTTCGAACCTGGCGTCTTAATTTATCGCTAAATACTCGGTCTTCTCTAAACTGACCTGCAGTCCCCATTTCTCATATTCTGAATGGAGTCTTCTAATCATAAATTCTAGATCATAGGCGTCCTGGGCTAGGGCTACCTGATCGTCCGCAAAGCTTAAAATAAACAAGCCATGCACTTTTTATTGCTTTTATTAGCCGAGGGTACGCCTCTATGATTTCCAGCGCTTCCCACAGTTTACTTCTTGTTCCAAATCTATAAACGACAAGTGCACTTCTTCCCTACCGCTATAATTTTTTCTAATATCTGCTGTACACGAAAAGGTTATCAACACAAGATCTTCCCGGCGTAAACCCACTTTGGTCATCTGCTATTTTTCCCTGGATTTCTTCTCGCCGCTTACCTTGTAACACTTTCCTATAGAGTCTGTTAAGGGTACTATTCACACTTAGACCTCTATAGTACTTAGGACCCTTCCTATTGCTTTTTTTTTAATGGAATCTGTGTTTCTTTTCACTCCGTAGGGACTTCTCCCCTCCTATAGCAGTTAGTTAGTAGGTCGGTTAGTTGGTTTAATAATTCTTTTCCTCCATATTTCCATAGTTCCCCCAGTCCAGGTGATCGTCCATTTTTCATCCCACCTACGTTTTTCTCAATTTCCTCCATTGTTATTTGAGTTGTATGTGTATCATCCTCTTCCTCCTGTTTCATATCTGTGTCTTCATCTCTTTGAAACTATTTTCTACTAATAAATCATTGTAATGTTATTATGCTGTGAGAGCCCTTATTACTGCTATTTGACTTCCTTGTTTTAATTATTTACCAAACTTCTATGAATTGCGAATCTATAGGTGACACAAACAATGTAAATAATTGTTATAGGGAACTGACAACAGTAATAGATCAAGTTAGAAATCACGAAGAATTGATCATCGCCGGTGATTTCAATATACGAGTGGGACTACAAAAAAATGACGAAGTAGTGGGGAAATATGGAGAACGAATCATAAATGATTCAGGAGAAAGATTAATCGAACTGTGTAAACAAAACAGTTTAAGGCTAATGAATACATTTTTTGAACATAAAAATATCCATAAACACACCTGGGAAAGGCCTTCAATGAATCAAAAATCAATAATAGATTATTTCATCCTCAAGTAGCCAACCGAAACAAAAGCTTATGACTGTAGAGTTAAAAGAGGAGCCAACTGCGGCTCGGGTCCACCATGTTCTGATATTGAAATTAACTTCCATTTGTGAAACGAAAGACCATTAAGGAAACGTCAGTATTAAAACAAGAAGCCGTTATCAATCAAGTACGTAAAAACTTAAATCACGTGTTCGTGCGCACATTAAGTATATACTTGATTTATATTTCACAGCGAACTATTCAAGAAATCATAACGGCAAGACCTTAAAATTTAAAGTTTTGAGATTTCACCTTTCGGAAAGATCTACAACGACTGATTTGGCAATTTAATTCAAAACATTAATATTTTACTTTGGACAAATTGTATCATCACGTTCAAACAGATTTCGATTTTGATGGGGGTCGAACGACATTATTTAGAATTTTGAAATCAATGGGTTACAAAAACACAATGGAAAGACATTTTTCTTTGAACTAAACACATCGTTGTAGTCAAAATTAAGTTTTTGAGAAAATCTGCAGCTGCAAATTTCAGATTTGTGTATATAGACGAAACGTGGATTTATCAAAATGGTTCTAATATCCATCGTTAAAAGTGAAGGCACACGCAGGGTATAATTTAGGGTTTTTGGAAAACTGCGACTCTTTACTCGATTCGAGGAACAAGGATCGGGATTATCATAAAACTATGAATGGGAACCGGTTTGAGTGATTAAACAGCTGATTCCTACGCTGTCCAAACTACCCGGAAATTGTGTGTATCATTCGACTCAGACAAGCCACCCGCATTTTGTCGTAAGAAAAATCAGTTGCAGGAGTGGTTGGTTACCCACAGGTTGAAATTGTGGTTAGAAAAGCACCTGTGGAACAAATTCAACCTTTTAGGTCCAGATAGTGAAATTATGTAGTTGATGGTATTTTAAATAAGCATGGGTATAAAGTTTTACTATTACGTCTTTACCATTGTCAATATAATCCTATTGAAATGGCATGGAGTTTTTGTAAAAATTACAATAATCCAATAAGTTCTGAATCTCCATCGAAAGGTAGGGTTCAAAAACTATGGCAAGGCTTCATCCAAATAATAATGTGGTAATATTTTTGTTCACACATGGAAAAGATTATTTCAAATGATTGGGAGAAACGTATGGGAAATTTTTCGATTGAAACTATTATTATGGCACTACGAGAATCCGATTCATATAGTGATTATGGATTCAGATTCTTCCGGTGATGTAATGCATTTTAGTAAAAATGCATTTAAATATTTGGTTTTCGTAAGATGCCCGCGGATACGAAGGCAGCAAATCTTGTGATTAATCCCATTTAGCTACGACTTCAATGGATACAATTCCGGTTATTTAATTTCATGCATATATAAGAGTCAAGAGAAGAACGACGCAGCAAATTTCATTACGAAAGCAAATTTTCTCCGATGTGGTGGAGTTTTCTCAGATTAAGTGAGTTACCTTCTCAAAAATGAAACAATGTGTTAGTTAAAAAACAAAGTATTAATTGCATCTCTAGAGAAAGTACATTCTTCTTTCCATTGTTACAGCCAAAATGGCAGTAGAATTTGGTAAAAGATACGGCGCTTACAGAAAGCTCAGTGGTGATGGGCGTATGTGTAAAATTTAGATGTGTGTGTACGGGGTTTACAAGTAGAGCTAATAAATAATTCAATTTTGGGGCCACCTTATTGATACATCGCCTGCAGCACACAAAAACTATCAAATAAATCTGCAATTCAGAAATAAGGAAACAAGTTGTTTACCTAAGGCCAGATTTGCGCCCCTGGAGTTACACTGAAACTCTAGTCAAAAATATGAAACCGTACTGATTAGTCTTCCAAAATTATTTCCATACGTACGGTCAATTGGAAAAATGTTGCTAACAAATACACAACCATTAAAATACAAGCATTTTTTTGCTAAAACTGAAATTCATAGTGGATTTAAATACAATCCATTTGTAGGGTTTTTGTCCTTCTTACTTTATTTGAGAACACGAAAGACCATAGGATTTTAGAAAACAATTTCTTTATTAACGCAATTAAACTTCAATACAAAACTACGCTAATATTACACAATGTCCGACAGAATTCGTGAAATTCTTAGAAACGCAAATAATTATTAAATGTGCACATAATTTAAGCGAGAACGAGGGATATTTTTTAAGCTTAGGATATGATTATATTTAGAGATTGAGCGTGTATTTTCGGAGAATTAAAATAATTTATTAAATATTTGTGAAAAACTCGTGTTACATTTTTTCCGTAACTACAATAACAACGCAATTCATTTTTTTTTTTGAATATACACCGGGTTGGAGAATATATCAACATCATGCGCCTCGAGCAGAAGCAAGGCTTCCGGTAGCTAAAAACAAAAGAGAGTAAAGCAAATAGAGCGACGGAAAACAAAACTATCGAAAATAACATTTAATAAATAGTGCTAGATGATTTTTTTTTATTATCAACTTGAGGAAGTTGACATAATTTAGTTATACTTTTGATAAATTCACTATCTTGTGTTTTCAAGCATATAACCCTGACCTTTCCATCTGAACCATGCATGACCTCTATCACTCTAGATAACGGCCAGTTGAGGGGTGAAGTATTTTTTTCTTTTATAAGCACTAGATCATTTTCTTTTAAATTAACAGAAGGTTTCAACCATTTTGGTCTATTCTGTAAACGATTGAGATAGTCGACTGACCATCTCTTCCAAAAAATCTGTTATATTTTGGAACATTGTTGCCAAAATGTAAGTCTATTATCAGGAATATGCGTAAAAGACTTATCGGGAAAAGCTGTTAAAGCACTATCTATCAGAAAATGACCAGGAGTGAGAGAATGGAAATCGGAAGGATCATTAGAGTGAGCGTAGAGAAGTCTCGAATTTAGAATTGCTTCTATTTGGGTTGACATTGTAGAAAATTCTTCAAACGTGAATTGAGAATTACCAATGAGGCGATACATGTGATGTTTCGTGCTTTTAATTGCTGATTCCCAGAGTCCACCCCAATGCGGAGACCTGGGTGGTATAAATTTCCACTGGATCTAATTAGAAGAAAGATAGGATAGAATAGTCATAATTTGAATAATTTTTAAAAAAGTCGTACAAATCTCTAAGATACTTTTTAGAACCAATAAAATTTGTAGCATTATCAGTATAAATTACTTGAGCATTTCCTCTCCCTGAAATGAAACGTTTAAGTGTCATAAGAAAAGCTTCGGGTGATAAATTAGATACGAGTTTCATATTTATGGCTTTGGTTACCATACAAATAAAACGAGCAATATAACATTTTTAAATTGAAGCTTTTCTTAATATGGACAACTTTATAATGAACGGACCTCCAAAATCATTTCCGCATTTTTCAAAAGGCCGCGAAGTTTGAACTCTGTCTTTTGGCAAGTCTGACATTTGTTGAGACACCGTGGAGTTGAACTGAAAACATAGTATGCAATTTTTGATGAGGCGTTTCACTTAACGAAGGCCATTAGGAGTCCATTATCTCAATCGAAAATTAAAGAGAGTATTTTGAGGACTTGCATGCCCTAACCGTTTGTGTTCGTGAAGTAACATAAGCTTAACTATATAATTATTTGGTGGCAAGAGAACAGGATGCTTTTGTTCATAACTAATATCAGCGTTTTATAATCAGGTCCAATGAAACGTTTAAAAGATAAGAGCTGTTTATTTGAAAGCAATTTATTATTGAGAGTTCAAATATTTATTTAGAGAAATGTTCTTTTTGAAGAGTTTTTAAAATAAAATTTAAAGACTTCGTCAGTTCTTGAACCGATAAAGGTCCAACAATTTTATTGGTGGGATTTTTTAAAGATAAATCGAAGAATGTAAGCTAGGGACCTTTGCATGCGAGAGAACGATGACACTTTCGAAAATATAGGTACCCAAAAATTGACAGGAGTTTCAGCTGAAAGTAAAGAATCCTTTCTTTCTTCAGGAAGATTATTTAATTCTATAATTTTTTCTTGAATTGTTAAATTAAGTTCAGGATGTAAAAACTGTGGACCAAAATACCAAAAGTTAAGAGCTTCTGAATTAAATTCACCTCTGCATATCTGCGGGATTTTGGTTAGAGTTAATATAATGCCAATAACACCCTCACGTTAGTTCTTGAATTTTTGATACCCGGTTTGCGACAAAGATATTCCAGCGAAAGGGGTGACTTCTACACCACAATAATGCTATTTGTGAATCAGTCCACAGATGCACTGATTCAACTGTGAGATTATTATAGATTTTTAGAATTTTGTTCACTAATTTTGAAAGTAATACCATAGCACATAATTCGAGTTTGGGTATAGTAATTGTTTTGAGAGGTGAGATACGAGATTTTGCCGATATCAACATGCAAGATACTGACTTGTTCACATATTTTACACGGAGATAAATGCAACCACCATATGCAGCAGTACTTAAATCAGAAAAACCATGAATTTGAATTGAATTGATCACTTTATCTAAAAGGAGGAAGCGAAGAATTCCAAGGTTTTTTAATTGGGAGATACTTTTGAGGAATACCTCGTATTCCTGTAAGATGATCGCGCTGCAGATTTTTGCATCCCAGTGAATCTTTAACAAGTAAATTTTTTGCAACAAGACCAAGAGGATCGAAGCATTGTGCTATCGTAGAGAGAATTTTTCTTTTGGTAATATGATTCTCAACTTGAGTGTCAGGAGATGATCTGAAGAGGGGTTCCAAGATAATCCTAACAATTTACAAGGTGGCCTTGTAGGATTAATATCAAATTCGGTTATTTGTTCATGAGAAATACAGTGTAAGAATTTATTCGAATTGGAACACCATTTTCTTAAATGAAATCCCAGGTGACTTAGGAGTGAATTTAATTGAGAGTAAAGAGTTTTCAGTTCATCATAACTAACGCATCCATCTAAAACATCATCCATATATGTTTAAGCAAGAAGAGCATTAGATGCTACGGGGGTATTGTGTTCCTTGAAAAGCTATTTACTTCAAAGCACGAGTGGCGACAAAGGGTGCAAAATTTATCCCATATGTGATGGTGAGAAGCTCAATACATGATGAATGATCTTGGGGCGAATCACGCTAAAGAATGTTCTGTAAATAGACTTGATCTGAATTTAAGCTAATTTGCGTATACATCTTCTCTATGTCGGCGGTGAGTACGAACATAAATGTATGAAAACGGCAAAGGATATAGTATAAATCAGGTTGTACACGATAACCTTTTAAGGTAACATCATTCATAGAGAAACCTGATGATGATCTACATGAAGCGTCAAATACAACTCTGAGTTTGGTAGTTGAGCTCGACCCTCGCATGACACACAAATGAGGGATGAAATGTTTATTTTCGCCAATTTTGTTAGTGCGGGAAAAGGGAACAATTATAGCGTGATTTAGAAATAAATATTCATCTATAAATTTTTTATACTCTGTAAACAGATTAGGTTCCTTCTCGAATCTCTTTTCAAGAGACAGAAATCGTCTTTGAGCAAGATTTAGTGATTCACTAAACTTGCAGTGCTCAGTGGGTGATTCAAGGTGTACATCAACTTGAAAGCGACCATTTTCGAGAATTTTATTTGTACGAGTCAACATTTGTTCAGATATTTCATCCTCGGGAGTGATAACAGACTCATTTGGCATTTCTTCAATGTTCCAAAAACTTGTAAGGATTGAATCGAGTTCAGTATCGTTTAAATTTAACGCATAATTGGTAAAGATTTACTTCAAGCTCTAGGAAAAAATGCAGCAAAAACCTAGACATACCAAAAACTAAAATTAAAATGAATTTTTAATTATATAAGATGCCGAATCCTATTTAAACGGAGATTTTCTTCTTGCTTATTGGAGTTGTTAGGATGTCTATATACAGGGTGTCTAGGATCTGTCCACGTTCTGTAGCTATCTTTGTTATTATAAGAGATACAGAGTTGGTTAAATTAGCAAAGTTGGGCAGAATTACATGATAATTCAAATACCGATAAGAAATTTCAACATTGTTGCCAACTTTATAAGATATCTGAAAATAACTAAATATCGTCCAAATTTTTAATCGGCTATATCTTTTTTAATATTTTAAATACGAAAAAGTTATGAGAAAGACTTTTGATAGCTATTTTTACGCAAAATGGGAAAATGCGAATAAAAATTTTTTTTAGTAATTATTTTTCGAGCTACAACCCAAACATACATTTTTTTAAATGGCAACTATAGGTGGTTACGGACTCATTCGATGGCTTACTTTTTTATGATTTCAAACGTGTATAGCTTTATATGTTTAATATTATTATTCGTTAACTCACAATTCTCAAAAAATTGTAATTATAGTATTTACTAACCAAATGCAATGTTTGCCGTGGTGTACTGTGACAATTAAAAACAAAACTCTTCATTGAATGACTGTCAAATAGTAGATATTGAATTATTTGTTGTAACCAGTTGTAGTTCGTACTTAAATAGTGAATATTAATTTATTAATGGCTTATTCTTCTGAAGAAAGAAATGATATGCTTTTTTGCTATTACGTGTTTAACAGAGATGCTAATGCTGCTTCGGAATTATATCTTCAAACTTATACGGAAAGAAGACAATCCGATGTGAGATTATTTGCCAAACTCGAATTTAAAAAAATATGGGGCTTTTAGTAAACCTCAAAATTTTAAAATTAATGTTAACACAGAAACAGAAGAACGTGTTTTAGCTTACGTCGAATTTAAACCGACTACATCTCTTCGTGAAATTGCGAACGAGTGCAACACTTCCAAACATGAAGCCCACTTTATTTTGAGCCGTATCATTTTCATATAGGAAATAGATTGTAAGTTGAAGATTATCAGAAAAGATTACGTTTTGCTACATGGTTGATTAGTGAACGTCGAGCAAACAATCAATTCTAGAAAACCATTCTTTTTACCGATGAAGAAAAATTTACAAATAACGGCATCTTCAATAGAAAAAATCATATCCAATGGTCCCAAGAAAATCCTCATATTACTGTTGAGAGGAGAGGTCAATATGCTTTTTCAGTAAACGTTTGGTGTGGTATTTATTGGTACCAAAATCCTTGGACCGTTTTTTTATGAATACAATTTAAATTCCGAAAATATCAAACTTTTTTACGAAACGAATTTGAAGAAATTTTGGACGACCTTCCGTTGAACGTAATTCAAATTTTGAATTATTTTCAACACAACGGGGCACCAGTACACAATGGATTACTTGTGTATAACTATTCTTGTGTTATTTGTTTATATTTTTTGCTGTTACTGTTCGTTGTAAGTTAAATTTATTTAGCACCTTTTTATTTTGATAATGTAGTACATTATTTCTTGTTGTTTCCACAAATTTAGCTTATTGAGCTTATTTTGTTATTTAAATATTCACGGCACCCTTTAATTTGTTTAATAAATATTATAATTACCTTTTTTTTTGAAAAGTGTGAGTTAACTAATAATACAAAGCAATACATTTTTGAAATCAGAAAAAAATAAGCTGTCGAATAAGTCCATAGCCACCTATAGTTGCCATTTAAAAAAACGTATGTTTGGGTTGTAGCTCGAAAAATAATTACTGCAACAATTTTGTATTCAAATTTTCCCATTTTGCGTAAAAACAGCTATCAAAAGTTTCTCTTATAACTTTTTCGTATTTTGGATATTAAAAAAGATATGGCCGATTGAAAATTTAGGCGATTTTTAGTTATTTTCAGATATCTTAGAAAGTTGGCAACAATGTTGAATTTTCTTATCAGTATTTCAATTATCATCTAATTATGCCCAACTTTGCTAATTTATATATATATATATATATATATATATATATATATATATATATATATATATATATATATATACAGGGTGAGTCAGTTTTTTGTAGACAAACTTTAACAGGAGATAGAACACATGTTTCTAAAAGAAAAGTTCCTATAAACATATGTCGTAGAAGGCTTCGTTTCCGAGATACAGGTGTTGAATATAATTTTTTTCTCAAATTTTCATTATAACTCATAAACGAATGCTTAGATTTTTTCATGTTGGGGATAATGTCTATTAATTAAGGGCATAAAACAAGCGATAAGAATGTTCACAAACTTGCACAGTGGCGGAGTGGAGGGGGTGCTCAACCCCTTTCATAAACAGAACTTCTACGCCAATGACTATTTTTTAAAAAACTGTTATTTTCATTATCTACATACAGTTTAACAAAAATAATGTACCTTCTTCTGTTTCGAAATTCCTGTGCGTTTCGAGTTATTTTGATTTTTAGTGTTTGATGTGGTACTAAGTTAAGTAATGTGCTTTATGTGAATAATTGAATATAAAGTTTTTAATAAAAAAGATATAATAAAACATTTAGAGCCATTTTAGTACCTAACGATCGTTTCTTTAAAATTTCAAATACATTTTCATTTATAAATAGGTAGGTTATCGGTTTTTTTTAGTATCCATTGTTATTATCCTCGTATAAAAAGAAATGCATAATTATTATTGTTATGCGGTCAATACTTTCTGTATAATTATGTATGTATCAATTTCGCCATAAACATGTATGTAGTTTTTAAGTGAGATTCTAATAAGTTATAGACCGCTGCTCGCTTGCTCTCACTGTATCAAGCCATACTCAAATACAAGACTTTTGTAAATTGAAATCTGTTTAGTACACTAATTTTAACAATCCTTATTTATTATTGTAACAATACTTAATTAATAATTGTGAAATTAATAAGAATTCTTAGCAATAACGATTTATAAATAAATAACAATAACACTAGTATAATAAAATTAGACACTTTGTTCAAAATGTAAACCGTTCTTTTCAATACACATTTCACAGCGACGTACAATAGAACGTCTTAAGTTAACTAAATGATGCACCCTTATTTCATTGCAACAAAATATGATACTCCTTGGAAAACAACTAAGTATTAAATTTTATATTTTGAAACGACAGTTTGACTTTTTACAAACACTTGCTTCATCTTGAATAATTTCACTGTTATTAATTATTGTTTTTAAGTTCAAAAAGTTATTTCATTTGATTTGCCAGCTTTTAATTAGTGTAACATGCCGTTTACATTTACAAATAGCGAACAAGCCGACCTTCATTTTATTTATGGGTTCACAAATGGGAATTCAAGGTACGCAGCTAGGGAGTATCAGAGAAGATTTCCAAATAGACGACAACCTCATCATTCCGTTTTTGTGAGTATCCATCGTCGATTTGTTAACCAGGGTTTGAAAAATATACATGGAGGCCGACAGAACAACCGTGGACGAGATAGAATTGCGTGAATTTAATAGGAACCCCACGACAAGTACTCGACGTACTGCTGTTGCTCTTGGTGTTTCCCAAAGTAAAGTTTCCCGGGTATTAAAACGGGAGCACAGACGGCCATATCATTTTCAACCTGTTCATGGTTTATGTCCAGGTGACGCCGAACGAAGACTTAATTATTGTGGGTGGGTTCTTAACTCCATTCAAAATAATAGAGATATCTTATCCAACATACTGTGGACTGATGAATCCTGTTTTACTCGTCGTGGTATCGTAAACTGTCACAATCTGCATATATGGGCACATGAAAACCCACATGCCATTCGACCAAGAAGTTTTCAACATGAATTTAGTACAAATGTCTGGATTGGAATTTACGGCAACCACGTGTTTGGACCTTATTTCTTGCCACAGCGTGTAAATTCAGAAAATTTCCTACAATTTTTAGAAGAAAAACATGTTAATATGTGGGAAGACATTCCTTTGAATTTAAGAGGACATTCTTGGTTTCAGCTTGATGGATGTCCGGCCCATTATGGCAGAAATGTAAGAAATTGGCTAAACAATAACTACCCGGGAAGGTGGATAGGTCGTGGAAGTCCAGTGGCGTGGCCTCCTAGATCCCCCGATTTAACGCCACTTGACTTTTTTGTATGGGGATTCATGAAGGAAAAAGTGTGTACCACTCCGGTTAATACACTTGATGAACTTCACAATCGCATCAGAGATGCTTGCAATGAAATAAGGGTGCATCATTTAATTAACTTAAGACGTGTATTGAAAAGAACGGTTTACATTTTGAACAAAGTGTCTAATTTTATTATACTAGTGTTATTGTTATTTATTTATAAATCGTTATTGCTAAGAATTCGTATTGATTTCACAATTATTAATTAAGTATTGTTACAATAATAAATAAGGATTGTTAAAATTAGTGTACTAAACAGATTTCAATTTACAAAAGTCTTGTATTTGAGTATGGCTTGATACAGTGCCGGCTCTTTAATGAGAGCAAGTGAGCAGCGGTCTATAACTTATTAGAATCTCACTTAAAAACTACATACATGTTTATGGCGAAATTGATACATAAATAATTATACAGAAAGTATTGACCGCATAACAATAATAATTATGCATTTCTTTTATACGAGGATAATAACAATGGATACTAAAAAACCGATAACCTACCTATTTATAAATGAAAATGTATTTGAAATTTTAAAGAAACGATCGTTAGGTACTAAAATGGCTCTAAATGTTTTATTATATCTTTTTATTAAAAACTTTATATTCAATTATTCACATAAAGCACATTACTTAACTTAGTACCACATCAAACACTAAAAATCAAAATAACTCGAAACGCACAGGAATTTCGAAACAGAAGAAGGTACATTATTTTTGTTAAACTGTATGTAGATAATGAAAATAACAGTTTTTTTAAAATAGTCATTGGCGTAGAAGTTCTGTTTATGAAAGGGGTTGAGCACCCCCTCCACTCCGCCACTGTGCAAGTTTGTGAACATTCTTATCGCTTGTTTTATGCCCCTTAATTAATAGACATTATCCTCCCAACATGAAAAAATCTAAGCATTCGTTTATGAGTTATAATGAAAATTTGAGAAAAAAAAATTATATTCAACACCCTGTATCTCGGAAACGAAGCCTTCTACGACATATGTTTATAGGAACTTTTCTTTTTAGAAACATGTGTTCTATCTCCTGTTAAAGTTTGTCTACAAAAACTGACTCACCTGTATATATATATATATATATATATATATATATATATATAACGTGTCTAGAATCTACCCACGCTCTATGGCTATCTTTGTTATTGTAAGAGATACAGAGTCGGTTAAATTAACGAACGAACATAATAATGAGTTTGTCTTGCCATTATTTGCATCTTATCAAATTGAGTGTCGTGGTTTTGATTATTTAAAGCATGCTGATCTACCGCAGATTTATCCGGTTGACCCAACCTACAAGATTTCACATGTTCTTTACTTCTTATCAAAGCTACGTTTTGTGGTTCCAATGTATACTTTTCCACATGAATAAGATAATTTATACACGCCGGAAGATAATAATGCGTTTGAAACATCTTTCGGTGGCTTTAAATATCTTTGTTGGTTTAACGTCTAATGCCATGATTAATTAGCAATTTTTCAATTCTATCTGCAATATTAGTTATGAAAGAAAGAAAAGCAGTACCAACATTAAGCACTGGTTTTTCTTTATGATTATATCTAGCAGGTGTACTAACATTATTAATATTGTGAATGTTCATTAGCTTGTAAAGATTTGTATTCATCTTTCAAAAATTTAAGATCACAAATTCGTTTTGCTTGATCCACTAAAAATTTAATAACACCGTTTTTTGACGTAGATGGTGGTTTGATAATTTTTGAAGGTATCTGTCAGTGTGTGTGTCGGTTTTCTGGAAACTTTAAAACCTAGTGAATTAATAGTTTTAGATACTAATATGACAAGAAATTGTAAACTTACATTAGTTTCCTTCTCCATGTAAATAATTGTTACACCCTCTGGAAAAATATGATCAATACATTCAAGTGAAACAACATCAAGACATTCCCTGTCTACCTTATTTTGAAATGTTTCTCCATGCTTTCGCATCCCTGCATACCTCCCTACCTTCCGAAAGATTAATGCATTGTCTCTGACATACCCTTTTATGTTTAAAACTCCTTATCTTTCTTTATTTTATCATACATTGTACTGTATTCAGCTAGGTTTTACCCGGCCCTCCAGGCCCGGCCATACCTCTAACTTCACCCACATAAATTTGTTTTGTTCATTATTTCGATGTGACTAAACCAATACTGTGTACTGCTTTTATAACTACCTATCATCGTATTTTCTTCGTTATTCTTCTTCATTATACATTCATTCTTAATCTTATCCGTTCTCGTTTTACCGCAAGCGCTTCTCAGGAACCTCATGTCCATGGCATTTATTTTACTTTACACTTACATCATAACTTGATTCAATTTTGTTAAATGTGTTTTTTGGCTGACATTTTTCATTGTTAGCATTCGACCGTTAGAGGGTGTTCTGATTTATCATGTTTAAGACATATTAACAATATATTCTTTACTAAAATTTAATTCTATAGTTGGCTTTATACGTTTCTCAAACTGTTGTATTAATAGTAAGCTGATGTTTATGTTTCAATTTTTCAACTTTGACAAAATTGTTTTCAACATCTTTAACAATTTTAATGGATATTACTACTGACGAAGATAACTGTAAGTGTTATCGAAACGTTTAGATTGTACAATTTAAAAACCCCAAAAAAGATAAATATTTTATGACTTAGTGCTGCCTCTTTTTGTCATTTCCAAAATAACATGATAAAGGTTTTAAGCAATGGTGGCTCGTTATCTTTTACAATTTCTGAATTGGATTTTAAATTTGTTATTGATGAAAATACTAATGTATACTTAATTAAAATTGGTTAACAGTTTAAAAAGTAATTTATAAACTTATTTTGAACTTTAATATATGGTTCATGTTATATTTACACAAAATGTTTTAATACATTTGCAATTTATTTTCAACCCTCTCCAGTGGCGTAGTTTCATTTTAAATATATGAATTTTTGTTATAAGGATCGTGTTCAAATATGAATAATGTTTACTCATGTGTATTTTACTAATTTAATAACATACATATATCTTTCTTTCCAAATAAATTTAATGAAAATAAAATAATGCTCATTTATTATAAGTTTTGTTATGAACAAATAAGTTTAAAGATAAATATGTAATTGAAAATTATTATTAATTTTATTAAATACATCACAAATAAAAAGTTTACCTCGAGTAGCATTTTAACCTAGGACCTATGCTTTGCTATAGTACCGCTCTAACCAACTGCGCCATCGAGATTCAAGCCCCAATCGATGTAAATTTTGTCTCTATGCAAGTAGAACTGAAGTAAATTCTAAATATAATAAGATTACAATCAAATTACTTATATTAATGGAATATGAGCCTGCAATATCGCAAAACTTATAACCTACAAATTAATATTAGTCAAGTTACTTTAGTATGTTTTTATCCTCAGTTCGCTTAGTGAACACAGAATAATCAATAGCTCTCCATTGTCGTTTATAACCTCTTCGTTGAACCTTTGCTTAATTCCCAGTATTATTTCGCTACCGATGCGGGCATTGAGATCGCCTAATATTATCAGCTGTCCTCGTTGAGAGAGTAATTCGACTATATCTTGGAGTTGGTCTTAGAATTCTTCTCGTTCTTGTTTGGATTTGTTATCTTCCGGTGCGTACGTTCATAATATGTTTAGCTTTTTATTCTTTGCTCGCATTTTTACTACTAGAATTCTAGATGATATGTAATGGCATTCTTCTGTGTTTGCTCTTAATTTATTATGTATTGCTATGGCCACTCCTTCCTTGGCTCTGTCTTGTTATTCTACTCTACTATATATTCTGGATATTGTTTTTGCCTTTTCCTTTCTTTTTGGTTTCTTGTAAAGTACATACATCATTTTGTGATTTTTAAGCTTTTTTAGTGTTTCTTGCTCTCTGGTGTTAAGTGATTTAATGTTCCCAGTCGTACAGCATAGTATATTTTTCATTCTCCAAATCTTTATCCTTTTTCTCGCGCTTGCTGTCATCTTTGAATCAGTATGAGCGGTTTTGGTTTTTTTACCTCAGATAGGGTAGTAACCAGGTCTGAGAACCCTCCTCCTTCATCCGGGCTTGGAACCGGCAGTGATGACCAGTAAGTTACTCAATCCACCCACTGGCCACCCCAGGCGGAAAGGTATTTGTATGTTTTATCAGACTCACGTTATGACGTTTTTTCTATTTACGTCATTGGATGAAACTATTACTCGTGTTTATTACAGGTTATGTACTAATAACCATATCGATAAAATTACTATAACTTCATCACGGTCAAAATAAATTCTCCCTGTGAGACACACCCTGCGGAACAACACTTATTTTTGCATGTGTTGCAGTTAAATGTATTAGCCATCCTGAAAGTAAAAAACATATAAAGCACCACAAAATTCGATCTTATCGGTTGGGGAGGGGATTTGGTGCGTCCTAAAGCTTGCGGTTGGGCGCAATTACGTCACTATCAATATGTGTAGTACTATACTGCCTTGTTAACCCAGGAAATCGTATCTAGTGTTAGTAAAGATTCGAATTATTGAAGATTTAAAAGCTTACTGAGTTATTACTTTCTCTATCTTATTTGCAAACGATTTTTCAACTACTCATAAAAATAAAGGTAAGTAATATCCCAACAGCTATACAATATTTATTTTGTGTAAAAAAAGAGATTTCGATTGATTTGATAGTTACGACTTTTGGACCAAGGAAGAATACTCAAACATGAGATGCTTTTATCACTAAAAACGACACTTTGTTGTTGAAAAAATTACTTAGGCCATATTGACCTAGAAAGTCGGACAAATGGAAGTAAGACTATGTCTAAAATGTATGAAAGTACCATAATAACTTTTTATTTCTGTAACCAACAAGTCTTAACTAGCGGTTTCAGTAGTTTCACTCAATTCTTCCCAAAATTTAATTTTATATTTTGGCAAATTCATCAGTTCAACTTTTTCTAGTTTTGTTTATTCCACATGAGCTACTTCTTATCGTTGGCGGGGTATACTACCTTTTAAAGTTTTTATTGTTAGAAAACATAAATCGGTCGGACTATCAGAAAATGTGGTTTCTTAACACCTCTCAAAAAATGCACTTTTCAAAAATTTGAAAATGGTGTTTTGGTATGGTTTTATTTAATTTAAATCTAGATGAATAGTCTTGTACAATAATTAAATCATTAATACTCATTTCTATACATGTTGTTCTACCATTATTAGATGCTTCCACATAATTTTTATAGTCGTCAAAATCTTTTTTTCTTTTGTTTTAATGGCTTTTCTTTGGTGGTGAAAAGAGTCTGAACTGATAAATCTATGACTGGTTTGCAAATATTTAAGTTTGATTCGTTTAATAGAAGTATTGTTAGAGTTAATAAAGTAAATTAAAAATTGCCCAATTTTCAGACGAGCAGGTATCCATCCACATTGTAATTTCTTTGGTATCCCGGTTCATTAGTAAAATTTGTTGAAAGTTGATATTAAATTAGACTCTTACAGGCCGAATACTCATAAGAGCATCAATCCCTTAAGCTTCATATAAAAGCCGCAACATTGCGACAATAAAACTAAAACTCATTAAATATTTAACTCAGCGCTAAAATCATTGGCTCAAATACACAAAAAATAAGAGATCAAAACGGTAATTAATTATTAACTTCAAACGAAAAATACGTCACAAGAAAACTAAGTGCGATCAAAAATTTAGAAAATCCTAAAATTTACTAAATGACAAAAGTTGCGACTACTCGCAAAACTATCGTGTGCAAAAATAAACAGCTGATCAATCAACGACCTATTCACTTTATAATCTACGTTACGTTATCATTGAAAGCGTCTTTCAAAATGAACTTATCGCCAAATTCAAAATATCAAATATTCTAGTACAGAAATTCTCATAATCCATTACGTTAAAGCCTTCCATAAATAATCAAACACTTCAAAGAAATGTCATTTCAAAGTTACGCAAATTAACAGTTACCACAAATAAATGATTTACTCATAAACTTGAATGTAATCCAAAATAACTAAACTTCTAAATTTTGAATGAAGGTAATAATATTTTAGTTGTGAGTAAAGATGATTACAAAATATATACACTTAAAAAAACACTCGAGTTACAAACACTATACATCTATATTGAGAATAACCATAATCATTCCAACAACCCCAAATTTATCTATTTTATATCCTAAATTTTAATTACCATCAAAAGAATAAAGAAAACGTCGAACATATAGATTTTACAAATCTGGCAGTACATCATTTTATATAACATTAACAGAATAAAACAATCAAAGCACAGTCCGAAATAGTTTACGAGAGAACTTTATATATTGAATTGATATCTAAACGTTCCTTGATTAAACTATATTCATTTGTCTGACTGAGTGCAAACAAACGTGTTATTAAAATCACCAACACATAAATTCAGAAAAAATGTCTAGTTACCTTTCTTTTCTTACTCACAACGATATAGAAGCTCCTCTCGGTAAGTGATTGATGGAAACCAATAACTTCTTAATTCTTAAATTTATCTTTACACCAACTTTGGCAAATCGAACTTGACTTTCATAAAACAAACTACGTTAAAGCCCTCTTGATTGCTATGTACACATCTATTAAAATGAAACCACATTTACACGAACTTGTTAAGCATTATATTTACAGCAGTTTACATAATTTGTTCGAAGTCGGTAGTGTACGCGAAGCTTTCATTTAACCAGGAACTCGTTAAAAATAATCCGCATAAACAAAATACGATAAACAGGTCAACAGAACAAAGGTCCAGCAATTCAAAAAAAAAACACTAAAACATTACTTCTATGACCTAAAATTGTCACTATTGACAAAACGAAACACAACGATAAAATAACCCGGGGTGTGTTGAAACGTTAAAATGTCCCATACAAATCGAAGCGGAAAATATCATACGGTAATGTTCGATACATACTCGGTTTGATCTAACTTGTTCCCTCTTACTACACTAACCCCTTTCACGTATATTGCGAAACCGCAAACAAAAAAGGTGAACCTTCCACTACATCTTGAACCTGACTGCCTTCAACCTCATTCACTTTCAGCCATCTTCCCTATCATCTCCTTACCTTTTAGTTAACCAATTATGTCAACTTACTATTTAAATTTTAAATTGTGCCAACAAGAGCTACACTCGAAGGCCGTCGGAAAAATTGCATCACCAAAAAAACGTTTCACAACCGGCGGCCGTTATCATTGTAATCGGTATCCTGTAAACTAAAGATTTCTTAGCTACTCTAACCCTTAACGCCTCGTATCTAAAAGCTAAACTCTTTATTCTTTATTTTTAATACGATAACAATTTTCCACTGACGCAATTTAACGTAGACGACTATATTTAACGAGATCTACAAAATTACGAACAACTATTATTTACAAACAAACCACTTAATTCTCAACCAAATTAGTAAAAGGGATTCCACCAACTATCGGTACCAATACGTAAATCACATCTTAATTTTAAACTTCCATCTATACTTGATAAACAAACCAAAATCTTTATTTCGTTTAAAAAAAATGATTCTAAATGCGTTCATCATTTGTAAAAATTTCGAATACTTTCCAAATACGTAAAAGACGAAATAAAAACGTTACAATCGAAAATCTTCCAAGAATTTATGCGTTAACAAATTCAACTGCATGAACTACATTTCAAACGTACGGTACTACAGAATAATTTATAATTTCGGAATTAACGGCAAATATGTGTTAACATCACGACCACGTGACAAGACTGGGATCGTCCCGCTATACCTTCGTGCCATGTAATGGCGATTAGCTTTTTTATCTTTTGTCTGTTTTCCAAGAGGAGCAAAACTTCCCTCGATACAAATATTATTTTTTTGAACATTTCACATCTAAAAATATTTAAATATTAGTAACATTCTAGAAAAGAGGCCACTGATAATAAACAAACTCCTTTGATCACCCTCAGTTGAAGCATCATTTTTTTATGCTTTTCGTCTCATAATAGCATTTATGTGATTTGGCATTGGTGGCCATCTATCTGAATATTGTCTTTGCTATGAATTCGGAATATGATTTTAAAATTACTCACATTGCCAATATCCTTCGTGTCCAAACACAGCAAAAGATATATTCGTATTCCTAACTTCCTTATAATTCCTAGATTTTTGAATTTTGATTCTTTTCCAAAAAGTTTTTATACATTAACTTTATGAGTATATCGTTTAGTACATAAAGCCTATTAGGCGCGTGTTCGCGACGGTAACGCGATATGGTAGGGTTAAAAGAGGTGATGTGATCTATTATATCTACTCTACTTTTTTTCATACGGATATCCGTTTTTTTGGGATTAACAACAGGATCTTTAGCTGACGTCTTCGAAAAAACATTTCTATTATTATTCTATCAAGATTGCAAGAAAAAACTTCTTACATACTTGAAAATCAAAATCTTGAGCATATTTTATATAATATTTAATGGTATTTTTTCTACGAGAGTTTTCTCCAACACAGCACTTCTCTTTATCGATATTTTTAACAGCGCTAAACATAAATTGGCGTTGTTGACTTTTTGAGGGGTTCCAGTTATTAGAATGGATTGTCTGTTATCTTTCCTTGTCAATTTTTTCTAGATACTTTCTCGAACACTCGTCCTTACAAGTTTCGCTGAGTACAAGTTTTAAATTTTTTTTCTCTTTCTTAGTGTTCTTTTTTTAATGTAACAGTTTTCTCGTACTTTCGCTTCTATCGTGTAACGTGCCAATTCTTGGTTATTGGTACCTTAATTTAAGTTTCGAGTTTGTGTTATGATTGGTAAATATATTTACATTATGTTGGCATCTTTTTCTTTCAATAATTAAACTTTGGTATTTTGCCGATAATTTCTCTTTAGTGTACATAATTACGAAAACCCCTGGGTATATCATTACCGTGTATAATGGCTATGTTGTTCTTTGCGCAACGCGGTAGCTCATTTTCCGTTCTATCTACATTTCGATGCAGTACGTTACAAATTTTTAAGTTTTACTCCCTTGTATAAGATATGTAATGACTTTTAATTACATTTTGTATATATTATATTTAATAAAGAACAAGATAAGGGAAACCGCTTGTGTTGAGAAAAAGCTCTTATGATAATGAATTTCGTATCGTTTCGAAAGTGTGGTGGATGACGTCACGAAGTTAACATGCATAACATGGCACGAGTGATAATGCAATTTTTCTTCAAAAATTATAAATGGAGATACCTTTGTTTTGCATCAATGACGCATGCTGTTTATATATCTGCTTTCATCGTCTAATGCCTACTTTCGTTGTCCGAAGCCTGCTTTTGTTCTTTGATCTACATTTCGTTTATTTGTACGTTGAAGATAAATGAAAATTACCTTTACGTTACCGCATGTTTGTCATATTGATGGGAAATGAAGCTGTCAAATTATAGTCCGTTTGAAGATCAAGTTAATGCTTTATATTTATTTTGAATACAAGAAAATGTAAGTACGTATCCTTTTAATCCAAAATACCAAGTCAGTAGAATATTGTTTTGAAATGGTTATAATGAAAAGAAACATCTGACTGGCTAACGGTTTCTAAGATACATTTGAATGCAGATAACCTAGTAACTGTAATGCTTGTTGACATAAGTCATGTATACGTTTTATTATTGATATAGTGTTGATCATTTTGAATTCTACGTAAAGATAAGCTTTATGTTATATAGTTGTGTAAATTAGAAAGTATTTAATATCGTAAAGCTTTACCAGAAATACCGATTTAGTTATTTTATGCTGAAATTAATCAGACATTTTGTTTTCCTACTACTAATAAATACAACTGTTTAGTGTTATAGAGATAACCTGTGGTATCAATGTACAACTTTCTCAATTTTTGTGGTATTTTAATTATTAAACCTTTAAAGTTGAGAGGCGTCCAACAAGAAAAAACAAACAAATGCTTTACTGATTATACCTATGGACATATTTCTGCCTCCCTCGCACCTGTTAAAAGACCTGAATAGTGTTTCTCACTTCTCTCCATAGCTGACAATATAATACCTTCGAGAATGTTTTTTTGAAACTTTGAAGAGGTATCTTTTTAACACTGGTTTTCTGTCTTTCTGAAATATAAATATATTCTTTAATAGTGCGTACGAGGATTATCCCGTGATCGACATAGTTTTACTCACTTTTTACGTGATTGGTTTCTGAATAGTCTTCATAACTTGGATCTGCAAAAAATATTTATCGCCGGGTTTTGGCCATTTGTTGGTAGCAAGCTGCGGATATAACGCCATTGTTATACGTTTTTTTGACCTTCCCTTCCGTTCCTAAACCTTATAATAATAAAACAATGGTACTTAACATTGAAATTCGTTTGCATTCTCAAATAACTTTCTTTCTCAAATGCAAAAATTTCGCATTTCACAATCTAGTATAAAAATTACTATTTTACTTTTAGGGTCGGTTGTTCCATCTCCAAATAAAATTTTTATTTGACGAATAAGTCCCGACACAATTGTATGGGTGTATAATGTAATTAAGAGGAGATTGCAAGAGGATCGTTCCGACACGGAAATGCAATGGGCGCGGAGCACACGAGCGGCAAGCCGCAGGGTGGCCAGCCGCGAGGGAACGGTAGACACCCGGTTACAGAAAAATTCGAAAAGCGAAAAATGACATACAAATACGTCTTCTGCAGGTACTTGGAAGATACTTAAGGAGCATCAGCTATATCCTTATCACTACAGAAAATTTTTTTATTAAAAAATAAAAAATTATTTGCGATCAACAATGGGTCAAAAAAGGTTATCAGACTTATCTATTTAGTATAGAAACGACAATTTCTGAAGATATAAATGTATCAGACATTATTTCAGAATTTCCTTTAAAAAAAGCAAGGAAATTCATTTGAGTTTTTCAGAATAAGAACGTGTTAATAAATATATAAGCAAAACATTTTTTTTAAACCCTGTATCTTGAATACGGATGCCGTTTCGAAAATTTTTTAATACTTTAATAATACTTTTAAGTGTTCTACCCTAGCAAAATGGCCACCTTTTTTTGAAACACCCTGTATTCGCGAATAATCTTATCTATCTATATCCAAATTTAGTATATGCTATAAGAATCTTTTTAACATTACCTGTCACAGTTGCTAGCGATGAGAGAAGTTTTTCGAAACAAAATAATAAAAAATGATTTGCGATCAACAATGGTTAAAAAAAGGTTATCAGACTTATCTATTTAGTATCGAAACGACAATTTCTGAAGATATAACTGTATCCGACATTATTTCAGAATTTCCTTTAAAAAAAGCAAGGAAAGCCAAATTCAATTATTAATTATTATAAATGTCAATTCATGTTAATTTATCAATCATAATTTATTCCACCTTTGTTTTGTATGTAGGGGAGAGTGGGCCACAGTGAAACAACGTTCACAGTGAAACAATCAATTTAATTTTTAAATACGCCGCCGTATTGCAGTTTTGGTAGGTTGGTAACAGTCACCCGAGCAACAGCTTTCAGTAGCTGATTGATGTCTTCCATTAAAACTGCGGGTATAAGTTGTAGTGAGAACCAGTGGCAATTTTAAGGTAATTTGTTTTCTAGAGGCCACAGTTTCATATATATTTAAAATGCATCTTCTTACTAAATCATTGTTTTAATATTTTATCGGGTGCCTGGATCATTTGTTAACCTAACCTACAAGTTACTTCTTTTGAATAATGTGTTATTAAGTTTCGGTAAAACTTTTTGCAAAATTCTGAAACACCGTGGCAAAGTACAAGTGAAACGTTTCACTGTGTACCAACAAAAGGTCTCGAACCGTTTCACTGTATACCACATGTACAGGCTCTGTATAATTTTTTTTTTTGCAGATGGCAAGGAAGCCAAAACCAAGAAAAATAGGGTATGCATCTAAAGAAGATATGACTGCGGCTGTTAATGCTGTTCTTCATGATGGAATGTCATTGAGGCAAGCTGCCCAGAATTTTAATGTAAAATCCGTGACATTATTTCGATATGTTAAAAAGCAATGGCTAAATCCCGATATCGACGTTCGTATGGAACCTCATTACGATGTAAACCGAATTTTTACAGAAAATGAGGAATCTTCATTAGCTGACTATATCCAGACATGTAGCCGAATGGCCCATGGGTTGACTGCCGCCAAAATAAGACACCTGGCATACGAATGTGCAGTAATAAACAAGAAACGTTTCCAGAATCATGGGAACAAAATAAGGCAGCAGGGCTAGATTGTCTTAGAAAATTTTTAAAAAGAAGAGGCAATCTTAGTATTCGCCAACCTGAACAGTGTAGTCTCTCAAGATTAATCTCCTTTAACCGGCACAATATCGACCAGTTTTTTACCAAAT
This sequence comes from Vesta saturnalis, assembly GCA_036346205.1. NCBI lineage: Eukaryota > Metazoa > Arthropoda > Insecta > Coleoptera > Lampyridae > Vesta > Vesta saturnalis. The sequence goes on from JARFJB010000058.1 coordinate 242,529, forward strand.
TAGAGGAACTTTTTAATCGAATACCAGAACTGACAGATGGTTCCCGAATTTTCAATTTAGGCGAAACTAGTACGGCTACCGTACTTGTTCCTAAGAAATCTGTAGCAGGAAAGGGGGTTAAATAGGTTAACAGCTGTACAAGTGGAGAAAGGGGGCAGCTGGTTACAACATGTGTTATTGTCTCCGCTTTGGGCACCTATATTCCACCAGTCAAGGTCTCCCCCGAAAAAAATTTAAAGAACATATGCTGAAGGGTGGTTTTTCAGGAACCCTTAGTTTGGCTAATTCTTCGGGCTGGATGAATGCTGAATTGTTTCCCCTTGTTATGGATCATTTTATTAAACATACAGGAAGTTGTAAAGAGAGGCCTACTTTATTAATCTTTGACAACCACAAGAGCCATATTAGCATTGAAGTTGTGGATAAAGCAAGAAATGCTGGGATACACATACTAACACTTCCTCCACATACTAGTAATAAAAACTCAACCCCTTGATGTGTCAGTATTTGCTCCTTTCAAGAGTTACTATAATTCCGCCTGTCAATCTTGGATGATTAGACATCCGGGTATTCCTCTATCGATTTATGATATCAGTGAATGTGTATCTGAAGCTCTCAAAAGGGCATTAACACCAGCAAATATAATGGCTGGGTTTATAAAGTGTGGAATCTACCCTTTGAATAAATTCATTTTCACAGACAGTGATTTCCTTAGCTCGGCAGTTACAGATAGACCTCTTATAGAAACTGACGTAGTTCCCAGCTCTTCAAAAGAAGATGTTAATGAAGTTGGTTTCTGTGGCTCACCAGCACAGTCAGTATCAAACAACAATAATCCAGTTAATGAGCCAAGTCTATCGCAACAAAATGCACTCTATTATGGTGAGCAAGGAACACCCGAGAAGAATGTTGCCATCTCAACTGGAAACGTTGCCGATACTAGTATTTTGAAGGAAAAATTTATCTCACCACAAGGACATAAAGGATTCGCTAAGTTGCACAGTCGAAAGAACAGTAACAGACCCATGGGAAAAGAAACGAAGTACAATAATAACCGACACACCCGAGAAAGAAGCTCTTCTGGAAAAAGAAAACAGAAAACATATTTTACAAAAGACTCGAATCAGAATATCAGAATTAAATGTGGTAGAAAAGAAACATAAAAAGGCCAAAACAGTAAAGACATGATGAGTCGTCAGATTCAGATGTAGAACTAAGATATGCTGGAAGCTCTGATGATGATCATTTGAGTTTATCTGATGTTGATGACCATTTTGAAAATAAAACGCCCAGGAAAGAAGACTTCGTTCATCGGAAAGGTACTGGATGAATTGGGAGGTGATGAATATGAAACATCTTTCTTATGCAAGACAAAAAAATTTGGAGATTGCAGCTTTCTATTTCCAACTGTACCCGATGTTTCTGTTGTGAATATACGTGACATCAGAAGTGTTTTGCCTCAGCCCGAAGTCAGACGAAACACGAAAAAGATGTCGAACTATTTGAAATTTTCCATTTCCTTTGGCTCACTTGACGTGAGATAATTAATCTACTTTTTGTAAACCTTTTTTTTAACTTTAATATTGTTTTTAAGAAATATATCTTTTTAATTTTTAATATTTTATTATGTTTTCCTCCCTGTATAAACTTTTAACTATGTTTCACTGTAAACTATTCGACGTTTCATTGTGTACCATAGTTGGTCCACAGTGAAACAGTTGTCATGTTTTTTTAAAAAAGGGCAATAAAAAATTTACTTGATATAATTTTATATTTATTTTTACTAAAACTGCATCGCAAATGTTCCACAATTTCACTTATAGTGAACAGAGAATGAGTTATGCCTAAAAAAATAAAAAATGTTTCACTGTGGCCCACTCTCCCCTATTCATTAATAAGTATAAATATTTAATCATGTTAATTTATGATAAGTTCCTGCTGACTTGCCGAAAACAATTTATTTATTTAAGTTAAAATTACTTCAAAGGAATTATGGTTACGCGGAAGTTAGGGGGCGGGAAAACTATTATCTAACCTCAAAATGCACCAACCCTATAAAATAGACTTTTCGTTCTGATTTTCTGTTGGGTTTTGAAAATATTACAAGCTGTCCTTACTGCGGCTGTACACACTATATTCTTCTATTCAACAAACTTACACAAGAGCACATAAAGCAAAATAAATATTGCAATATTAAATATACAATAACAACAAATTCACTACTACGTGTAGCTACATTCACAAACATAACCTAAATTTTATCCTAATTACTAGAGAGCGGATTTTATGCACTATAAAATGCCGAAATATGTGCATATGTATGCACTTAAAAACCTTAAAATATGCATCAAAAATGCATTATTAATTCAAAATATGCATAAATATTGAATCTTCTATTTACCTGTGTTAATTCCAAATTATAACATTAATATATAAAAAAAGTATATATGCTTGTAATTTTTTAATAGGAAAAAGATAAATTGCATACAAACTTATTATTTTAACATTCAAAATTATGTGTTATTTAAAAACTACATATTTACTTATACACTATACATTTATAAAAACTGCATCCTGTCATTACTACTTACAAAGCAATTATTATTTTAACATTATTTTAAAATTATGTGTTATTTAAAAATTACATATTTACTTATACGCTATAGATTTATAAAGATTACACCCTCACATTACTATTTGCAAAACAATTTATAACTAAATATTTTTCCAAGTTTTCGGGCAGAAAATTTTGGCGTCTGTCCGATAGTATGTTTTTGTACAAAGAAAAACTTATTTCTACATCCACAGAAGTTATGGTTGCATATTTTAATGCGGCTAATATGGCCAAATCTAAATTTATAACAAGATCATCGGAATTTTCCTCAAGTTTCAGAACTTTATTATTAACTTTTAGTAACAACTGATATCCACTGTTTTTTTGTAAAATTTCATTTAATTTATTAGAAATAGTTTTACCAATAATCTAAAATGCTTTTATATATTATGTCTTACAGCTCTTTTAATTTAGCAAGTTGATAAATGTATTTCTTTTAAAATGCGATTGATGTTTCTTTAAATGTTGAACTTTTGATAAGTACTTGAATTATCAAAATTTCTAAAACTAACTCCTTTATTTTTCCAAATGATCTGCATAAAAAGAGCTGCATTTAACCAAGTACCCCAACGCGTAATCACAGGCTCTGGTGGTAGAGGAATATTAGGTAACTTTTCTTTGTACAATTGAATTCGTAACGGAGCTTTTAAAACACTTTCTTTATACTACTTATTAAACTATTTACTAATGGAAATTGATTACGAATTGTTTCTGCTACTCTATTAATACCATGTGCGAGACATGTTACATGTATTAAATTTTCATAAAATAATTTTAATTGCTGTCCAGCTTTTACCATATACGGTGCTGCATCAGACAGCATTAAAACTATTTTATCTGTTGCAACAATATCAGGAATAAAAATTGCATGAAAGCTTCGTTTATAAAGCGAACTATTGTTGCATGATTGGTTTTCTCAAGAACTTTGGAAGCGATTAAATATGATATACTAGACTGCGCCTCACTTAAATAACCAATCATTAAATTTGCAACATATCGCCCGCAACAATCTGTAGTTTCATCTACTATAAAATAAAGATATTTATTTTTGTAATTTTCTTTATATGCCCCATAGTTTCAAGATATAAATCATTAATATACCTTTTTCGAAGCGTGCTTTCATCTGGCACTTGCTTTTTACTAATTTTTCTAAAATGACCTAAAACTAGGATTTTGCAATTTCTTTAATGGAATATTGGCTTTAACAAGTGCACGACACAATTCGAAATTAAATTCCTCTTGTGCATTTCTTTTTGCCGTTTCTTGAAACAACGACTGGCGCAAAGGTGTCTGACAAACTTTTGTTTTCTTAAATGTTTCTAATTTTCTTTTATGAAGAGAGGTTTCAATGTGCTGTGTAACTTGAGATTTCCTTTCGCACATGATCTAAGGAAAAATTAATTTTAAAAATAAGTGTCTAATTGCGTTTAAAAACTGATAAAACGGTGAATTCAATAACCTACATCAATTAATAAGGGTTTAATTTCCGAAATCAATTAAAAATATGTATTGGTACTTACTATTTTTCCACAGGCTATGCAAAACACTTTTTCATCATCCAGACGGCGTAGCTCGGATATATTTTTTATCCATACTTGAACTAAACTATTTTTAACTTTCGGCATCTTGAAGTTCACTTAACAAAGCCGTACCATTCAGTTACGTCTTCGCCCAAAGAATGTTTAAAATTTTGCATTTTGTCCGTTACTCTCAAATTATTTTCAAGAAGGATTAACTAACTAAACACTTACCTTGAAAAAGTCCAAATAACTTTAACCCTTGATTGCGGGAATTCCCTCAATCAATGCTTTAACTATCTACTTAGGTACCATTGGAATTTTCAAATACTACGAAATAGCGGCATTGAAACTTCATAATCCGGAAGTATTAACGTTGCACTTAACTGCAGGTAATAATCTTTCTTTAAACCTGTCTTATTCATATAAAAATACATTTCTTAGTTAGACACAATAACAAAATTTAAAATAAGTTAGAATAATGCATTTTAAAGCGAATTTGGAAGATATAGAAAAAATGCGAAATATATGTTAATTATGAATAAAAAGGCAAAATATGCATAAAATTGCAATATATGCAGTATTTGGCGAAATATGCAAAATATGCAAAAATTAATTAATGTCAAATGATTGCATTTAGTGCAATTCGTCTAAAAACAAAACGATATTCTTCAACTATAAAAAATAAGCGATATGCATTTTGCATAAAATCCTCACTCTACTAATTACTAAATTCAAAAGTGGTAACATAACTTTGAGGCAGATTAGGCGTTCTGTCTTAGTAAAACTGAAACCTCCTTATTTTTCCTGTACGTACGTAAGGCGTAACTTAAATGTGTTAAGCACATAAGGTAATATGGCAACCTAAAGCAGATAGGGCAATCTAACTTTGTATTTTAGGAACTCATATTTTTTTAATATTACCATTAAACGTCGTAACTGTCAAACAAATATTTGCTTAACATTTCACAGATACCACAAATATCATCATTTATTTTATGTATTTGCGCTTAGACACGACTTTCAGACTTGGTACACCAATAGATTTCATTTCATTAAAGCGAAGTATGTAAAAATTGCCAGTTACGACACTCTGTTATAGCACGGCAGTGTTTACCAGAGAGATTGTAGATTAGAAACATCATTGACTAAAACACACTTTTAATGAATGGCAAAATGAACGGTGACTGGATGGTTTCTAGCGCTCTACCTTCTACGGCTTGTTTCCGAGTTTTTTTTATGCGACATTCGATTATACACATATTCTACAAAATCACAAATCCTGAGACGTTTCTTATATACCGTGTTGCGTTATTGTTTAAAAATGCCGAAAATTTTAAGAAAACAACTATGACTAGACAAGAAATTTGTTAAAAAAATTTTACAAATTTTAAGAATGTGATTATGTAACTGTTTATCTCAATCGTTTATAGCTGCTATAATTTTTGTAGCATCGTTAATATAATATCAAGATATTTAAAAAGTATACCACCCACTTGCTTAAACTTTTTAAAATAAAACATCCAACACAACTACCCATAGATAATCTGTTTATAAAAATATTCTAACACTGTACGATTTTTATTATCTTCCAGACACTGTTATACTAACTTAAATAATGCATTTTGGGTAGGATTTCTTTTTCAAATCTTTAGACTATATTTTTACTGAATAATTCATTAGCACGGATTACTAAAGCTTAATTTAATTTATTGCAGTGTCTTTTTTGAGTAATTAATACACGTAAATGTCAAGTGGAAATCGAGTTATAAATTTCAAATATTTAAAAATCCATTATATACAGACAATTAATTTGTAAACAAGAAATTAGGAAGATATCACTTTTAACAAAATTATTTTAAGGATTTGGCAGTTATTCAAATTTGTTTTAACAATATTTTTCACAAAAAAAGAGTTAAAATAAATATGTCAAACGGATATCTTTTATATTCCAAAATGCATTTGTGCATGAGGTTAGGAGTAACTTTTCAGTTTTGAAATTAGAGATGTTTTCCTAAATTGTCTGTATTTCGTTGTGTTTTTAAAAAAATGATAATATTTTTGATTTTATTGTCAGCAGTTATTCGCTATTTCACCTTCTAACTGTGCCAACATTGTAAATAAAGAAGCCGTTAGATAAACTAAATCACGATCTTTAGTTGTTACTTTTGGTGCCAAGAAAACAGTCGCAAATACTATGAATAATATTAAATACTTCATTTTGATTGCAAAGTTTATAAAAAAAGTTTTCATATTAAAAACATTATAAAAATATCACATTTGGTAGTAGAGGTGTAAAGTGTTTGAAGATGACCGAAAGTGAAACCGTTGGTCGTTATGGAAGGGAATATGATCGACTGCGCAGGCTTACAAGTCAAGATGAAATAATTCAACAATCTGTATGTATTACAAAATGTAATTTTAGATTTTTGACGATAAATTTGTAATCATGTGTGATATTAACATTGTGGAATTTTATTTTATGGCTCATTTATGCGCTATATATTTTGTCTTGTCAGTTGGTCATTCATTACCCATGTTTCGAGTTGTCAGGAATAATTTAAACAGATCTTTACTAATGTTTAATTAAAATGTTACAAAAATATTCGTTATATATCTTGCGCGAAACGTTGTATTTTTTTGCCATTCTGTTATATGGATTTTGTCTTTACAATGTTCATGCAGACTTTTTTACCTTTATTAATTTAGTTCATTTTCAAGCAGACGACATTATTGTTTGATGTTATTGTTATATTCCACAATCAATTTCTTTCTTGCATATTTTTTCTATCGCTATAACATCATAACTGCATTTTGTTAGCGGCGCTGATTTCAAGTTCTTTATGGAATTAATCTTATCCGTTAGTGCACCGTTATACCAAAGAGCAATAAAATGTTGCTCTTTGGTTATACACAATATTGCTTGGTAGATTTTCGTTACGTCAGAAATACCACCGGAAATATTCTCAATAATATATTGTGTGCGGGAGTAACAAAATGCTACACCCTCTACAATTTGAATATTGACTATGTACAGGCTGTCCCAAATTCGAGGGCATGCATGGGGATCTCGCTTATTATAAGAGATAGGATATAGGTTTAATTTCGGCACTTTTGCTAAATTCGATGCCGAGTAATAATCTGAAAAGAAATTTGAGCTAACTCGAATGGATTTGGTTTTATGCTCAAAAAACTAAAAATTTCGATTTTTGTTTTTCGCGTTTGGCTACCTTATTATTAGGAATTTTCAAAATTCAATTAAACATTATTAAGGCAACTTTTATGCACAACACTAATACTATGGTAATACTAATATTATGCGACGTTTTGTTTATTCTGAACCATCATCAGGTTTATTTTTTCTTATCGGGGTTAAGACATATTTTTATGGCGTTGGATGGAGAATGTTATGCTGATTTTAGCAATATATAACATTTCATGGTTTGATCGACTGCGAACTAAAATACTCTTAAATTAAAAACTAAATATTACATTATCACGATACCCATGAATCAAACAAAACTCAGGAGTTGGCTTTTGTCATGTCATTTTCTAATTGTAAAAAGGGTAATAACTGCAAGATCCTTCGTGTTAGTGCTTTAAAATTTGCAAGTTTCTTTAGAATGTTTTCAAATTCAGAAAAACGAGACATGCTAAGGATATTTTATAGCTGCAATAGAAATAGTGTCAGAGCAGAACAAAGATATTTAGAGGAATATGCGGAGACGCAGCAACCAAACCAGAGATATTTTTTAAAATTAGACCACAATTTGCGAGAATTTGGATGTTTTCAGAAACCTCGAAATGCATATGGTAGCAGACTAGACAGAGATGCCGAAGAAGAAATATTACATCAGGTACTATTTGTTAGTATTATACTAATTATTTCCAGTCACTTCAATGCTAATTTCAGCAGACATTTTTTTTGGAGAGTTATGACTTTATGTTATCCATCTTAGATTCAAGAAAATCCTTCAACATCTACCAGAGAAATAGAGCAAACTATTGAAGTGCCAAAAACGACAGTTTGGCGAGTGTTAAAGCAACACCGTTATAAGCCATTTAAGTTACACGTTAGTCAAACTCTTCGGCCTGGAGACGATATGAGATGGTTGGATTTTTGTAACCAACTTAATACCAAAATGCTGGAAAATCGCAACTTTCTCAATCAAATAATTTGGACGGATGAGTGCAATTTTTCCACTAATAGAATGTTTAATCGTAATAACGAGCACTACTGGTCCGTTGAAAATCCACGAATTAACAGGCAAATGCGAGGACAAGGCCACCGGTCCTTTAATGTGTGGGTTGGAATCTGGAAGGATAGGCTCCTTGGGCCAATTATTTACGAAGGTATCCTAACGTCTCAACGCTACCTTGGACGGAGCTCCTCCTCATAATGCTGCGATAATAAGTGAATATCTTAACGGCGAATCTCCTGATAAATGGATGGGAAATAGGGGACCAGCAAGAAGTCCAGATTTAACCCCTTTAGATTACTTCCTCTGGGGCTATTTAAAAAATATGATTTATTTAAGACGCCACCGCAAAATATAGAAGAACTCCAGAATAGGGTTGTTAATGAACTTCGTCAAATTCCCAGGCGAACCATTTAAAGAAGCGTAAACAATTGTAGAAGAAGAATTCGTTACTGTATTCAAGAAGGAGGAAACTTGTTCGAACATTTATTATAATAATTTTTGTTGGTTTCTCTGTGTAATTATTTTGTTGTTACCTATCGATAAATTTGCGTTGTCGCTATTATGGCCGTGTTACATAGACATACTTGTTTGAGTTGTTTGTTAATGTTTTTTTTTTTTTGATATTGTTTAAATGTTTTTATATTTTTTTGGATGTTCTAACGAGTTTAACAAATTAAATAAGTAGGACTACTGTAATTAATCCTTGCTGGATCCAAGAAGGCGGAATCTTGTTCTTCGTATTTTTCTCATTATTTTAGTTCGCAGTCGATCAAACCATAAAGTGTTATATATTGCTAAAATCAGCACAACATTCTCCATCCAACGCCATAAAAATATGTCTTAACCCCGATAAGAAAAAATAAACCTGATGATGGTTCAGAATAAACGAAACGTCACATAATATTTTTAATACCGTATTAGTATTGTGCGTAAAAAGGTGCCTTAATAATGTTTAATCGAATTTTGAAAATTTCTAATAATAAGGTGGCCAAACGCGAAAAACGAAAATCGAAATTTTTAGTTTTTTGAGCATAAAACCAAATCCATTCGAGTTAGCTCAAATTTCTTTTCAGATTATTACTCGGCATCAAATTTAGCAAAAGTGCCGAATTTAAACCTATATCCTATCTCTTATAATAAGCGAGATCCCCATGCTTGCCCTCGAATTTGGGACAGCCTGTACACTAGTACATAATAATAATCTTGTACATAGTAATAATCTTAAGTACACTAGGGTGCACTAACTTTAGTACACCCTAGTGAAATTAAGATTTTCGTTAACGCAATGTATATACGAGAATTTAAATGAAGTCGTCGGCGTGGTTGGCGAAATGTCCCCTCGTCCAATTTGAATATTGCCGGGATGCTGTTTAATATTTAGTGCAGCGTTTAGTGCACTTAAGCTTTCAGTACTGCAATTTTACGTTCCGAAAATTTAAAAGAAGTCGTGAGTGGGGTTGGAAAAATGCTCCCCTGCACAATTTAAATATTACCGGGGTGCCATTAAAATGGCTAGCGCAGCATTAGTGCACGTTAGCGTTAGCAAGATTTTCGTGAGCTCATTGTCGATTTTTGAGGATTTAAAGGACTCATAGATGGAATTGGTAAAATGCTCCTCCGGCCACTTTAAATATTACTGCAGTACTAGATTTAATCATTAAAAGCGGCGTTAGTGGACTTTAGTTCACTAAGATTTGTGTTACTTCTAATGTCGATTATTGAAAAGCAATTATTTACGGGGTTGGCGAAATATTTCCTTGCGCATTTTGAATATTTCTAGGGTTCTAGGTTTAATCATTAGGGCAAGTTAGTGCACTTAAGATCGTTTAGTGTAATGTCGCTATTCGAGAATTTCAAAAAGTCGTCGACGGGGTTGACCAAATGTTCCACATTCGAGAATTTAAAATAAGTCGTGGGTGATTTGTCAAAATGCTTCCCCGCCCAATTTCAATATTGCCGGGATGCTATTAAACTGGCTAGTGCACCGTCAGTACACGTTAATGCACTTAAGATTTTCATAACCGCTATGTCGATTTTCGAGAACTTAAAGGAGTGGGATTTGAATATTACTGGGGTATTAGGTTTAGCCGTTTTTGCAGCGTTGGTGGACTTTAGCGCACTAAAATTTGGGTTAGTGTAATGTCGAGAATTGAAAATAAGTCGTATGCGGAGTTGACGAAATGCTTTTCTATCGAAATTTGAATGCGTCAAGGGTTCTATGCGTAACGTTAGTGCATCGTTAGGGCAAGTTAATGCACTTAAGATTTTCGTTGGTGCAATGTTGCTATTCAAGAATTTAAAAAAGTCGGCAGCGGTGTTGGCAACCGCCCGCCGCACAGTGTGGTATTTTACAAATCTAGCTGGACAAAATTATTTTATCCCATATTTGTGTGTTATTAGGTAGTAAAAAATAAATGAATACATCAAAAAAAATTTTTGAAAGTTTTAAACGTATATTTAAAAATAAAACATATTTTTGCAACTAATTAAAAACATTAAAAATAATATTAAACTAAATAAAACAAAATAGAAATACGAAATTTAGCGCCGCGGGATTAGTTTGAATTACCATCAGATTCTTCAGAATCCTTATCAGATTCTTCAGGATATTCATCAGATTCTTCAGGATCTTCATCAGATTTTTCAATACTTCCATCGGAGTCTTGGGATTCGATATCAGGTCCTTCAGAATCTCTATGTGTTTCGTCTACTGGTATCTCACGTTCAACAATTGGAGTTGTTATTTCTAATAGTTCATATACTTCAGGTTTAATTTTACCACGTTTTGTTCTTGGAGCCGCACGCAAACTCGCAATAAAAGGGTCTGATGAAATTAACAATCTATTCAGTAAATCTCGGTTTGTATCAACTCTAGAAGTTTTTCTTGTGAAAATTTCTCTGAATTTTCTATTGTGTTTGTTTCGTGCCTCTTGAGCTTCTTCAGACATTTGACCGATTGGTAAAATACATGAAGAAATTATATCTTTTCCATGAAATAAAATTTTATGCACGCTTACTGGCATTAGGTACCACGAATGCTCCCTAATATATACTTATCTTGTTGCCTTGGAGAATTCATCGGATTTGTCAACATTTATAAAATACCCGCTATTTATGGTCTCTAATATGACATGGAAGTGTTTGATAAGCTCAACATTAACCCCAGTTATTTCTGCTGACTTTTCAGCATTTTGGAAAAACTTACGAGCTGTGTTTCCGTCATTAGTGTTTCCGGTTTGTTGTTTTGGCATATCTACTAAAAGACCCAATTCACTTCTGAACTTTTCTTGCATATACTTCTTTTTTTAGCCATTTTGTTTTTATTTTCGATTCCCCTAGCCTGCCATGTTTTTATATCCAGACGGTAAGATATATGTAAGATGCATTCAAATAATCTAATCCAAGAATGCAGAGGTGACATGCCCAGAGATAGAAATTCACTTTTTACAGTCTTTTCTAAAACGAGCTTTTCATTATTCATTTCTCTGGGTTTGGCACCACATATATAGCATGTTTGTGTAGATGCACATGAAGATACTGCATTACAAATTTTGCCGTCGATCATACAGAATATCAAAGTTGGCTTTACCAATACTTCCATGTCATTTATAATAATTTTAGTAGGCAGCAGTGATGTAGCTTGTTCTTTGATTTTGTCAACTTCAGTCACAATAATATTTGTAGTTTCTTTGACAAACACAAACTTTATGGGTCGACAATATCTCGTTGATGATGTCGAAGGGTTTTGCCATACAATTTGTTTACTAGTTTGGTCATTCATTGAATACATTTGTATTGGCACCATTGAAATGCTGAACAAGCTTTCATCACTAGAGTGTGATTCAGAAAATTTTTGTTTGTATCGGTTTTGTTCTGCTCCATCACAACCCCATTTAACAATAATATCGACGATCCTCAAGTCTCTTATAGTTTTCAGAACTTCTTCTTGCACTTTGCATAATCTTAATATCGTATGATCCGTTTAAGATTGAAGTGTAACTTCAGCATGTGTTTCTGTAACTTAAATTTCACTTGGATAACACAACTGTTTTGCCGCTTTCACTTTGTAGTATGGTGGATACAGATCCTTGTTAATTAATTTCATTTGCTCGCGTATGATACCGTATTGATGTGTCGATAGATTGGCATCAACCATTAATGCCAGCGCTTGATCATTCGAAAGTGCACGATGGCGTTGTTTTGGGCTGATAAAACACCTCCGTGCTTTTTTTATTTCTGCACCTCTTCTGGGTGAAAACAGGCAAAGCTCTTTAACAATAGCTGCTGAATACTTTTTTCCTGACTGTCGAAGCTGTACTTCGTTTGCCATCTATATTTCTTCCGGACGTGTAGTATCAAGAAGATGACGAATTCGCCGTCTCTTTATTTTTTCACTGGAAAATTCAAAGTTTTTCGGTGGTCTCCCGGCCCGGTTACTTGTACCAGGTAGTGAAACATCAACGATAGCTTTACTGACAATACCCATAAATCAAATGTTCGCTTCTAACCATGAATTCGCTTTTAGGAAACGTTCTCGGTGTCTTCGAGATTTTGACCACTTTTCGTCGATTTTGTGACTAACATTACTGATCGTTGCTTTTAAACTCTTCAAAATATCATCCGAAACGGACTGAACACCAATTTCTTGCAAAATATGATGTAACAAAGCATCTTGTCTTAATTCTTTGGCGTTAGCAAACCAAACGTCAAAAAACGAACGACGAGAAATTTGTGAAGTCATTCTGAAAATAAGAAAAAGTTGTATGAGTGTCGCAAACTTTCGCAAACAAATGAATATTTTTCTTGTAGTGTATAAATAGACCTTTCAGAAAAATATAACCAATGCATAGAGAAATACGGAGAAATAAACTAGAACCCTAGATGAAACTGAAAAAGTACCGTTTCCGAGTAAATAAAAACCTCACTCAGTTAATTTAATATTTATGATTAAACTAAAGTACATACTAACAAAAAAAATATGAAAATTTACCTTGAGTGTCCCACAAAAACGATATTAACACAAAATCCCCACTAGGACACAGAAACACATTTTTGTGAGCGCAATATCGATTATCGTGAACTTAAAGTAGGATGATTTGCGAAATGCTCCATCCAGTTTGGCATATTGCCGGAGTACTACGTTTAATCGGTTGTGCAGCGTTAGTAGACTTTAGCGCACTAAAATTTTCTTTAGTGGAATGTGGAGTATTGAAAAGAAACCATATGCGGGGTTGGCGAAATGCTCCCCGTCCAGTTTGAATATTGCTAGGGTTGTAGGGCAAGTTAGTGGTATTTGAATATCACCAGGCTACTACATGTATCTGAAGTGTAGCACTACTAGTAGTAGAGATAAGTAGTTTGCCATTGGTTTTTAGTTTCTTCCTAATGACCATGCAATTGCTTTTAATGACCGTGGATTTTTTCAGCACGTTTCCAATTACTTTACAATGGCCAAAGGACTGACTTCTTTTGTGTCAGTTTTTACATTATAAGGTTCCTATTTTTACCCCTATTTCTACATACCCAGAGCAGTGCCTTTTTGGCTTCGCGCCATCTTGTTTTCGCTATATTATTGCCGCCACATCGTTTCCGTGTTACGCCACCTTGCCTACATGTATTATTGGTCTGTTTGACATTCTGTCAAAGTATATGTCAAAAAAATATACCAAAGGATTAAATCCTCCAGAATAACAGTGGCAGCAAAACAAACACCTACGCAAACCAGTGAGCACAAGCACACAAACAACCAAAGCATAGAACTCAAAACAATCTGACCACAGATCAAGTCCCAGTGTCTCCAAACAACATTTTTCTTTCAACATCCCCCCTTATGAATAAGCTGAATACCTATGTAATAAAAGAGTATCGCCCATACCTTGATTTTTTTAATTTCAAGCTGTTGATTTTGTTAACGAGGTGTTAATACTGTTTGGAGACCTAGGGGGTGGAAAGGTAGTTCAAGTTCCCCTCCTTCCGAAATAATTTCGGGACGATCAGGCTGTAGTTTTGTTGTAAAATTAAAAACATCAAAACTGTTTGAGATACAACATGTAAAAGGTTATTTGGTTCTACAGCGAGTGACAACTATTATTGAAATGTCTAGTGTTGAAATTTCAGTAGGGTTTACCAGACATGAATTAAGTTCATGGTATAAAACCCGTACGAAAAATAATTGATGATCTAATCCGGGAGAACTTAATGGTAGATATCGGTACCAAGTGTTTTTATTATGGAAACCTAGTTTGTTTTTCCCAACACAAAATATATCCCATCAAGGCAAAAACAGCTCTCTGAACAAATTCCACTGTCTTGAAAGATCCTCAAGACAGGGTACAGGTAAAAAATCTATCACGGCAGATCGTACAGGAAGATCTAAAATTTTTAGAAAAAGAATATTACGTCGCTAGATTCTAAGCATACGGCTACTCATTGTGTGATTTAAAACAGAATACGCCAAATGTCCTACACGATACAGTACAGCTGTATCTGTTGAATGTAGTACTTGTGTGCGTATTTCGAAAAAAGGATTTAATGAAACCAACCACGAAGATTACGTCATTCTTAAGGATGATGGAACAATAGATAGAAAACATATTGGCGAGAATCAGCTCTCACTAGGTACGCGATTTTCAAGGCATGACCATTACAAATTGCAGAGACACAAGCTAGGAAAGCATGAGGGTAACTGTAGAAAAGACACTCCCATACACACACACACACACACACACACACACACACACACCTACATAAGGAGGTGCACACACGCACCTATCCACACACGCACATGCACGCATAAACACGCACGCATACATGCGCATGCGCGCCCCGCGTACACGCACACGCGCACACATGCACACACGCACACACGCGCACACACACGCATACACGCACACACGCACACACGCACACATGCACATACGCACACACGCGCGCACGCATACAAGCACACACGCGCACACGCACACGTGCACACACGCATACACAGACACGCACACATAGGCACACATGCACGCACACACACGCACGCACGCGCACACACCCATACACGCACGCACCCACCCCACCCACTCAACACACACAAACAGATTCACACACACTCACGAGCAAGCGCACACGCACACACGCTCACCTGAGAGAACAACCCCGACAAAAGAATCCCGACAAAAGAGCCCACCGACATCATAGCTCATGCTCATGCTCACTTTCTCCATAATTACTAAATATTGTAAATTTTTCTTTTTTTTCGTTAGTGTGCTCATGCTTATGGTTAGTATTTACTTATTTATAGCTTACATATTTTATTCGTAGACTGTTCAGGAGTCCTTCTCCTCTTAAGCCCTGGTCAATCCATGTTTGTTGGTGTTGTGATGTTTTGCGTTACTGTATAGTTTATAATCATGAGATGTGCTTATTTAAAAAAAAGAAAAAAGGTTTATTTATTTAATATTTAATAAAGCGTTAATTGGCTTAAATGTGTGTATAGTTAAGTGGGGTGTAGTGTGCTTAGTGTGATTATTAGTTAGATTATTAGTTGAGTCGTCATCGAATAGACGGGGGGATGAAGAGGGCATATGGGATGTTGTCCAGGGAATCTTCTATCTCCTCGGGGAGGTCGTCGTGGAGTTGTGTAAGGATCGCGGGGGGATGTTTGAATTTTAATTTAGGTTTTCTTCGTGGGAATTGGGGAAAACGGTAGTTGTGGGGTGTGGTAAGGATCTCTTTGGTAGGGATAGTGTCGCCGAAGATTCTTTTATGTGCAAAGTTTTTCTGTAGTATTTGGATTCTGTGTGTGATGGTTGGTATGTTTGCGTGTTGTGTTGTGAGGTCGCTAGGGTATCTGAGAGGTAACCTGTGTATGCGTCTGAGGATTCGGAGTTCACGGGAGGCGATAGAGGTGTTTATATTAGTGTATATTGGTGATCGGAAATCCATAACAGGGCGGATGTATGTTTTATAAGTGTGTAGAAGTGTTTTGGGGTGGCAACCTTTGATTCTACCCCAGAGGGCGCCCAGTAAGTTTGCGCGGTTCCTAATCCTATTGAGTGTTTTTTTTAACATTGGGGAGCCAATTAAGGGTTCTAGTAAAGAGGATTCCTAGGTAGGTGATTTCATCTTGGAGTGGAAGTCTTTCTTGGTTTAGGTTGAGGGAAACATTTCTGGAGGCTAGCTTTGGGAACTTACCTTCAGTGTAATTAGGATGGCGGAAGAGTATAGTTTGGGTTTTGGTGGGATTGACAGAGACTCTCCACTGGTTAGCCCAGTTGGAGAAGTTCCGCAGGGTTTTCGATATGAGGCGGGAGGCCGTTTCGCTGTTTCGACTAACCGCCGAGAAGGCGGAGTCATCCCCAAACTGCACAACGACTACTCCGGGTTGTATGACTTCGGGAATGTCGGATGCGAAGGTAGTGTATAGGATCGGGGCTAAGGCAGAGCCTTGCGGTACGCCTGCTGTAGGTTGAAAAGGATTGGAGGTTTTCCCTACTTTGACTCGAACTGACCGATTGGTCAGGTACGAGAGTAGGAGTTTGGAGAAGGGGTCGGGTATATTGAGGTTACGGACCTTGTGCAGGAGACCGGCGTGCCAGACCCTGTCGAATGCTTGCTTAATGTCCAGAAATACAACTGCTGTAAATCGTGTTTTTCATTTATATACTAAAATATCCTGTTTTGAACCCCTTCCATAATCACTTAATACAAGTTATACTTTGTACCTAAATAATGAGATATAATTGCGGTTGTATTAAATAATACCCCACCAAATACATTTAACTAAAGAATTTCTTTTATATTTGAAAAGCATTAACGACTTAGTGTCTATTGTACTAAATCCAGAATAGATAATATTATCCATGATTATTGAAAACAATCTCGGTACTTTATTCAAATAGAATTACTAAAAGTATAACACAATAGAAAAACATTAAGGAAACCCCTAAATTCGTAATAATCATAAGCATATTCTATGACAATAGGTTGGTAGTGTCATCTAAAAATATGACCATTTTAAAAATATGTATATTCTGCATTTGCATAGAAAAAAAACAAAAACCGTTTTAGTAAGATTAGTAAGTATACAATTTATTTCAGTACATTGGTTCCTACGATAAGCCCTGTTTACACAGTTTCTTTATGTTAAAATTGTTAGCTTTACCTGACGTTATATTGTAGGTATTGATTAGAACATGATCTACATTATCCTAAGTGTGGCTGAGCTGCATTGTCGTGGGCTATTTTGTGGTTGGGCTCTTTTATTATAAGCTATAGTGTCGAGGGGCTGTTTTGCTCTGAGCCATTTTGTCGGTTGGTTATTTTGTCGCGACTCATTTGTCGGGGTTCTTTTGTAGGGGATGTTTTGGTATGGGCTGTTTTGTCGGTCAACCTGTCTGCACATCACGGAAATGTGTAAATAATACGGTGTGACGTCAAACATGCTTTAAAAAGTGCTATGAGGGTGAATTATAACAGAACTAGTTACTTTGGTCTTGGAATGGTTAGAGTACTTGCCTTTCACCCCAGCGTCGTGGATTCAAGCCTGGCAGATGTAGCCGTTTTTTCTAAAACGAAGAAAAACCTAAACACTACTTTTTCTCGGATAGGAAGTATAACGATAGGTTCCGTGGCAGTACGGTGTTTGGTACGTTAAAAATCCGCTTACTAAAAGTGGAATTCTTTTCCCATGCATATAGAGATGTGTGACACTTCCGTTTGTGTCTAGATTTCGGCTCACAAAAAAAAGGGAACTGTTACTTTTAACGCGTCTTATTTTCTAGCATATCAAGATTTTACGCTATATAAAATAATTAGTGCACGTTTTAAACAATAGAATTTTAGGATGATGTTAACAATACTTTTCAAGAAACATAATATAATAGAAATATAATACAAAATACAAAATTACTAAGCTATTTTTCGTATTTCAGTGTAATATTTTCTAAAATTTGCAATGTAGAAATTGTTGTAATAATATTTTTATTTTGTTCCAGAGCGAGTATGGACTCTCAGAAGACCAAGTAGCAGGTAAACTTACATTTAACAAAACAACATTTCTAGCCAATTTTTTACTTTATAGAGTTCAAGGAAGCATTTATGTTGTTTGATAAAGATGAAGATGGTACTATAACAATGGCTGAACTAGGAGTAGTAATGCGGTCTCTTGGTCAACGTCCAACAGGTAAATTACAATATACGTAAAACAAAGCGTAATTGACAACACTAAATCCAAAGTCAAAAATGTACATGAATTTAGTGTTAATATTCATTTGTCTTATGTGTCAGTGTATTCTAACATCTACAAACGCCAAAACAACATAACAATTGTGTAACGTGTGTAACAGAGACGGAGCTACGAGATATGATGAACGAAGTCGATCAAGATGGTAATGGTACTATTGAATTTAACGAGTTTTTGCAAATGATGTCGAAGAAATTAAAAGAAGCTGATTGCGAGGAGGAGCTTCGTGAAGCATTCAGGTATATTATTATTTTATACAGCAATTTATTTCACATTATTTTTCATCACAGGGTATTCGATAAAAACAACGATGGTTTGATATCTTCTAATGAACTTCGTCATGTTATGACTAGTTTAGGAGAGCGTTTATCTGAGGAAGAGGTAGATGACATGATTAAGGAAGCTGATTTGGATGGTGATGGGCAAGTTAACTATGAAGGTAATTAAATATACAAGGATTAGTTGTATTTTTCGTTACTACACACGGTGGTGCAAAGGTTATCATTGAATGTGATTTGTTAATGATTTTGACAGTTTCGCCTTTTTGTTAGGTCTTTGAGACTGTTGTAAAATGAACATTTACAGAAATTGTTTGGTAATAAAAGAAAATGAAGATGAATAATTGTACGCGTTAAGAAAGAGATGTGACTGTGGCTGTGTTTTTGATAACAGATCACGAGTTTTGGCAAAAACGTAAATTAAGCAAATATTTCGTATCGTTCTATGTGAACCGCACAAACCGCAACTCGCTGGATTGATGATTTGAAGAGACTTATTCCACTAGGGGTAGTTGACGCAGTGGTCGAGCTTGGTTAGTCGGCTTCTTCAAGAATATTGATGCTGTCAAACAAAGCCTCTAAACATAGCTAACGATATTAACTTAATTAGAAATATCTAATCAACTTTGGAGCAGATTTTGCAGTTACAAGGTTCAAGTTATGCTATGGATGCTACCGACAGGCGTCCAAACGGTTACAAGAAAATCGACCCTTGTCTTGCAGAAGCAAATTAACGATTTACAAGCAAAATTAATTGCCTGACAAAACCCATTTTCATGTGGCTGGGTATGTCAACAAACAAAGTAGTATTATTGAAGAATGAAAACTTCAAATTATTTATCATTAACAAAAAGCTACTGTTTGAGTTGAATATTATCAGATCAATTTAGAGTTTGTTTTTCTTTTAAAGAAAGCAGTGGAACACACCAACGCTGCAGGTGCGTAATCAATAACTTTTTGATACTCTGAATGGAATATTTAAGCTTTAAACGCGTGTGGTTTCAGCAAAATATCTAAGCAGGTAATGTAATTGCTCTTTTGGCGGTATGCAGCAGTCTGCCAAGTCACTGGATTTACTAGTGTTAAGGATTGTTTGGAGCTGTCCAAATGTATTGGCTTGGACAACAAGCTTGAACCTCTACATAATCTCAACATTAAACAGATAATTTTCTATAGAATGATCGCTTTTGCATGAACAATCAAGGAAGATACAGCTATGAAATTGGTTCCTGAAGAACCCGAAGAATACTACAGAAGTAAGATTAGACCAGTCTTAGATTCGTCTAGGACAAGTAAACCTAACCTCTGTAACCTAGAAAGGAGAGCAGTCATTTCCCTTACGAATGACACATCGATCAAAATTCTGCCGACAGGCAAAGAAAATGCAACTGTGGTAATGGATATGGAGACTTACAACAGTAAGATCCAAGAACTACCGGACGGGGGCGAGTACAAACAAATACCAAAAGACCCCACACCATCAATCGAAAGACGAATAAAACAGACGCTGACCACAACTCAAAGGGGAGTTCTCCGATTACCAGAACCAGACTTACCCTACACTACAGGAAACCTCCGCATCTATACGGCCTACCAAAGATCCATAAAAAAGGAATTTCTGTGAGAGCAATTGTGAGCTTGAGAAATGTACCTTATCACCCACTAGGACACTAGACATCATCATACCCTTATCGGGGAAAACAGAGTCTGTGGTCAAGAATACGCAACATTTCGTGGAAACCAGCAGAAACTTGCAACCAAACCACCAAGAAATACTGGTAAGCTAGGACATCGTGAGCCTATTCACAAACGTACTCACAGATATGGTACTAATTACAATAAGGGACAGGCTGAGAAAGTATGAAACGTTAGACGGACGCATGCAACTCTCGGTGAACACAATAAAGGAACTTCTGACAATATGCATTAGAACTACACATTTCGAAGTAGAAGACAAATTCTACCAATAGGAGTTTGGGATGGCGATGGGTTCCCCACTATCACCCATAGTGAGCAATATATACATGGAAGACTTTGTAGACCAAGCGATATCCGAATTGATGGAAAAACGAAGGAAGTGGACGGTACCTTCGTAGTTTGGCAAAACGTCAAACATAAGCTAGATGAATTCCTAGATCATCTAAATAGCCGCACACCCTCCATAAAATTCACAATGGAATTGGAGTCGGAACAAAAACTGTCATTCCTGGATGTACTTGTACACAGGAATGACAATACTTTCACGACAAGTGCATACAGAAAACTTATCCACACGGGGAGGTACCTACACTACAACTCCAATCACTACAAAATCGTGAAGTTAAGCGTGACAAGATGCTTGTACAACAAAGCGAAAACAATATGCTCAAAACAATACCTGAACAAATAAAACGAAAATAGCGCTAAAACACTTAAAGAAAATGTTTACCCCGATCTAACACCTAACCTAAACAGATAAAGGGTAACCGAAAAAGAAGAACCTAAATATACAGCGATAATACCATATATACAAAGTACTTCAAACAAAATTCCAATAATTATGTATACAACCTACCATGAGAATGCGGCATAGCATACATAGGAGAGAGCAGTAGACCACTCAAAGTGAGAATCGAGGAACATAAGAGCAACGTCCGCAAAGGCAAAACAGAAAAATCAAGAATCGCTGAACATGTCTGGAACGAAGACCACCGCATCCAATGGGTGGCTCAGCAGTAATTAAAGGTGTCAGACTTGTAAATGAAGGTACCTTAGTCCTCCTCAGGACTAAGCCTGATGACGGTAGCGAGTCCACATCCGAAACGTCGCGCTATAAAAACAAAAAGCTGTGAAAATAGGTCGATCCACTTAACTAATATGAAACCACAGTTACAAAACATTTATAACACAGAATCAAGGAAGTCATTAACTTACATTATCCTCTTAACTTTCTTACAGACGAAAATGGCAATAGAATGCTATGTAACGCATGTGGTTTAATCACCGGTAGCTCAGACGTCCGAGTGGTTGATAAAATTTTATTCTGCGTTTTGGGTGTCCTAGAAAGATATAAATGTGTAATCAATCCAGAAGAAAAAATGGCGCCAGCTGCTTACTTTTTGTTGTGTCTGCCCTCCAAGACCAATTGGCTGGGCTCTTTATGTTGTACTGCAATAATGCTTTAAAACATACAGACAAAAAAATAATGCTTATATACGAGACTACCCGGGTGCAACGAAAACATGTCATTGAACTTTAACTTAACTGTTCGCACGCTTTTACACAATAAGAAAAGTTTCATAGCTTTCTAATGCGTTTTAAACATATAAAATAACAAAAATGTGTGAAGAAACTAGTTAATTTGCGGTATCAAACTGTTAAATACTTTGGAAACCGTATAAAATAAAAATTAACGCAATTAAATTAATAACTCTGTGTCAAAATGTACGTGTGAACTGTGAATGATGAAAACAGTGATAGTAAAATAATTTATATCCATAAAATATAAGTATTGCACATCATTACCTTAAATTATTAATACAGTATGTTACAGAAATACAGTTTTATTTAACAATAACAAAACAGCAAAAGCTGCAAAAATTTCAATTTTTTAAATGCGATCGAAATTGCAGAAAGTCTAATTAGACTAAAGTTTAAGATACGACGTTAAATGACAAACGTGATTCCAATACACAGCATAATTTTAAATATAAAATATAAAAGCTCCATAACTTGTTTATTATTAGAGAAAGTGACTTTTTCGATTTTTTTGATTATAGCTGCATTTCTGCTGCGCATTAAAGAATATTGCAGTTTACACCGAGTGTCCAAATATTAAAAAAATACTAAAACTACGTTTTTTTTAAATCGAATCTACCCAGTTTGATTTTATTTTTGGATTCTATGCTAAATTACGAATCACTCTTATACAGGGCTTTTCACGATGAGCGTTAATTAGACGTTTCTGGCAAACCAGACAAATAAATAAATAAAATATTTTAGATGTTGCTGTGTTGCCGCTTCAACTATAAAGTAGCGACTACTTTGATTATTCAAATGGAACACCCTGTATATAATATCGTATTATGTTTTCCTATTACTTTGTCAACAACTTCATGTACTATTTCCCTATACCTATCTATTACCGTTTAAGAGATATAAATTAATTTCGATTTTTTTTTTTACAAAACATGTACTTTTATAAACGCTGATAATCTTGAAGTCTCTGGTACTAAGACGATCAAATTCGAAATGGAGTGGAGTGATGCCATGAGGATCTTCACTTCGAGTCATATTTTTATTTGCCTCATACAGGGTCTTTACAAAATCCAGATACTTTGTTTACATGAAAAAAGGAGAGGAAGTCAATTTTTCAAATGGAACACCCTATATATTTACACATTTTTGAGCTCTACATCCAATTTTAGATTGACTTTAATCAGATAATGCTATTTCGATTTCGAACCGTTTTCGAGATAAACTGTTTCAAACAGAAACTGACGTGGTTACCTTGTATTCATCACTTATTTTTGAAATTTAACAGATTCCGTTCGGTGTTCCTTCACCAGTCACAGATAATACAATGAATAAATAATTATTAATATACTCTTCAACCATCAAATGAAACTTCTCTTCAAAAAATAGTTTTATTAACGCTGACACTCGAACTGAAAATAATTTCATGAATTAGTAAGTTAATTCAATTATCAGTGTATTTCATAATATATTCGAACACCTCTCCTTAAACAAACATGTAATCTTTTCAAAAGATTTTCATGTGTAGCGCTTCTGATTAAGTCTGGAGTTAAACTAATGAAAGCAGTTCTAACTCTCGATTTCATATCTTCCATTGTTGTTACTGGGTTGGAGTAAACCATATTTTTAATGAAACCCCACACAAAATAATCTATTGGATTGCCATCTGGTGTTCTAGGAGGCCAACGAAAAGGTCCATTATTACCAATCCATCTGTCTTCGAAGATTTCAGTTAAAGCTTCTCCTACTGAACGAGAATTATGGGGTGGAGCACCATCCATTTGGTACCATACACGTTCTCTTCCTGGCCTATTATTTAAAATCATTTGAATTTCATTTCTCAGTAAATCTTCATATTTTGTTGCATTCAAATTATCATCATAAAACTCGACATAAAAAATTGACTCATTCTTTATGGCACAAAATACATTAAATTGCCATATTTCTTGAAAACCCCTTTGGCGAACGACATGAGGATTTTCTGGCGCCCAATGATGACTGTTATGTCTGTTGAAAATTCCATTTTCTGTAAACTTTGCCTCATCTATCCATATGATATTGTCAAGGAAATGTTCACCGTCTTGAGGCTTGACAAGTAACCATTCAAAGAATTCCACTCGACGAGGCAAAACAGTCTCTTTCAAATGTTGGACACAATAGAATTTATAGGGATGCCATTTGTGCTTATTAAGAATGTGATAAATTGTCACGTAGGGTATACCTATCTCCCTTTAAGCCTCGTGTAGAGGAGCATTTGGAAATGCATTAAAAAATCCCAAAACTCTTATGCCATCGTCATCATCATCCACTTCAGGCTTTCTACGAATGATTTTTGAACGAAAGGTTCCATTCAACCTATAGTTTTGTAGTAGTCGATTTATCACATTATTATTCGGCTTCGGAAGTTGTGGATATCTTTTATGTTCTACTTGCAATTCTATTTCACTCACCATGAGTAATTAATAAATTCAAGAAATCTTCATTACTGTAACCTAATCTTGACATCTTTCTATTATAATTAGTATCACAATCAGTCAAAACCACCAACGAAAGTTTGACGTTTCAAAATTGGATCATCTATTTTTCCAAAGCTCACTATTAAAAAATATTAGTTTACAATGTTGTACGGTAGAGACACTCAATACCTCAATGCATACAAATTGTAACTTTTTCTAAGGTACATACCAATTTCGAATTGACTGATTTGAGACTGTTGAAAAACTAAATCGAAAAGAAATTGTATGACGTAGCATAAAATAGATGTTAAATCTCAAAAATATGTGATGAATACAAGGAAACCACGTCAGTTTCTGTTTGAAACAGTTTATCTCGAAAACGGTTCGAAATCGAAATACCATTATCTGATTAAAGTCAATCTAAAATTGGATGTAGAGCTCAAAAATGTGTAAATATACAGGGTGTTCCATTTGAAAAAATTGACTTCCACTCCTTTCTTCATGTGAACAAAGTATCTGCATCTTTTAAAGACCATGTATGAGGCAAATAAAAATATGACTCGAAGTGAAGATCCTCATGGTATCATTCCACTCCATTTCGAATTTGATCGCCTTAGTACCAGAGAGTTCAAGATTATCAGCGTTTATAAAAGTACATGTTTTGTAAAAAAAAATCGAAATTAATTTATATCTCTTGAACGGTAATAGATAGGTATAGGGAAATAGTACATGAAATTGTTGACAAAGTAATAAGAAATCATAATATGATATTATATACAGGGTGTTCCATTTAAAAAATTAAAGTAGTCGCTACTTTATAGTAGAAGCGGCAACGCCACATCATCTAAAATATTTTAGGCGTGTAGATCATATTAATTTATGCATACTGTCAAATTTTCAGGTTGATCCGTTGTCTGGTTTGCCACAAACGTCTAATTAACGCTCATCGTGAAAAGCCCTGTATAGGACGTTTTTACCTATCTGTTATCAATGTTGATTTGTGGTGCTTTTTTGTCAGAATTTCGAAATTCAGGGGTTTGTTAAAAAATTCGTACCTTTCAAATCCTTGAAGGTAAGTTAAAGTAATTAACACCGTTTTATTCCTGAATGTTTAGCGTATCTTATAAGTGTTTACTCAACAACCTACTCAGTCGCATGTGCCTACTATGATTTTTTAAACATGACAAATTAAAAATATCAAAAACTCATTTTTTCCAAATAGCACCCCCTATTTATTATTGTACTGTTGAAAAGCTTTTTTGACAAGTTTTCCATCAATACAAGGTCTGTATGGTCCAATGTAAAAATCCTCGTTGCTATTCTAAAATAGCTAATTTTCTTACGTACAAAAAAAAATTTTAGCACAGAAAATAAACAAAAGTATGTAATTGGAATTCTTTTAATGTTGCAAGAAAATGCAACATTGAGTTGCAGACAAATTGAGACAAAAATAATATATCGCAAACCAGTATTAACCGAATTAGCTACAACAATTCAACAGATGCTCAAACATATTACCATTTTCTTCAATACAAACAAGCAGTCTTCATCTAAAAGATAGTTTAACACGACTTAGTATATTTGCATTTATTAAACGGAATGTATCGCGTATTCTTTGTTTCATGTCCTCCGTAGTTGTTCTAAGTTTATACACTACTTGTTTAACAAATGCCCAAAGGAAGAAATCAATCGAAGTAAGGTCGGGAGAACGCGCAGGCCAACTGGTTGCTCCTCCTCTCCCTATCCAACGATTTAGCAAGATTTCATTTAAAAATTGGCGAACTACTCAAGGATAATGTACAGGGGCTTCATTCTGCTGCAGCCACATGATCCTTCGCGTATTCAAATCCACATTTTCCATCAGAAGTGGAAGATCATTTTGAAGAAATTCTCGATATTTCGCCCCATTAAAAACATCATAATAAAAGAACTTGTCCGTCCATTGGGGGTTTGTAGTCGCGTAGTAATACATGTTGTGTCGATTCACTGACCCATTACTCTTAAATGTTGCTTCATCACTGATAAAATTGTATGCATAAACTCCCAGTCTTTATTAATCAAATTGTCCATGGTTTTATAAAAATGTACTCGATTTTGAAAATCATTTCCAAAAGCTTCTTGATGTAGCTCATGGTAGTAGGGATATGTTTTATATTTCTATTAATACTGGTCCGTGATATGTCAGTTTCTGCCTCAATTTCTTGTAACATTAAAAGAACTTCCAACTCCAGGTTTTCGTCTATTTTTCGTGCAAACACTTAGTTTTTCTTGGACGTAACGCTCATTGTAGCTTCAAATCTATGCTTCAATTTTTCAAATGCAGCACTTTGCGGAATTCTTGCATCTGGGAATTTTTGATTATAGATTCTCTGAGCGAATAAAATATAACAATCCGCTTCACCTGTAAACCATATTAAATAATTCTTAAGGAGTAAAATTCATTTTGATACATAATCTTTATAAATTGACAGATTGTAACATTGACGGAAGCCCACTCGATTTTTATTGTTTTAAGGAGAAAAGTTTCTCGAAATTTAGTTATTTTAGGATAGCAACCTGGATTTTTACATTGGACTATACAAACCTTATATTGATTAAAGTTTGTCAAAAAAGCTTTTATGCAGTAATAGGGGGTTGAAAAAAAAATGAGTTTTTGATATTTTTAATTTGTCATGCTTAAATAATCGCAGTAGGGGATTGAGCAGGTTATTGAATAAACACTTAAAAGATGATGCAACCATACAGGAATTAAACGGACTTAATTACTTTGACTTATCTGCAAGGATTTGGAAGATATGAATTATTTTAAAAGTACCCTGCATTTCGAAATTCTGTCAAAAAAGTGCCACAAATCAAAATTGATGACAGATAAGCAAAAACGACCTCTATAAAAGTGATTCATTATTTAGCATAGAATCCAAAAATAAAATCAAACTGGGTAGATTCGATTTAAAAAAACATAGCTTTAGTATTTTTTTAATATTTGGACAACCGGTATAAACGGCAATATTCTTTAATGCGCAGCAGAAACACAGCTATAATATAAAAAATCGAAAAAGTCACTTTCTCTAATAATAAACAAGTTATGGAGCTTTTTCGGAACGTTAGGACATCCTGTATATATGTATATATGTATATATGTATATATGTATATATGTATGTATGTATATATTATGTATATATGTATATATGTATATATGTATATATGTATATATGTATATATGTATATATGTATATATGTATATATATATAGTATATATGTATATATATATATATGATATATATATATATATTATATATGTATATATGTATATATGTATATATGTATATATTATATATGTATATATGTATATATGTATATATTATATATATATGTATATATATATATATGTATATATTATATATGTATATATGTATATATGTATATATGTATATATGCCTGAGAATAATGCCTAAACTTATATGTTTCAGCCAGAGTTTAAATCTACAAAAATCAATTTTTTTAAACGGAAAATGATATGAATGGATGCACGGGATACGAGAAATAATTTTTCAAATGGCATGTTTCGAATGTTTGTGACTTAATACTTACATACTATTGCTAAAATAATGTTTATACAAATGAAGAAGTTCTTAATTTACTTTGTATACACGGAAGGTGCTACAAGATTTTTAGTAAAAACTTGCGGATTAGCTGAAGCCCAGATATGGTTGTTATACCTGTTAAAGATCCCTTCACGCGAAAATTTAGACTCGCTGATTCCCAGATGTTCGTCGGCAGCAGTAATTGAGGTGTTGGAATTGCCCATGAAATAAGCCAAGGTATTCAACTCTCCCTCTTCATCATTGACTACAGTTTTTGGTCGATTTTACACTTGACCAATTCGTCCAAAGCGCAAAAATGCTTAGTTAGTTTACCTTTTGTCGTCGGAGGTAAATCTGGATAGTTTTGGTGAGAATGAAAATAAACACTTCCAAAAGCCCGATTAATATCAACGATGTGCGTGTGTGTGTGTGTGTGTGTGTGTGTGTGTGTGTGTGTGAGTGTGTGTGTGTGTGTGTGTGTGTGTGTGTGTGTGTGGCGCGCGTGTGTGTGTGTGTGTGTGTGTGTGTGTATGTGTGTATGGTGTGTGTGTGTGTGTGTGTGTGTGTGTGTGTGTGTGTGTGTGTGTGTGTATGTGTGTGTGGCGCGTCCGTGCGTACGTGCGTGCTGCCGTGCGTGCGTGCTCTTGTGCGTGCGTTCTGTCGTGCCTGCGTGCGTGCTATCGTGCGCTCGTGCGCTGCGTCGCGCATGCTGTCACCCGTGAGTGCGTGCGTGCGTGTGCGTGTGCGTGGCATCTGCTTGTGCGTGTGCGTGTACATGTACGTGTGCGTGTGCGCGGGCGTGTCGTGTGTGCGTGTGTGCGTGTGTGCGTGTGTGCGTGTGTGCGTGTGTGCGTGTGTGCGTGTGTGCGTGTGAGCGTCTGTGCGTGTGTGCGTGTGTATGTGTGTGTGTGTGTGTGTGTGTGTGTGTGTGTGTGTGTGTGTGTGTGTGTGTGCGTGCGCGCGTTTGTACGTGTGTACGTGTGTGCCCGTGTTCGTGTGTGCGTATGTGCTTATGTGCTTGTGTGTGTGTGTGTGTGTGCGTGCGTGTGTGTGCGTGCGTGTGTGTGTGTGTGTGTGTGTGTCTACGTCTGTGTCTGTGTCTGTGTCTGTGTGTCTGTGTGTCTGTGCGTCTGTGCGTCTGTGCGACTGTGCGTCTGTGGGTGTGTGCGTCTGTGCGTCTGTGCGCCTGTGCGCCTGTGCGTCAGTGCGTCTGTGCGTCTGAGCGTGTGTGCGTGTGTGCGTGTGTGCGTGTGTGCGTGTGCGTCGTCGTGCGCGTGCGTGTGTGCGTGTGCGTGTGCGTGTGCGTGTGCGTGTGTGTGTGTGTGTGTGTGTGTGGTGTGTGTGTGTG
The DNA here is from genome assembly GCA_036346205.1 of Vesta saturnalis. Classification (NCBI taxonomy): domain Eukaryota; kingdom Metazoa; phylum Arthropoda; class Insecta; order Coleoptera; family Lampyridae; genus Vesta; species Vesta saturnalis. The sequence continues at coordinate 271,994 of JARFJB010000058.1, forward strand.
TGTGTGTGTGTGTCGTGTGTGTGTGTGTGCGTGTGCGTGTGCGTGTGTGTGCAGTGCGTCGTGCGTGTGCGTGTGCGTGTGTGTGTGTGTGCGTGTGTGTGTGGTGTGTGTGTGTGTGTGTGTGTGTGCGTGTATGTGTGTGTGTGCGTGTGTCGTGTGTCGTGCGGTGCGTGTCGTGCGTGGGTGCGTGGTGCTGTGCTGTGTGTGTGTGCTGTGTCTGTGTGTGTGCGTGTGCATGTGCGTTGTGCTGGTGTGTACGTGTGTGCGTGTGTGCGTGTGCGTGTGCGTGCGTGCGTGTGGTGTGCGTGTCTGTGTGTGCGTGCGTGTGTCGTGTCGTGTGTGTGTACGTGTGTCGTGTGTGCGTGTGTGTCGTGTGGTGTGTGCGTGTGCGTGGTCGTTGCTGTGTGCGTGTGTGCGCTGTGCGGTGTGCGTGTGTGCGTGTGGCGTGTCGTGTGCGTGTGTCGTGTGTGCGTGGCGTCGTGCGTGTGCGTGTGGTGCGTGTGTGCGTGTGTGCGTGTGTGGTGTGTGTCGTGTGTGCGTGTGTGGTGTGTGTGTGCGTGCTGTGTGTGTGTGTGTGTGTGCGTGTGTGTGTGTGTGTGTGTGCGTGTGCTGTGCGTGCGTGTGTGTGGTGTGCTGTGTGCGTGTGTGTGGTGTGTGTGCTGTGGTGTGGTGTGTGTGTGTTGTGTGTGTGTGTGTGTGTGTGTGTTGTGTGTGTGTGTGTGTGTGTGTGTGTGTGTGTGTGTGTGTGCGTGCGTGCGTGCGTACGGGATCGTGCGTGCGTGCTGTTGTGCGTGCGTTCTGTCGTGCGTGCGTGCGTGCTATCGTGCGTTCGTGCGTGCGCGCATGCTGTCACCCGTGAGTGCGTGCGTGTGCGTGTGCGTGGCATCTGCTTGTGCGTATGCGTGTACATGTATGCGTGCGTGTGCGTGTGCGCGTGCGTGTGTACGTGTGTGCGTGTGTGCGTGTGTGCGTGTGTGGTGTGTGCGTGTGTGCGTGTGTGCGTGTGTGCGTGTGTGCGTGTGTGCGTGTGGGGTGTGTGCGTGTGTGCGTGTGCGCGCGCGCATGTGCGTGTGCGTGTGTGCGTGTGTGTGCGTGTGCGTGTGCCTGTGCGTGTGCGTGTGCGCGCGCGTGTGTGTGTGTGCGTGTGCGCGTGAGCGCGTGTGCGCGTGTATGTGTGTGTGTGTGTGTGTGTGTGTGTGTTTTTGTGTGTCTTTATGTGTGTGTGTGTGTGTGTGTGTGTGTGTGTTTGTGTGTGTGTGTGTGTGTTGTGTGTGTGTGTGTATGTGTGTGTGCGTGCGTGCGTGCGTGCGTAGGTGTATGGAAGCGGCCTTGTTATTTCATAAGTATTCAAGCTATATCGATAAAATTTAATATACATGTTGTTTAGAAAGCCTTCTATTATTTCCACAGTTTTGTTATTTAGTTAACTGACAAGGCCGGGAGCTGCACAACCAACTTGATTTTTTTAAATAGAAAGGTGGGTCAAATCGCATATCGTTTGAAGGGTATTTTCAAGTAGAATTCAGCTACATACCGCTTACCATAGTTATCTCTAAAGATAACTTCGCTATTTTAAATTAAAGATTGGGAGTAGATATTAACTGGATAACTGAAGATTTAGTGAGTGCTGAAAACAACGGCTAGTATATGTTGTTTAACGAGTTCGAGAAGAAACAGTAAATATTGTAACGGGTTTTCGGTGGTGCACGCCTGAAGCTTGGCGTTCAACGAAATCCAGCTACAAATTAAGACTCGTTGGATAATATTTTAGTTGAATTTACGTTGATAAGTTGACGGTAGTTTATATTATTTCAAAGTCAACTCCTGGTGCGGTAAGCGGATAACGGTGTTCTGGTCACAGGGGTTGAAGCGGATTCACAACGGATTCGGGCGCCACCCAATGATTATTATGTATCAGGCGGTCTATATGGGTCCACTCCTGAACTTGGTTTCAAACGGCTACCTCAGGTTACCCAGTGGAGGATAAATTCAGGGTTGAATCCTCACGGTTGAAAGAAACCTAAAACTATTATTAATACGGTGGGAAGGCGGATACGGTGGACAAAGGTCACAGGTCCATTCACAAACAAAATTCCTTCACCAATGATTAATGAAAATGAATGATGCTTAATAAATGTTAACTCTGAATTTATTGTGAAATTCAACTAATATACAGGTTAGCTTTATTAAGTTTAGAAGAACCAATTATTAAACTATTCTTTACCTCATCGATTTACAAGAATCGCATCAAATTGTTTCCGCTACGTACGTAATATTAAAAATGTAGGAAAAGATGTATGATTTTGTAAAGCACTAACCTATATAGACTACGACATTTAAAAGTCAGGGGAAGCGGATGGAAATTCGGCATAATTTCAACGATGAGGCGACAGCGCAACAAATTGTTTTAATTAACGGTATTAAATCAATCAATGATCTAATACTTCTATTTTAACGGACTAAAACTATTATTTGTAAAATCACAGAAGCTGATTGACTATAAAATTGACCAATCTTCGATTAATAAAAATACTATTCTATCTAACGGTTTAATAATAATTAGTACATTCCTATCAATTCAAAATCATGAAATTTCAGAAAGCTGATTGACTGTTTGACACATCTGTACGGTGTTCGCATTTATTTAAAATACATAAAATTTTACACAATGGTAAATGATTACATTCCTTTCATTGTAGTTGAAATTTATAGAAAGTATTTGACGGTTTAACTATTACTTTTATATCAAAACTATTATTTAACAATCCAATTTTGACTAAGTTTTAATTTATGAGAGAGGTTAATTATTACTTGTTTATTTAATTATTAACGGCTATGTTTGACAAGTTTTAATTTTGAAAGATCAAGAAAATTTCTATTTACATTATTTTATGGCTATCTTTAAATTTTCTTCTTGATAATATAACGGTTAACCTAATTAATTATTTTACGGATCTTAATCTATTGGTTAATATAAGAACGAAAAAACAATCAATCGTTACTTTTAAAGTCTTAATACACGGTCTTAATTCTACAAAATGAAACTAAAATTCTTTCTAAAAAATAAAAGTACTTATCCTAAAACGGTTTTTTTTCTAAGAAAATAAATAAAACTTTGCAAAAAAATTAAACTATACTTGTCTTACCAATAATTGAATAACTAAAATAAAAATTAATTTTCTTTTAAATCAAGATGGTAATATAATATGTATGACTACGGTGAAGTTGGTTTTTTTTCAGAAACATTTATATATGGATTTGACGGTGGATGAATAAGATTTTGGATTATATAATTTAAACAACTTACACAACTTATGATGCAGAACGGAAATTTAATACGGTATTAATTTTTTACATCGGTTTTCTGACATCATGTTACTTGTAGTTCGGACTTTCCCAGTTCGTTCGGATTCCAATCTACAACTTATGTTAATATTTTACTTAAACTAAACTTAAACTAAACGGTTGGTTTGGAAGACGGTAGGATAAGGTTAGGTAAAAGGGACATGGGCCACCCATGTGGATGACACCATGGCTCGCTAAGTGCAAGGGCGCATCCTTGAGGTCAAAGTATCCTGGCGGACGGTCGGATGGAGTACTTTGCCTGCTACACTACCTATTTTTTTACTTAAACTTTTCCTGTGTGGAACGGTGGCGGTATCTAAAACATAATTATTTATTTACAATTAAAATATTTAATTTGATGTTTAATCGGCATTGTACGGCTTCAGATCTTTTAGATGGATTCTGTTGATCTTTTGATTCGTTGCGGGATCCTTTAGGTTGAATACTACGGGTGATAATACTTTTACTATAACATACGGACCTAAAAATTTCGGTGCAAGTTTGGCGGCAATACCTAACGGTGCATTGGAAAGCGGGTGTTGTTTGTGTAGCACTAGGCTACCTACGGTCGGTTTCCACTCTCGCCTTCTCAGGTTGTAGTGTTTTGCCTGTGAATCAAATGATTTAGATAAGTCGTTACGGACTAAGTTAAATATTTCCTGAAGCTGTTCTAAACGGGTATTATATTTAATTATGTCAGCACGGTTTATATCTATATTTTCATTCGGAATGTTTTCATTTTTACTAATATATGCGTTAGGAAACTTTAATTCGCGACCAAAATTTAAAAATGCAGGTGAAAATCCTGTGCTTTCCTGAACGGCAGTATTTATTGCGAATGTAAATTCATTAATGTGTTTGTCCCAAAGTCGGTGTTTATTTTCACAGAATTGTGCAATCATAGTTTTTAAAGTTCGATTAACACGTTCTACCGGGTTTGCTTGGGGCGTATAAATAGGTGTAAAACGGTGGACAATTCCCAAGTCTGATAATAATTTTTTAAATATTCTACTATCATATTGAGTTCCATTGTCGGTAATGACTACTCGCGGTGTACCAAATTTCATTATTATTTCGTCATATAAACTTTGACTGACTACGGCGGCGGTTGGTTTACGTATAGCTTTCGCGCAGACCCACTTTGTGAATCTGTCTTGAAAAACTACTAAATATTGGTGACCTTTTGTTGAACGGGGCAATGGACCTACTAAATCTGTGCTTATGATGTCCCACGGTGCACAATTTGGGTACATATTCATTTTACCTGCGGTTTGTAATTGTGAAATTTTATATTTTTGACAAGACTTACATTTACGGACATAATCTTTAATATCTTTTACCATTTTGGGCCAGTAATAAAAATTTAAAATTCGGTTTGTGGTTTTTGTGATACCTAAGTGGCCAGCGGTTGGTAAATCATGATTTTCGCTAATAATTTCAATACGGTCTGCGGTCGGAATACATAATTTCCAAGCTTCGCTATCTAACTCTTCTTTAAAACTGTTTATATGAAAATGACGGTAAAGTTTGCCTTCTTTAATACAATAATCAGGGAAAACCTCCGGTCGGCTTTCTACTTCACAAAATTTGTTAACATACCAGGAACAATCTGGTAGTTCGACGGCTAGTACCTCATTACTTTTCGCTGGTAGTGGATTGCGAGATAATGCATCAGCTACTTTATTAAGCGCTCCTTTTCGGTATTTAATTTCATAATCATATTGCTGCAAGTACAGCCCCCATCTGGCCAAACGACCAGAAGGTGATTTTATTGAATTTAGCCACTTAAGTGACTGATGATCGGTTAAAATTGTGAAACGGTAGCCTTCTAAATAAGATTTGAATTTTCAATAGACCATACAATACTAAGACATTCTTTTCGGTAACGGAATAATTTTTTCTGCTGGATTTAGCGTTCTGCTAGCAGAGGCTATTACCCTTTCGGTATTATTAATTATTTGAATTAACGCGGCTCCTAGACCTATTTCAGATGCGTCGGTTTGTAAAATAAAAGGATAATTAAAGTTTGGACATTTTAGGATCGGTGCATTTGTAAGGGCGGTTTTAATTGGTTAAAAGCGGTTTCTTGTTCGTCTTTCCAGTGCCATCGTACATTTTATGTAATAGTTTTGTTAGCGGTGCTACTATTTTGAAAAGTTTTCGACAAAACGTCGAAACCACGAACAGACACCAAGGTACTGTCGCAGTGTTTTAATATTGTGCGGTCGTGCCATTTGCTTTATAGCAGCAATTTTATCGGGGTCGGTTTGTATTCCCCCATTGCTTACTACATGTCCTAAATATTTTAGAGACTTTCGGCAGAACTCGCACTTTGCGGCGTTGATTTTAGGTTTGCTAGTCGGAGACGGAAAACTTCTCTTAAATTTTTAAATGTTCAGAGAAAGTTTCTCCTAGAACGATTATGTCTAGATATACAAATGCATACGGTTAGAGCTCAAGCCCGATAATACGGTCTAGCAACCTTTGAAACGTAGCGGGGCACAGTGTAAACCAAAAGGCATAACTCTAAAATGAAATAGTCCCCTTGTCGGTACTGTAAAAGCAGTAATTGCTTTTGACGGTTCGGTTAACGGTATTTGCCAGTATCCATCTTTTAGATCGATACTGGATATGTACTTGGCTCGACGTAACTTATCTAGGATATGGTTTATAAACGGAAGAGGGTACCCATTTTTAATAGAAATGTCATTGATTTTCGGAAATCAATGCAAAATCTCGGTTTTCCATCTCTTTTTTTTACTAATACCACGGGAGACGAATATGCACTTCTGACGGTTCAACTATACCTTCTGCTAGCATACGATCTAATTCAGCATTCATTAAACTTTGCATTTTGGGTTTAATGGTCGGTATCTTTGTTTTATCGGTGTATAATCCGTGAGGCGGATTTCATGTTTAATTAAATCTGTGGTGCCTTGTACTGTTTGGAATTTGGCTAATTCTGTTTCTAAAAATGAATTCAATTTTGTAAGTTCGGTTTTAGTTAAAGAGCTTAAGGCTGAACACTGAATGAAAGAAGCTGGTGTGGTCTCACGCTCCACTCGAGGTACAATTTTATTTTCTAAAAACAAATTTCCTGATTTCATATTAAAGTGCAAATTAAATTTGGATAAAATATCCATTCCTAATAATACTTCATATCCCAAAGTTGGAACATGGTGAGCTAGGTGACGAACTTTGGTATTTAAAATTTTAAATTCGGTATAAAAAGCTTGTCTAATTTCTACTGTTTGGCTATTTATTCCGGTAGCCTTTACAAATTTAGGTAATTGTGCACCTTGAGATAACATATTAGCTACTGTATCACTTATGAATGTGATTGTGGAACCGGTGTCTACTAGTGCAATAAAATTTTTATTTTCCACTTCAATATTTATGAACGGACGGAGATCAAAGGGAGTTTGTTGTTTAGTTTTCAAATTTGTTTTTGATTTAATTTTTGAAGTTTCACCCCTTTTTATTGAAACTTCGGAAAGCGGTTTTTTGAATTTGAACATTGACAGTTTCGGGACATAATACCTAATTTTCCACAACGAGAACAAAATAATACCGGTTTATTACGGCATTGTGTACGGAGGTGACCAAATTTATTACATCTCCAACACTTTATTTCATTACTTTGAATTAATTTATTTTGAGGTAAATAATTGTTAAAATTTTGGGGACGGTTTTCCTTTTTATTGTATGACGGTGAAGAATTTGAAATTTTATTATTAGTGTTGCTATTTCCTGGACGGTTATAATTGTTTATTGCTGTTTGTTTATTTAAATTTTGTGTTTGCTTGAAATTATTTTGCGGTTGCACATAATTCTGATTTTTGGATAAACCTTGTTTGACGGCACTACTGTAATTTTTGGTTTCAGGCGGGTTATAATTGTAATTTTCACGTACTGGATTATTAAAATTTATTCTGTTACCATTGTATTGGAAATTTTCCCTTGCATTACGGTTTCTATAATTAAAATGTTGCGGTTGGTTATTTCCATTAAAATTTTGATTATTATTACTACGGTTCATTTTTAAATTTCCATAATACCGGTTTTGAGTTTTATAATTATTATTATTTGGAACACTATTATAATTTTTAAACGGATTAGTTTCAATATTATTAAACGATCTGTAATTTTCATTGTATTTTACATTATTACTATTGCACGAGTTATTGACTTTGTAACTATTTTTAGCAAAATTTTCATTTATGTAACCAAAATTATTTGTTTGCGGTATCTTATTCGTAAAATTTGCCTTACTATGTCTATTATTATACATCGGGGTATTAGAAAAATTAATATTTGCATTAAAATTTTTGTGTTTGTTAAAATTTGTATCAGGATCACAGAACGTATTCGGTATATTATTTAAGTAATTTGGACTTATATATGGGCGTGCTTTAAAAGGATTGGTTTTACTTAACTGCCTATACGGATTTCGCTCGTTTTTATCATTTCAAAAGTGTTATCATTTATCGGCCTATTAAAATTTCCTAAGTTTAAATTTGATAATTCTTGTTGCAACGCTTCAAAATCTTTACACAATTTTAAAAGTTCGTTTACAGAGCAAGCTTCGGTTTTCTTAATTGATAATTTATAAGACGGTAATAATTTTTATAGAGCCAAAATAATTGCCTTTCACGTGCTATAGTCTCCTGCGTCTACGCATGAGTGTTGTGCAATCGTGGTAAAATAGTCAGTGGCACTCTCGGAATGTTACTGTTACGTTGTGCGTTTTATTAAGAAATGAATATTTATGTGCATAACAACCGGAAAATAAAATTGCTTGGAAATCGTGTGCAAAGTTTCTTGTTCCCAATTGGTTTAGTGTTTCAAACGCGTAAAGTGGTGTATCGGTCAGTATTCGCGGAGTGCATTGCTGCTTCTAATGATCCTTAAAATAGATCTGTTTCCTTTCTAAAAAGCTATGGTCTCTCTCGTCCATAGAATGAAATATGTCCAGTTGTGTACTCTGATATTGTGTGCGTGTTATGTTAAAATTAGAGTGAGTTGTGTGTAGTTACTGCGGATTGTTTAGGTGTATGGAACAAAGGCCATAGTTATTATTTAAATTAAGCTAACGATAAAATGTTTAATGGTCAGTTTGTTGGGTCGGAAAGTATTCGCCTTCTGTACTTAATGCATTTCGTTATTTAGTTAATGAGGTTCCGGAGGCTGGTTTACCAACGCGTAAGTTGATTTCCCTCTTAATAAAGTAGCGATTTGTTCAAATGCGCAGTGTCGTTTACGGGTTTGGTCGGAAGTAACCAAATTTTATGGCCTCCATACTGCAGCTTCCTATTTAGGGTATATCCATCAATACTTCGCTTCTGTTTCCCATCGTTTCGGTAAAATTGTCAGCAGATCTTCTCTGGATAATCGAATCTTAGAAAATAGTGCTAATAACACGGCAAAATATGTTTTACGCTTCGGAGACGTCAATTTTGTAACGGGTTTTCGGTGGTGGCAAGTGAAGCTTGCCCTCAACGAAATCCAGCACAAAATTAAGACTCGTTTGGAAATATTTTTATTAATTGTACTTATAAGTTACGGTAGTTTATATTATTTCAAAGTCAACTCCTGGGCGGTAAACGGATAACGGGTTCTTCGTCACAGGGATTGAAGCGGATTAAACGGATTCGGGCGCCACCCAAAGATTATCTACTGTTCAGGCGGTCTTTGGGTCCACTCCTGAACTTGGGCGGTTTCCAAACGGCTACCTCGGGTTACCCAGTGGAGGATAAGTTCAGGGTTGAATCCTCACGGTTGAAAGATGAACCTAAAACTTATTAATACGGTGGGAAGGCGGATACGGTGGACAAAGGTCACAGGTCCCATTCACAAACAAAATTCCTTCACCAATGATTAATGAAAATGAATGATGCTTAATAAATGTTAACTCTGCGAATTTATTTAAATTCAACTAATTACAGGTTAGCCTTTATTAAGTTTAATTTGAATAACCAATTATTAAACTATTCTTTACCTCATCGATTTACAAGAATCCAGCAATTTTCCGCTACGTACGTAATAAGAAAAATGTAGGAAAAGATGATGATTTTTGTGAAAGCACTAACCTATATAGACTACGACATTTAAAAGTGGGGAACGGATGGAAATTCCATAATTTCAACGATGAGGCGACAGCGCAACAAATTGTTTTAATTAATATTAAATCAATCAATGATCTAATATTTATTTTAACGGACTAAAACTATTATTTGTAAAATCACAAAGCGATTGATATAAAATTCGGCCAATTTCGATTAATAAAAATACTTATTCTATCTAACGGTTTAATTAATAATTAGTAACACTTCTATCAATTCAAAATCATGAAATTCCAGAAGCTGATTACTGTTTGACACATCTGTCGGTGTTCGCATTATTTAAAATACATAAAATTTTACACAATGGTAAATGATTACATTCCTTTCATTGTAGTTGAAATTTATAGAAAGTATTTGAGGTTTAACTTTACTCATTTATATCAAAACTATTATTTAACAATCCAATTTTTACTAAGTTAATTAATTTATGAGGACGGTGTTAATTATTACTTGTTTATTAATTATTAACGGTTGTTTGACAAGTTTTAATTTTGAAAGAAAGAAAAATTTCTATTTACAATTAATGGCTATCTTTAAATTTTCTTCTTATAATATTCAACGGTTCCTAATTAATTATTTTACGGACTTAATTATTGGTTGATATTAGTGAAGTAAACCGAAAAAAAACTAATCTTCACAATATACCTCTCGAGTTCATTTTGAATTCAGTGGAATAATTTACGTATCGAATTTATTACTGCCAAGAGGTGAATGGGAAATAGTTTAAGCATCGCTTATAAATGATTCTTGTACTAGATGAACTTCATAAACTTAAAACACGATTTCAACAATCAACATTAAACACTATAAAACAATTCATTGTTCTCCATGATAACTGGATTTCAGTTTTCCTGTTAATACTTACTCTCAATATTTAATTTACAATAGCGAAGTTATTTTTAGAGATAACTATGGCAAGCGGCATGTCGCTGAATTGTACTTGAAAATACCTTCCAAACGGTATGCGATTTGACCCCCCTTCCTATTTAAAAAAAAATCAAGTTGACTGTGCAGCTCTCGACCTTGTCAGTTAAAAAAATAACAAAACTGTAGAAATAATAGAAGGTTTTGTAAACTGCATGCATATTAAATTTTATTTTTAAGTAGCTTGAATAGTTTTGAAATAACAAGGTCGGTTCAATTCATTTGGTACACACTGTATATATGTATGTATATATATATATATATATATATATATATATATATATATATATATATATATATATATATATATATATATATATATATATATATATATATATATATATATATATACACGTATATTTTGTTTGATATTTTAGGGTGTCGCATAAAACTATTAGCTAAACTTCGGCGCGCTGGTGTTTAAGAGATAAATCACTTTCCCTAAAGATATAATTTGATAAATGCAAGCGTAACATACTTCAGTCGAAAGTAGGTACTAGACCAAACAAGTCTTTTTGCAGAAATTTACTAATATAATACTAAAATTATTCTCAACAATTATAACTATCCGGAAGACACTGATAGTTTATGTAGGAAATTCACTTAACACGAAAGTGGTTATTAGGATAAGTTGTATCGAAAAGGGTAATGAGAACTTTAACTTTGCGACTTCTCAAGTGCTCTGTACGGAAGTGAACCCGTCCCTTACGTTTTATTCCTTCCTAATCTGTGTAACGCTTCATCTAATAGAGAAACGCTTTTAATAATCTGCACAAACAAAAATTAACGAGCAATTACTTTTGCTTCTCACAAATGCTAAACCGCTTATTCAATGAGATAACAAATAAAATGCGATCCGTAGATAAACTTAAAGTCTGTAATTACAATTAATCATACACAAACATAACTCTAAATTAAAAATAAACTTATTGTCAATATATATGTGAACCAATAGCTAACCAACTTAATGATCGGGAAAATCATTCGGTCTGAAAGGTAAACGAAAATTGCACGGTAGTGAAAATACAACTCAGCGCAATAACAAAATTGATTCTACAATACACGAATTAAAGAAACCAACGTTACCTTCTAAATCGCCTTTCCGTAAATATGAATACCTACAGCTGGGTTAATTCCAAAATGATAAAAGAATTCATCCACGCCTGTCAATTTAAAGAAAATAAACAAAAAAGTATAAGATCTTTCATTTAAATAAAAAAATATATATATCAAATCAACATTCGATGATAATTTTAGCGCCATCTTACATGTCATTAAAAAGTGTGTTTTTTTACAGAGTTTGTAACCATCTTGACAGCCAGAAATTAAAATGAAAAAACATGAAAATGGACAAATAACGGATACGAAATATGAAGAGGCTTTCATTTTTGAAACAGCATCATTATTACTCTTTCAAATTCCTAATATGCACTGCTTAATAAATACTCGTATATTTAGTATAAATGTATTTTCAAACAGGGTAGTAAAAATGTTTCCCGAAATTTTTTTTAAATTTTTCACACTTACATAGTTTACGTAGGTACGTACTTTTAAACATATAAATTTTGGGAAACAATTTTTTTTACTAATAACCATTTAGCAAATCATTTTTTCATCTATAAGTAATGTCCTTAAAAAGTCTTTCTAATAGAAACGTATCAAAATTTGCTTTTGGACATTTTCGTGCTAGTAAAATGCGTTCTTGATGTACCAAATAAACTAAATTGTCAGACTACTTCCTATCTGATTATTGTTGTCCTTAGTTAAATTATTGATATTAAATTTTCAATATCAGATTGGAAGTACTGAATCCTTGAAACAATCAATGTTAAAGTCGCTTTACAGAAAATTGTATAGCGGTATTGTTTTAGACACTACACAAATTCTTTACCTTTTCTTATTGTTGTGCGACTAGTTCTAGAAAAATATTTTAGAAAATGTAATTTTTATACAATTTCTTGTTGAGGGACTCTTAATTAAATTTCTATGGGTGTAAGAATGCTTTTGGATCAAAATATTTTCTTTCATCCCTCTCAAGAAAATTTTAATTATAATCAGCTTCGTTTAGATAGTTTGATTAAAGAAAGTGCACTAGTCCATTAAACGACTGCACTGTAATTGTTCAAATTTGAGAGACAAAGGCAAGGGTTATATTAGACGTTATTATAAAAAAATGAATTATGGTTGTAAAGCACTTCCACTTTTTGGTGCAAAAATGACTATTGTACCATGTCAGGTTGTGCAACACGTAAACTGAATAGTAATATTATTATTATTTGTATTATGGTCAAAACAGATTTTAATTAATTGCTATAAACAATAGACAATAATTTATATGATTTTTTACGTTTTCAGAATTTTATTATTAAGTAGCCTATTTTATACTGCCCAAAATAGGCTTAACAACGGTTTAATCGATATACTACTAACCAAAAGCGTTATTTAAAACTGACGAATATTTTGAGTATTTCTCGGATTGCTAATTATAGTAAAAACGTTAACTAAGAAACGATTACTCGTCTTCCTAGTTTTGATTAACGCATTCATCTTTTCATATTTTATAACATTTTTGAATGACCAATTAAATTATATTATATATTTATTTTAAATACATGCTATTAAATCGTGCTATAAATAGCGTAACCATTTTTGTTAATTTCTCGATTATTAAAAACGATTTTCTTTACAATGTCTGTTTGCATAGTTCATATAAATGTAAAACTTTAAACAAATCAATAATGAAAGTAGACTAAATAAATATGTGTTAGTTCAGTTCCAAAACAAATATTAGTTTATCTTACAATTAACATTCGTTTTTACATGTGATGCAAAATAGGTCGAAATTTATAGATTTGTCGTTACTACAACTCCTTCATTTCAATAAGTAAGATTTGCTAATTTTGTTATTGGAAGTGGATTTAATTTGATGTAATGTAAAAAACAATGTTCAATATTTAAAAATTCTCAAAATAAATTATTGCGAAATCATTAATTCCTACCGTGGTTTGCGAAAATTGAAAAAATCTAGACGATGTCATGTCTTTTAATGTGCCAAAAATTAGTATGGAATGACTCATTTTGTTTACAGGATGCATTAATAATAGGTTTCACCTGTCAAAATGGGCAGTAGCCAAGAGTTATGACAGGAAAATCTGAATGGGACGGCTAAACTCAATGGGATGGTTGTGGGTCATAGTATAAATTTTTGGAGATCCCGCATAATAGGTATAAATAAATATACAGGATGTTTAATTAATAACTGGAAACATTTTAACTGTCGAATCCTGAGCTCAATATATTAAGATTTATCCCAAACCGCTTAGATAAAATGTGGCTCCTTACTGAGTTACAGGGTGTTTTATCTAAAAATTTAAAAACTATTTGTACCCAGTACTTTAAAGCTATAATCTGTAAAATCTAACATTTTCAGTTTCGGATTAGCCCTTTATTTAACACCGACTTATATTCACTATTGCCGTTTCCTTCCTACCTCTATGACTTCAACAAATAAAGCAAGAACTTGCATTCATTATCTGAATTAAGAATTACACTATACGTTTGAAAGTATTCGTCATAACAACCGTCAGGTTAGACAGAGTTAGAAAATAAACCAACCATGCGTTTTTTTAAACACATTTGGAAGTTTAGCAAAGTTTTTCAGACATTTCAGAAGTTCTAAAGCATTTTCGACGAGTTTTAGTACAATTGTCAGTGTTCGTTTAATGGAAGAAATAATTATTTCACTTAGCATAAATAGTACACCTTTAACTTTCAAAATGTAAACACGTCTGCTGCGATCTGTTATCTTTGCGAATGCCGAACTATCTAATTGATAACCCAAGTCACACCGCTTTGCCGACCATCTTGCTACTGTGTTTTCTACACCTCAACCGATAGGAAATAATGACGACATCGAAATTGCTTCATTTCTCGATGTGCCCTCTCAAATTTCCTTACCACTCAAGCCATTCTCACCAGCCGAAGTAAGACAACAAATCAAATTAGCTAATCCTCAGAAAGCACCTGGCTATGACATAATCTAGGAGACTTTTGTGAAATCTCCCCAAAAAACCTTAATGATGCTTACCACATATACATCAACATTCTACGACTCTGCCACTTTCCCGCCCAGTCGAAACATCCCTAAGTCTGACAAACCCCCCACACAACCTTCCTCTTACAGACCTATCAGCCTGTTACCACTTATGTCTAAAATATTTGAAAAGTTGCTCCTCACAAGAACCATGCCTCAATCATTACAATCTCTAAGTCTGACAAGCCCCCAGACAATATTCCCTTACAGATCTATTAGCCTGTTGTCTAAGATATTTGAAAAGTTGCTCCTCAGAAAAATCCATAAAATTGTAGATCTAAACTAAATTATCCCAAACTACCATCTTGGCTTCCGGCAGCATCATTCAACCATTCATCAAGGGCACAGTATCATGGAGACGTTAGAGACTGAATGCGTTTGCACAACGATATGCTTAGACATAAAGCAGGCCTTCGATAAAGTCTGGTACACGGGTCTGAAATATAAACTCAAACACCATTTCCCAAGCCAGCTATACTTAATATTAAAATCATATTTAACCAAAAGGACCTTCCAAGTCAAAGAGAATACCACTCCGAGTACTATGAAATTACCTCCAGGATACCGCAGGGAAGCGTCCTGGCACCTCTACTTTATCGACACACCTATAACTGACAATACTGCACTTGCCATGTATGCTGACGATACAGCTATTCTCTCAGTCAATGAAAATCAGATAACTGCAGCAACCCACTTACAAAATCACCTAGAAATTTTACAAAACTGGTTTAACAAATGTCGGATTACAGTAAATAGCGATAAATCGTCTCAAATCACCTTTACTAACAGACGAATTCTAAGCCCACGAAACAATATCAATAATGCTCCCATACCCCAGAGGACGGAAATAAAATACCTTGGGCTACATTTGGACCAAAAACTAATGTGGATCACACACATCAAAGCCAAACGAAAACAAATAGGTATCAAAATGAACAAAATGTATTGGCTCACCGACAGACGCTCTCAACTTTCACTTTCTAACAAACTACTGCTATATAAATGCATTATCAAACCCATCTGGACATATGGGATACAATTATGGGGCTGCGCTAAAGCATCCCACACCAAGATCCTTCAGCGATGCAAATCAAAAATCCTTCGCACAATAACCAATGCTACATGGTACGTCATCAATGTTTGAAAATCCCTAAAAAATGCATCTTTTTTGGAAATTACAAGCATAATTAATTAATTATTAATTACAAAAAACTTTGCCCATTTTTTATTTTTAAAAGTCTAAATCTGAATCGTCATAATTTCGTACCCGTTAAAACAAATTATAAGAGGTTTTACAACCACGTCGATTGTGTGCTCTCGCGACCACCATTCTGATATGACCTTTTCGTATGCACAATGGCTTTTTCCACATTTACCGAGCTGGTAGACTAGTGGTGACACTACCTGCCTAACATTCGGGAGGTAATGGGTTCAATTCCCGTTACCGTCTACCTTGTATGAGGTTTTTTCAGGGGGTTTTCATCATACACTTGTAAGGGCATGGTCACTACGCATATGCACACCATGTGCGGCTATTTAGGCGAATGCTGGGGTAGTATTTTCCCCTTCAGAACCCTAACTCCGTTCCTTCCGATCCTATCCTAACCACACCCATCCTCAATCCCACCATTCATGTATACGTAATGTATGTATGTAGCTGAAGGAGCTTGAAAAGCTCAAACAACCCGCGCTCCACCTTGGGGAGGGAATGAAACACGTGACCTTTCCTTTCCTTTTTTCCACACTTCGCCGGAACATTGCTCCAAAGATTCTATACACATTTGTAAAAACACTCTCTTCACAATAACCATCAGATTTAGAAATGCCCTAAATATTTTCTATCGCATTAAATAGACAGTGATATGGCGGAAGCCTAAAAACGCAATGTCCGTATTGCATAATAATTTCATCGGCGACGAAAGATTTCAGCCTTTTATGTGCTTTAGCAAGGCCTAAAAGTTCAGTCTTTAAATCCTGATCTGAAAATGAAAAACTTCCTTTCTGCAACCAACTTTGTATGTCCGCTTTTTTCCAAGTTCCAGTTGACGACTATTCTGCATAATGTCATAGTAATCGCTGGATTTAGAATTTGAAGGAAATGTCAAACTGCAATTTTCCACGAACCCGTCTTTATTACCCGCATGTAAAAGTATACACCTTTTCCTTGAAGACTACTGATCAGGATGTTTGATTGATTTCGCGTTGTCGTCCTGTCATGATAGTTTTGGAGATCCATATTTCTACATATTCTCTTAAAAATGAAACAAGCGATGCCGCGATGTTGGTTTTTTCGCTCTTCGGTTACAACTCTGTTTATGTTTAAATCCGATGGTATTTAAAATTTTGGCTATGGTACTTCTAGATGCAGTTAGTAATTCCTTATCTACTAGGTTACTTTGTAAAGTTGGCAAGGAACTCCCGTTCCGTTAATCATACATCTTAATGTCTGAATACTACTTTGCATGGCTTCCGTTTCTCGTTCTTTTGCAGCTTCAACAGCACGTACAGGACCAAAATTATCCTTTTCTTTTTTAAAATAGTTATACAAATTAATAATAAGTTAATGACACGTCTTATTTAAACATTTTCCGGGCATTTTAAACCGAATTATAGTACAAGTACAGAGATTAGTACAACTCCGTTACTCTAACGATAACGACTATCGACTAATAATAAATCAATAGGTCATGAGGACTGATGATACAATTAATGAGCCGCTTTCTACAAATTAGGTACATTCCGGAGTAAAACATATTCTACCATTAAAAGAAGTCTTTATGCAGTACTTATTTGCTGAATAAACCTATTTCCATTTCGTTTTTATTTTCATTTAATTTATGCTATGTGGAATAATTATTTCTTCAATTAAACGAACACTGACGATAGTACTAAAACTCGTCGAAAATGTTGTAGAACTTCTGCAATGTCATTAAAAACTTGTTTGTTAAAGTTCGAAATGTGTTTAAGAAAACGCGCGGTTACTTTATTCTCCAATACTTATGTAAATAACATACTCCTCAGTCATAACGGTAGTCATTATTTTTCTAGATATTTAAAATTAAAAATGAAGCTGCACATGAAGCTTTAATCCTTATTACAAAAAAAAAACATAATGTTATTTATTGAAATTTCGGTGCCAATGTAGTGTGCGGTCTACCTATAGTAACCGTGAATGTAGTGTGCAGTCTACCTACAGTAACCATGCAGCGATGGAATGTAGTGTGCGATCTACCTTTTGAAATCGTTGTAGTGTTATTAATTGTAGATTAAGTAAATTATTCGGATAATTTCTAATCGATTGATGTCACCTAATGACACATCAACATCATAATAACCGATATCGTTAATGACCCAGATAGCACAGAACGTCCATTGGATGTGCATTATTTGTACAGTTTAAGTACATATGTCTATGGACGTTTAAGTGAAGTACAGTAGACGTTTTTTATAAAACGTCCTATGGATGTTTAAGAAATATGTCTCATGTACGGACCTGATGGTCGTAATATGGAACGTGCAAAATTTTACATTAATTTGTATAGATATGTCATAGCCGATTTGAAAATTGATGCATTCAAAAAGAGAAAAATTGTAACAATTATATTCATAGCCAACTATATAATTATAGTGTATCTTAATTGAATTTTTGGTACCGCAATGGGAGGTTTGTTTGAATATTTTTGGTGTATAGTTTATAACGTAGTACTAAATTTTGATAAATTATGAACTGCGAGAAATAAAATTTAAATTTCACCTAAAAATTATAATTTTAAAATAGTTTTAATTACTTGATTTGATTTGAACATGCGAACATCGCACATTTCCGTTCATTCCCTGCTTTACGCAGACGCAGTTAGCGGACACGACCATAATACGAACACGTGACAGGTTAAGCAGTTCGCCATTGTGCTTTTGTTTGTTGTTTTTATAGAAATGAAGGTACTTGGGCGGGAACTGTAATCAAATTCCTACATTTCCTACACGCTATTGTAATTAAGAGGAAAATGGTGACGTAGAATTGCTTATTAAAGGTAAGTAATTTTAAAATAAATACAAATTGTACCCTAATCACATCTAACCAAATCACTCTTTAAAACCATAAAATTAGTTGTAAATGTCTGAAACAAGTTATAACCGTCAGTCTAGGTATTTTACTGGTTTGAAAATGTTAACGTATTTCAGAAAGAAAAGAGTGCAGCAAGTGGTTTACAAAAATGCCTAAGGTTAGAGTATCACGAACGATTTATCGAAAGGCTCAAGCTAGTACGGACCGTGTAGTGCATCAAATAGGGAATCAAACCCCTAGTACTAGTTTTCATAATATTCAAACAACTTATGGCGAAGAATTATCAGAAATTCATCCCGACAGTGACGTAGTTAGTGATACAGAAAGTGAAAGCTGTAATTGTATAACAAATAGTAACGGACTCAGTAGTATCGATTCAAGAAGGTCATACTCATCATAATCAAGAATTCGTGGGTAGTGATATACACGAAGATTGGCATGAAGATCTAAACTTCGAATTACCTAATAATTGATGGGAGAGGACTGAGTGGAATTATTGATTTTCTGATGTGTTTTTATGAAGTTCGCTTATTTGACATTGCATGTATATTCTGTAATGGATATAACATGTAAGTCTGTGGTAAACATACAATGGACATACATTGTAGAAGTAGTATGGACGTCCAAAACTGTGCCAAATAAATGTCCATATGTAGTACATAGAATGTACATACACCATTCAGCTATGTATTATGGACGTTCTTAAGTGTCACAGGAGGCATCCAATGGATGTCCATTGTATATATTTGTGCTATCTGGGGATGTACTTATGACAAAGATTATAATTAACTTTCTCTGCCACAATCGTCACTTAATTACAATATCTAATATAAATTGACCCATAAAATGCAGCAGTAGTTCAGTTTGCAGTTTTTGTCAACAATTACCGACAGTTTTCAAAATGCTGATGGAGGAATTTTATAAGACCGTCATCCCAACTGAAGAAGCAGCGACTAATAATTTATTGCACAACAAGTTATTGGTTAACGAAAATCAGGCTAATCCACAGTCGCGGAGCGGAAATGGCAATAAAGAGACCAGTGCTGAGGTGTCCAAGGAATAATTGCCAAGTAACCAGATCGGTGTGGAAAGGAAATGATTTTCCCACTTTACGGATTTAAATGGCAAAACCCGCTGCAACTTAAAACGACAATGAAATTCACGGGAAAATCATCACATACTTTTTGTGATTGGTTTAATATGTGCCCAGAAGTTTGTTGTTCAATTGTTAGTGTGCAACGACATGGATCTTTAGTTGGAACTAAAGAAAATCCAGTACAAATTGATGAGGCGAGATTTGCAGCTCGGAGAAAATACAACAGAGGTCGTTTATTGGTTAGGGACCATGCTGCACTATCAGGGAATAGTGATGCTGAGATTGATAATGCATGTAATCATGGTCAACGGATTGATGGGCCTTGGGTATTTGGGTTGCGGAGCAATCAGGAACTTCGATATTTCGTTGTGGAACGCAGAGACCGTAATACATTGATTCCAATTATACAACGTGAGGTGCAGCATGGTTCAACAGTCCATTCAAACGAGTGGCCAGCTTACTCTAACTTGGCAAATTTGGAATATAATCATTTAACAGTAAACCACCAACATAATTATGTGTCTCCTGGAAGCGGTGCACACACACAAGGCATTGAGAGAACATGGCTGGAAGGGAAAATGAAAATTATGACAAGCATGAGGGGAGTTCCTAGGCATCATCTACAGTCGCATCTGGATCATTTAACGTGGAAGTATATCAGAGCGAATGACGAAGGTTTGTTCCTAAGCTTCCTAAGAGATATACGTACTGTATACTCGTATATGTAAATAATTGTAGTTCATTTAATAATATCTATTTATTGCATTTGTCATGTTCGGGTTTGTAATAAAGTTTTGGGTGTTAGGCAAGATTATAATAATTTACTTAATCTACACTTCATTCCTTCCCTGCATGGTTACTATAGATAGACCGCACACTACATTCACGGTTACTATAGGTAGACCGCACACTACATTGACACCATTGAAAAGAACCATTTTGTTATAATCTAAATAAAACAACAATTTTAATAACACGAAAGTATCAAAAAGCACATTACATCTACCTTTTATAACAAATGTTCAATTCTGAGATCAATTCTTTCGCTAAACGATCTTCTAAGTTATATTAAAATAATTTAAAAACACTTTATAACATATCTATGATCTATACATTAATGTACAATATCACAATCAGTATTTCTCCATATCATTTAGAAATATGCTTATGCTTTCATTGTATTTAAGTGCTTACGACATATTGCAAATAAGCTCAGGCTTTGTATAGTTGGCTTTGGTCTGAATTAATCGTTTCAATAATAGGACGCTGTCATTGCTGTTAATTGTTGTTACTGTGAGTAAAGATTCTGATCGGTGTAAAACTTAAAAAGCTGATTAAGTGAGTACTGGAGTAAGCCACTATTCAGTTTTTCAAGTACTGAAAAAAGAAAATCTACGACCTTTCTACTTTATATCCGTACAAAGTGTATTGCCTAGAGATTATCCTTTACGACTGAATTTTGCTCAATGGATGATAAATAAAAAAAAATCGTAATTTTATTTAAAAAACTCTTTTTACTGACGAGGCCACTTAGAGGACTTTTTAACTGGAGAAACAGCCACAGTTGGGATATTGAAAATCCCCATCTATTCCGAGAATCTCATTTTCAACATGAATTTAAGATTAATGTATGGTGCAATATATTTTGTTGGGTACTTATGAATTACGAACAAATTTCGATGGTAACTCGTATTTAGAGTTTCTACAAACTACACTTTTCGACGATCTAGAGGAATTTCCACTTAATCGAAGAATAGATATGTGGTTCATGCGGGATGAAGCTCCGCCTTATTATCCTTTAATAGTACGAAACTATTGACAGAGGGACTGAATTTCCGTGGCCACCTAGAACTCCTACTGTAATACCTTAGATTTCTATTTCTGGGGGCATATGAAATCACTGGTATACTCACAGGAATAAAATAATCCTCAAGAACTATGGCAGCAAACAGTAAATTCCACCAAACATATTTTTAAAATTAGAAGATCGTTTAGCGAAAGAATTGATAAGCTTATGATCACATTGAACATTGGTTATAAAAATGTAATTAAAAATTATTATTAATTTTATTAAATACATAAATAAAAAGTTTACCTCAAGCAGGATTTGAACCTACGATCTGTACTTTGCTAGAGTGCCACGCTAACCAACTGCGCCATCAAGGTTCAAGCCCCAATCGATGTAAATGTTGTCTTTATGTATGTAGAACTGATGTAAATTCTTACTCTAGCAAAGTACAGGTCGTAGGTTCAAATCCTACTCAAGGTAAACTTTTTATTTATGTATTTAATGAAATTAATAATAATTTTTAATTACATATTTACCTTTGAACTTATTCGTTCATAACAAAAGCTTTTAATAATTTAATATTAGTCAAGTTGCTTTGGTATGTATGAATCCTTGCGATATTGCAGGCTCAATATTCCATTAATATAAGTAATTTGATTGTAATCTCATTATATTTAGAATTTACATCAGTTCTACATACATAAAGACAAAATTTACATCGATTGGGGCTTGAACCTTGATGGCGCAGTTGGTTAGCGCGGTACTCTAGCAAAGTACAGGTTGTAGGTTCAAATCCTACTCGAGGTAAACTTTTTATTTATGTATTTAATAAAATTAATAATAATTTTTAATTACATATTTACGTTTGAACTTATTCGTTCATAACAAAAACTTTTAATAATTTGGTTATAAAAAGTTTAGATAAAAATGTGCTTTTTGATAATTGCGTGTGATTAAAATTTTAGATTATAACAAAACGGTTCTTTTCATAATGCATCTATTCGTTTCAAGAAATTTTAATAAATACCACATTTTATCTAAGTCACTTGGGTTAGATCTTAATATTTTAAGCTCAGGATTCTACAGTTAAGATATTTCTAATTATTAATGAAACAGCCTGTATATACATATAAATGGATAAAAAATAAGTCAATATAAGGTTTAAACAGCCATTATATGTGTAGATACGTAAACTTAACCTGCATCTACATGGATCCGCGCATCTCTCCAACCCATAATAATACTGTCAAAAATGTCCTATTCTTTACTGTACGCGCTTACTTAAATCGTAAGCCACTAAAGTCAGCCCTAATCACGAACTCGAGTACTTGGACAACTCGAAAAGTCTAAGGCAGTTTCTTTACAAGAAAATAAAGATACACAGACTTCCTATAAAACTTCTCTATTTAACGCTATGTGAGATACAAATGTAAACTACTAAATTGGCAAAACAAAGTAGTAATAACTGTGATTAACTTACTTTACATTACGTTTGGATTTGCCCTTATTAATTTCAAAAGCGCTTGCAAAATAAAGGGTGGTTACATCAGATCCGCTAAAATAATTTTATATCTCTTTTTTTTCTAACATGTCCTTGTCTAGTAGAGCATCGCACACTGTCTAGTTAATTTCCGTCCGGCAAATAAAGCTGACAAGTTTATTTTTTCTTTAATAATTGTAAACCTGAACATGCTAAGCACTCAGGAACACTTAGGAGGATGGATTGAATTGCCAAGAGGTGCCTATAAACTAAGGACATCATTTCAGATGCCGTGTAGAAAAATTGGATTGCGCCCGTATGGTACGACAAGTGGAGATTTGTACTGCATGTTGATCATGTGAATGAGCGAACCAAGTATTTCTAGCAAAAGCGGCCTGAGATGGTATCAAAGAATGTAATTCGGGAGCGCTATAGTCATTGCAATACCGATAATACAAAGAAAGAACTCAAACGATTCTTCTATGCTCAAGGGACTGTATGTCAGGAGCTAAGGGCGAGTCATTTATAAGCCGAATCGCTTTTTTTAATACGATCAACGATATCGACAGCGTACTGGGGGCGCCAATCCAGAGGTGAGAATTATATTGTAGATGAGGGCGAATTTGGGCCTTATGCAGCGGAAGAGTTGTCGGGAGGTAAAGTACTACTTAGATCTGCACAAAGAGCCAATTTTACGAGCAGCTACTTTAGTAGCTGACATGGTCAACACATGATAAATTTGAAGATACAATTATATCCAACGTAGTAATAGGCTCTGGAAACTTAAGATCTGAGCCATTCATGCTTACAACAGGAAATGATCGATCTTTTTTGGCGGACACAAGGCAGTACTAAGTGTTATTTTAAATTTAACTAGATTATTACTTCCCCACTCGAGGATATGTTGAACTATATTAGAGTGTTATCGTCAGCAAAGCAATGCATCGAGTTAATCGTTGAAGAAATAAGATCATTTATGTATAGCAGAAATAGTGTAGGCGTTATAACTGATCTCTGTGGCACCCCGCGTTAACTTCTTTTGGAAAAAGCCATCAACTACGACACTTATTCATCTTTTATCAAGGAAACTAGGAACGAGTTAATGAGGTGTCATTTAACCCAAATGAGGTAGCTTTGGCAAGTGAACCCTTATGCCAAACTTGGTTAAATGCCTTTAAGGTTTCTACAGCAACTAAAACCGTTTGATAGGGTTATTCTAATGTATTGTTCCAAACTTGGATCACATATGAAAGAAGATCACCTGTTGAACGACTTTGCTTAAACCCATATTGGTGGTCATTAATGAGTTTGTTAGTTTCAAGGATAGAAAACAATTGCTGATTGATGGTTCATTCCATGATTTTGGACAAAATGGAAGTGATGGAAATTGGTCAGTAGTTCGAAATGTCGGTCTTATCGCCTCTTTGGAATAGGTTGAACATTTGCTAACTTCCGTGATGAAGAAAATTCCCCAGAAGACATAGAGGTCGACTATAGCTTAGATAAGACTGGTACTAGTTCGGGGGGAACATTTCTCTAATACAATTGCTGGGATACCATCTGGGCCAGTGTCCTTATTGAGACCAAGCCTACTGATAATCGATTTTAGGAGTTTGTACCGAAAATGAATTGGTTTCACAGCGTATGAAGAAGAGTTGGCTAGAGGCACATATTTACCAGAATCATAGAGGCACCAGTTTGATGCAAATAAATCCACAAAAAGATTGGTTTTGTCTACAGAATGAGCAACAACAGATCCGTAAAAATATGTAATGGGGGAAAATGAAAATGTACTAAAATTTACGAATGCCTAAAGAAGATGTAGCATTTTCGTTGTTCAAACAAATTTTAAGCTTTAGTGATAACATTTTTACAGGTATTTCTAGCGCCAACGTAGTCTGTATGACTATGAGGCCGTTTTATTAGATGGTCAATTAAAGTAAGATTTATTTTTCAAAGACATTGCATTGGGACAAGCCGTATTCAATCAAAGTTGGGAACCTGAATGACCTATATGATTTTGTTTTTTGGGAATGTATGACTCCATGCCCATGAAGAAGACTTCAGATGCTGAAAGAGCAATGTCGGAAGAAGAGGACGACTTCAAATAATATTCACGCCATGGGAATGTTGCAAAGAAGTCCCGTAAATTACTCAATTTAACTGACTTAAAACACCACTAGGTTCGATGTTGTAAACCACAGAGGAATTAGGGACAGTATAAATTATTTCTATTAGACAACGGTCAGACAGACCTAGTAGAGAAAGAACCGAAGTTTTATAAGAGAGTGGCTTTGATGTGAGAAAGAAATCTAGAAGATGTGGAGTATGGTTAACGTTATCAGGGATTCTTGTGGGTTCAGAAACCATTTGTATGAGAAAGCAATGAACCTTGAAATCTCGCAGAATTGAGATATCGCAAGATGGAAACTGAGACAGAAGATAGTCAACTGTCAAACTAAGGTAATCGAAGAAGCCTTGAAAGTTACTGTCATTGGGGGACCTAAAACTCAACAGTAGAATTTCACAAATTTAGGGCCAGAATTTTTAAACTAAATCACGTCGATTTTTTATTCTACAAGCAATAAGTCCTCTTGCAAGCAACGTTGTCCTTGAGATAGGTACACACGCCTCCTTTGTATCGAACGTTAGAGTGAAGCTTACATTGGGGAAACTGTAAGTCGGGTGGATCGTAACTTTCAGAGGATACTTGTGTTTTAAATAGGAACAAAATGTCAGGTTATAATTTTTCAAGATGTTGGTGACCAGCAATAATATTAGAATATCAGAAAGTACCTTTCAATGACCGAGGTCACTTGGACCCTGTCCTCCCGGAGATCCGAACGGGGCAGGATTTTCTTTAATTTTTAATTTTGGACTTTCAATCCGATGGGAAGACAGTGAGGGAGGGAAGGAAGAATATGTATGAGAATAGATTAAGGATAAGAAAAGAGGCGACCGATATTCCTTACCGAGCTCAGAAAATCTGAGGCCCAATATTAAGGACCCCATGGTAACGGTGGTGGTACCTCCACGGATGGCATGAGGTACACATACCTCCCACCTAGAGACACGTTTGAATATCGGACGATACAGACGTAGTCGGTGCTCCGTTATCTTGCGATAAGTAAAACTATAACGATAAGTTTATTCAATATTGAATCAAATAAATAAATATTTAACATTTAAAATAGGTAAACGGAGGTGCAAATAAACAATTAGCCACAAAATGGATCCCATTTCACGAATGATGCAAACACTGCTGCCTGGTCAGCAAATGCATTATTCGTTGCACTCAACGATGCTCCAGCAAGGAAACTTCGTTTCACAACTGGGTGCTTATCCGCAACTTCTTCATACAGTTAATGATCAGCAAGTAATATCGCTCTCTTTCAACCTCTATCAACTCATTATCTTCTTCCCACCCAACAACCATCACAATCTAACCAAACACCACGTTACCAAAGTCAAACGAAATAAAGTTAAAAAAACTAATAAGAGACCCCGTATCAACACAAGCAAAAGATGTGTAAAGCAGGATAGAATCAACTGGTTAAATTCACCGGTAACCAGGTCGAACCGATTTGTAGCATAACAAGCTCGGGCGAAGAAAACACAGAAATGACTACCAAAACATCATTAAACCTCCACCAATGTTTATCACAGGTGTTAAAAACATCAAACCATCTACTGAATTACTGAACAACATTGCAAAAGACAATTATGAATTAAAAGTTCTTAATTATGATCAACTTGAATTGAGTCCAAAACAACGGAGTCCTACTCAACAATAACTAAGGCACTAGTCGAGAGAAAAACAGAGTTTTACACATATGAATTAAAACAATAACGTAGTGTTAGAGTGTTAGTTAAACATATGCACCACTGTGTAGATGATATTGACGAACTTACGGAAGCAATAGAAATATTTGACCATTCTGTGGGAAATATGTGGAATAAATATAAAAAATCCAAAAACTAAAGAACCACTTTCCCATGTTCTTTATAGACTTAAGTCTTGCTGACAACAACAAAACCATCCATGAGCTAGAGCTAAACTCTAACCACCACACCAAAAAAAAGAAATTCCTCAGTGTGCTCATTGTCAAAACTATGGGCACACCAACAAATTCAGTAATCTAAGACCGAGGTGTGTAAAATGTACCGCAAACTCTACTAAATTTCCCAAGAAAAGGGCGATCAACCAATCTAAAATGCGTACTATGCAATGTCAATCACACATAAAGGCTGCAGAGTCTATAAATATTTACAAAGGGGAAATATTTCCTTCACTCAGACCAAAATATCTGCTTACAGCATAACCAGAAACACAAATAATTACCGCAAATACTATTATTAACCATGACCCAACTGTCAGCAATATGAACATGAACACAGAAGGAAAAATCAATAATAATACCCTCCCGACAAAAAATTCAACGCCACTACAACCAACGACATGACAGAACCAAAACGCATGCTAAAAACACTCATGGCGCATATTGGTACAATGCTAAACCTTTTAACCACTGTTATTACAAAATTAAAATAATTATAAAAGCGCTAAAGATAGAATGGGCTAGCACAACAAGCATTGGAAGCAGCAGCCTATATCACCAATATCGATATAATGGTAATATTCGAAACACGTTATACACATAGAAGCTATATTAAAATTCCAAATTATAAAATTTATAACACTAAACGGCACAGCACATAGTGGTACAGCAATAATAATCTAGACAACAATAAAACATCACCAACTAATTGCATTTAAGCAAAACTACCTACAATCAATAAGCATTGCAATAGAAGATTGGAAAGGTCCTCAAATAATTTCGAAAATTTATTCTCCACCACGGCACAGCATAACTGAAGGAAAATACCAGCAATTTTTCGTACCCTCGGTAATAGGTTAATTGCCGCGGGAAACTAATATTATAATGCCAAGCACGTGCACTGGAACTTCAGGTTAATTAACCCGAAAGGCAAGTAGTTTTACTTGGCTATTGTAAACAGCAATCTTAAATATTTATCCACAAACAAACCCACATACTGGCCAACCGATAGGACCAAGACTCCAGATTTCGTAGACTTCTATATAATAAAGGGAATTACTAAAAACTTATTTGTACAATCTTGCTTAAGCTGTACTCGGACCACTCACCAATTCTGGTCACAGTAAATACAGAAGTTATTGAAAAAGAGTATCCTCCAGCAGTGGTATGAGGGCGGCACAGGCTAAATTCTCTCATAAGTTCAGTGAGTGGAAGTGAGATGGAAAGTGGTTGTGATTGAGATGAGTGGGAGTGAGATAGAATTTAATCGGATGATGTCATAATTAAAAGGCCACGCCCACTTTTATCTGATTGATCGTGCGCGAGCATATTGCCCCAGGCCTCGCGTTCTGATTAGAGGGCTTAAGGGCAGACCAAGCTTCCTGATTTCGGATTGGTGGGAGCCATTTTGTCGGCCATCTTGTGGGCGTGGCTTGTCGACCATTTCTGTTTTGGCGGCCATTTTTGTAATTGTTATGGCGGGAAATTTGAAATTGCCACTAAGCTCCGGTGTAGTTTTTCTTTACAGGCGCCGTTTTCAACCCTTCGATGACGTATTTATGGTTTTCCTCCCGTAATTACGACCATTTTGGCAGTATCAAGAGCCCAGCCCCTGGAGGGTAAGCAGCCGCAGATACGGACACTTTTATCCGATTGATCGTGCGAACAGATTTTTAATTGCAACCCAATTCTAAGTCCTAAAGAAATATAGAAATAAATTCAAGATACAGTACCTAACGGTTTTCCCCAATCATTAATAAAAAGTAATTATTTTCTGGATTTTCCCAGTTATGTAACCACAATAACATCCTTTCACTATTCGAATACCTATGACGTGCTTGGAAAACCCTCTAATTAGCTAAATAAATAAAAGGCAAACAGACTTTGATAATACAATTATGATGTTTACGTGCATTTTACAAACACTTAAAGAAAGTTTCTTTGATTGTATATATGCAAGTTACAGCTTGAAAAAAACAACTTTCAATTCAAAAATACTGGATTTATTAAGTTAGAGCTTGCAAAAACGAACTTTCATTTCAAAAATATTGGCTTGATTTAAGTTACAGCTTAGAAAAACCAACTTCTATTTCGAAAATACTGGCTTGATTTAAGTTACAGCTTAGAAAAACCAACTTTTATTTCGAAAATGCTGGCTTGATTTAAGTTAAAGCTTGCAAGAACCAACTTTCATTCCAAAAATACAGGCTTGATTTAAGTTACAGCTTGGAAAAAACAACTTTCATTTAAAAAATACTGGCTTCGTTTAAGTTACAGCTTGCAAAAACCAACTTTCAAATCAAAAATACTGGCTTGCTTTAAGTTACAGCTTAAAAAACCAACTTTCAATTTAAAAATACTGGCTTGCTTTAAGTTACAGCTTGAAAAAACCAACTTTCATTTCAAATATAGTGGCTTGATTAAACTTACAGCTTGCAAAAGCCAACTTTCAATTAAAAAATACTGGCTTGATTTAAGTTACAGCTGAAAAAACCAACTTTGAATTCAAAAATACTGGCTTGATTTAAGTTACAGCTTAAAAAAACGAACTTTCATTTTTGAAAAACCAACTTTCATTTCAAAAATACTGGTTTAATTTAAGTTACAGCTTGGAAAAACCAACTTTCAATTCAAAAATACTGGCTTGATTTAAGTTACAGCTTGAAACAACCGACTTTCATTTTTGAAAAACCAACT
Source organism: Vesta saturnalis (assembly GCA_036346205.1). NCBI lineage: Eukaryota > Metazoa > Arthropoda > Insecta > Coleoptera > Lampyridae > Vesta > Vesta saturnalis. The sequence continues at coordinate 301,664 of JARFJB010000058.1, forward strand.
TTCAATTCATAAATACTGGCTTAATTTAAGTTACAGCTTGCAAGAACCAATTTTCATTTCAAATATAGTCGCTTGATTAAAGTTACAGCTTGTAAAAGTCAACTTTCAATTAAAAAATACTGGCTTGATTTAAGTTACAGTTTGCAAAAACTAACATTCACTTCAAAAATCCGCCCCCCCCCACTCAAAACTTAATATGTGTCCTGTTGATCCACAAAGTTGTAAGTAGTCTTCGGTTACCGCGATGCAAAATCAAAATAACTGTCCTGTTTAATTGTTTGTTAAGGAAAGCCCCCAAGTACACTACTTATCAAGTGTGCTGTTGATCCAGAAAGTTGTAAGTAGTCTTAGGAAAGCCCACAGTACATTACTTTATGAAGGTATATATATTTTCTTGATATCTTGATGTGCAACTCAAATATAATTTGAACAAATCCAAAAGACCGTTATGCAAGCTTTTTCAGTATTTTATTATGGGAAACACACCAAGTTTCACCGTTGAAGGAGGTTCGCTTCTATACACCACACCTCGGAATTATAAATGTTAATATTAACATTTTGTAAAAACTCCCTGTATGAATATCTCCTGTATATAATTTTATATTTCTCTAGTTAGGATAATCTCGAAATTAGTAATAGAAATCCTCGTAAATAAAGTCCAGCATTATAATCTAAATACGTCAAACAAATTTTTAAGTAATTTTAAACACAAGAAAGTCAAAATAAAGCGACGGAAAGATTCACTTAAAATATTGACTTTGTATTCCTTAGGCAGAGACCGAACCATAAAAAGGTATCAGTGCATTACCTTCTATTCGAATTCAAAGAACAGAGAGCCACAGCATAATCTCGTGTTTAACTTTTATATTAATATAACACTGGTACATCGCTGTTAGTCACAGGACCGACTTCAGAAAGTCTTGAATAAATTTTCGTTTTCCGTATTTCCGAGTTAAATGTGTTTTTTTAGAACCCTGCTCCCGATAATAACCACATTTCCAGCCACCAGCCTCAAAAGCCTCTCTAAAGGAACCAGATGTCGTGCTGACGGCATCCCAAACCGTTTTACCGCACCAGTAGCGTCATTTAAAGTTTCAGTTTTGCGTTTCATTAATAATATTATTTTGTTAGGTAAATATTATTTAGCAGAGGATTTCATTATTTAGTTTTGTATAAATGTAGAACAATAAATGTGTCAAACCATTCACTGCTTATGTGTCAGTGTAGAAACCAAGGTAGCTAACAATTTGTTATATTAATAACTCACGCCCAATCTTGAGTTTCTCGTTTAAATCCGTGGTAAAACCTAACAAAGGTAAAGCAATCTATCAGACAGCTTACAGTGGGATCGCCACGTCGTATATCCTACTTCAGAGTCGCTAAATGTTTTCACAAATCATATTGATGTTCACTTTCATTCTTTCTATAAAAATATTCCATTTACATGCATACAATTAATTAATTGTACAAAAATTGATTTAACGAACTTGCTCTTATGTGAATGTGCACGCTAACTACAACTTATAGTGCTACTGTTCAACTCTTACAAAATATATAGACCAGGAGCCACAGCTTCAGTGCCGTCCAAATTATTTTTACCTTCGCTTAAATTTTTTCATTCAAACTAGTTTTTTAAACTATTATAATAATTTAACATTAGTAAAGTTCCTTTGGTATGCGTGAATTCTTGCGCTATTGCAGGCTCACATTCCATTAATATAAGTAATTTGACAGTAATCTCATTACATTTAGAATTTACATCAGTTCAACATACATAAAGACAAAATGTACATCGATTGGGACTTGTATCTCGATAGCTCAGCTGGTTAGAGCTCAACTCTAGCGAAGCAGATGTAGTAGGTTCAAATCTTACTCGAGGTAAACTATTCATTTATGTACTTAATAAAATTAATTATTTTTTATTTTTTAAACGATCATATATTTTCATTATATGTTTAAATATTATTTTTAAGCTGTGCGTGAAACATTTCAGTGGCGTACATTTGAAAAATACGCTTCCATGTACAAGTACCCTCTTACTCGTCTCGAAAGGTGCCTTATAAATACGATATTAGACAAAACAATGCGAAATAAGTCTAATAATCCAAAATTTTCTCAAGGTTTTTTCAATTTTTCTTTCAATTTATTTCAACAAAATCTACAAATTAAATATTTTTGCCAAACAACCGTTGCTAACCATGTTCAAGAAAATTCAAAACTCGTTTCTTTCCTCCTGAAGCGTCTCATTCGTGTTTGTGAAACAACTACATTACAATGCTTCCTGCTTTTAGTACTACTTGCTATTTAGTACCACTAACGTCAACTACGTTTTCATGTATAGCATGTAGATTTATCATTAATTAGAGGGAATAAATGTGTATAATATTAACAAACAATTAACCAAAAAATCATGTTGTTTCACAATATTATTTCATGGAAATGAAGGTTCGTTGCAAACAACCGTTACAATTTACTTACAATTTTTCATTTATCTGTATCTAAATCTAAATAAAACACACAAAGTACAGAATAGTACAATTTTGATAAAAAAAATACATAAAATACATTAAAAATGTTTAAAGCGATTTTACACAACAATACAACAAATAATACAGAGGTATTTCTTCTTATGACACATTCAAAATATACTTTTTAAACAAGTAAGCGTACACTTAGCATACATCTAACATATACCAAAACACTTTAGTATATATATATATATATATATATATATATATATATATATATATATATATATATATGGGTACTATAAGTATGAAATCATACATTGCGAATAAACAGTTAAAGGGAAACTAAATTGAATAATGCTATATAATATAATCTTGTCCTCTTAGTCTTCTCATAAATGCTGGTTCTGAGTCTTCATCCTGAAAAAAAATCATTACAGAACTAATTTTATATACAGGGCATGCCCGAAAATAAAGCCGCTAGTGTATGGGTCTATTTTCGGCCCGAAGCAATGAGAAAATCCTTCGAAATGTTTTTCAAGAAATATTGCTTAGGGAGAAGTTACCTTTTTTGCTCTATTTGAATTGATAATGAGTAATGTTTTTAAAGTACTCTTGTTATATTCGTTAACCCCAACCCTTTCTGAAAAAAAAATGTATATCTTCTCCACAACTTCTAAAAACAACATATTTTAAATTTTATTTTGTTTAAATCGGCCTCAAGAATAAACAAAATTTATGACGAAAAGTTGGAGTCATATGTACAGGGTGGTCAACTAAGAATGAACGCCGACTAGATCTCGGGTCTGCTAATCTGACAACATTGGAAAAAAGTACTAGTAGGTAAATCGGCTAAGAGAAATCGTTGAAAAGTAGTTTCAAGTTCCTGCGATGGCCGTACACCAACACTATATTAGAAAATCGGCCTTTTCTCTTAAATCGGTATTATGAAGGTCTGTTCAAAATTGTTTTATTATAAAGTACGTAAGGTTAGAAACATTTTCTTTTTTTTAGCACTTTATTCTGTTAAATGAGGGGAGGGGGAGAAGTAAATGTTCACTTGAAAAAAGGTCCTAACTTCTTTATAACTCAACCTATTTTTATAAACTGAACTCGTTTGGGAGAGGCATCTCGGGTGCTTCTAATAAATATTAACATTGTCGGTTTAGTTTTTTTCTAGTCGGTAGATGGCGTTTTGTGACAAAGCCGTAAATTTTTGTGTTAAATGTGAGGGTATAATTATTTTTAACTGACGAAAAAGAACGTGAAAAAATATAGAGATTGGTGAAAACCACAAGTCAATAACTTCTTTCGTTACACAAATATGAATAAAATAACTGTAAAAATAAATTTTACAAGTAACAGAATTAGAGAACAGGTTAACTGTCATTAATTGTTAAAATTTATTAACTATTAAGCTATTAAAACAACGGAATCAAATGTAATACACTAAATGTCCCCTGGGGGACGTATCTTTAATTTGGAGCGGATAAAAAAGGACCGATGTTATAGAAGCATGGTGTGCAACAGCCCTAATACTGAAGAACTAATAGTGCCGAAAATGTTCAAATTGTCACCCGTACTGTTCAATACAGACCTGCAATCTCTGAGACGCCACCCGACTAAAAAAAAGGTTTTCTTCGAGTTATCCATCGTTTGCGAGCAACGTATACCGCAGACAACGCAGGGAACTCACCGAAGATAACATTATTAATGTTTTGATTATGCGGTTTATTAGAAGCACCCGAGAAGCCTATCTCAAACGAGATTCAGTTTATAAAAGTAGATTGAGTTAAAAAAAAGTTACACATTTTGTTGAAGTGACCCCCCCCCCCTCCCCTCATTTAACAAAATAGAGAAAAGTGCTTATGTAGCTTATAATAAAACTATTTTGGACATGCTTGATAATGCCGATTTAGGGATATGGAAAGTTCGTACCGTACATTTCGTATACCACATTTAGTATTCCACATTTCGTCCCCGAGAAATTTCGTATCCTCGCATTTCGTACCCGGAAAATTCTTCCCCCACATTTTGTCCCCAGGATATTTCGAATCGTCACGTCTCAGGGGTTTAGAATTTTAAAGAAAAATGGAAATACCTCCCTATAACAGAATTTTCAGTTCTTTCATTATTTCATTTATTATAATGCTATAAGAAGTGTATACATACAAAAAATGTACACGTTTTAAAACTCATAGTTATAACTTATAAGCTATGCTACGTAAAAATTTTACTTTTGGAATGAAAACATTGAATTGGTTTCATTTGCAATAGGTACCTAATTAGGCTACGGTTGGAATGCATTTACAATAGGTAATTAAGTTGTTTTTGTTAAAACTAATTGTGTACTTAGTACCCTTTTCTTTGCAATATAATATAAAAGAAGAAATAAAATACCATGTTATTCATTATCGTCGTGCTCATTGTGCTTAAAAAATGACAAATTTTGTCAATTCGGTTCGTGGCCGACGGAAGTTAGTGTTGTAATGTGGGGGACGAACTTTACGGGTACAAAATGCTAGGGTACGAAATTTCTCGGGGACGAAATGTGGAATACTAAATGTGGAGTACGAAATGTGAGGTACGAACTTTCCGCAAACCGCCGATTTAAGAGAAAAGGCCGATTATCTAATTCGATGTAGGTGTACGCCCCCTAGTGGCCATTGCAGGAACTTGAAACCAATTTCCAGCGATTTCTCTTGGCCGATTTACTTATTAGCATTTCTTCCAATGTTGCCAGATTGTAACAACCCATTTTGAGTTGTATTAAAATATACCGTAATTTAGGTTCTTCATTCATTTAGTTGTAAATATAAGCAAAATTTTATTTATTAATGATTTGTAAGTATGAGGTAGGCAACTTAATTTGCATTTTGGTGTAACTTAAGTGCATATCTTCTTAAAGGTTTATACTCCCACTTCTTTAAATTATTTTCTTCTGCTCAATATTTTCGCGCAACGCGTCATCGTTGACTTAATTCTTTGCGCAAATTTTTCGTGCACAGCTATATCACGAGATATCCGGTGCGTCCATTTTGTTCACTTCTTGTGGTACGCTTTTAGATGAAGGAAGCCATATTTGTTGGGTTTCCCCCTAAATTTTGTGAAAAGTGCCATTGATTTAATGGTAATATAATTTTACTCGTTATATTGAAAATTAAAACATTTGCTCTTTGCAGGCACTTTGATTTACACTTTAATTACTTTTACTTTTCTACTTTAATTACATTATAAGTACGCATTTAATTTTACTTTTACATCCCAATTTTTATCTGAATTTCGAGAAAATGCAATAAACGGATTATTCAATTTCATGAAGATAAATTTATAAGAAGGAAAATTCCATTTTGGGTGTAGTTTACAACGTAATGTATCATTTCGAGATATTGCGCAACGTTGATACAAGGATTACATCACCTTGGTTTGCATTTCCGCATTAATTTTTTATAATACCAGGGGTTCTCAAGAAGATTTATTATATTTTGTACAGGTATTTATATTTATAACAGTTAATTAGTAATTTAAGGCTATAACTAGTTTTAAGATATATTTTATTTAACCCTATCATTTTAACTGTTAATAAACATAGTTTGTATATATTTTTTTTTTTTTACATTTTGGTAGAATTTTTATTGTAAACAACCTCGGTTTAGTTATTCCGAGCATAATCAAAAATAACTTGGCGTCCGAGATCTTTTTTATTAGTGTTACATGGCAGTTATCATATTGATCTTCAGTGGAAGTAATCGAGCAGAAATTGTGGTAATTAAGCAAATCAAAAGATTGAATCGGCCCTACTTTAATCAACCGACTGGGACGAAGGCATTATTTTTGGTGAATGGTTTGTATCTCCAGTTAGTTTAACGATTTGTTTTGGAGAACATGTTTACACGTATTTCTTTATTAAATTATTTAAAACACATTTATACCTGGCACCATCACCAATTTATTATAAGATTGACAATTTTCGAGATATAGCCGACGTCCATTCTTAGTTGGCTACCCGGTACAATTTTCTAAAGAAAGTGCAAACAATTACTGATCTTCCTGGCTTCATAAAGACCGCTGGACCCATTGTGGGTGACGCCTTACTGCAGTATGATTAAGAAAAATTAACGTTTTATTAATCTAACAACAGTTTTATCTCTTATCATGACAACGCGCCTAAAAAAGTTTTCTCGAAATAAAAATTGTATGAACCTTCTTCATCGTTTTTGATCTACAAGTCGGAAGCTAGCAACTTTGTTCTAAAAACCCTAGTACTCTGTGATTATACATTTGCAGAGATATACAATACACAATCGGGCATCACGTTTTTAATTGATTTACAAACATTGATTTTTTATGATTATACTGAGTATAATAAACGTCTGGATACACAAACATAACTTTTTAACGCATCTAGATAGAAAGTTCAAATTGGAGAAAGTTATATAGGATCATGAAATAGTATATTATATACCAAGGCAGACTTTCTCCTAAGCCGAGCGAGGCAAAGAAAGCTTGAATACTATTTTTTACTACTAGCTCAATTTTTGAAATACCTGTTTGACGTTTCTCTTTGTAGACTATTAGGATTATATCGCAATAACAATATGATTGTTATCTAATAGACAGTAATATTTCACTATTTAGCTAGAAGAGATAATTTTGTTTACGCTTCAAAAATAATCCTACTAGCGGCATTTTGTAATGTTAGTGGGGAGTCATGGTACATTGTAATACTCGATAAAGCACGTTCATTTTGTTTTGAATTAAGATTGCAGACGATCCTTTAACCTAGGCTATGCAATCTGGTTGAAACACAAAAACGTTCTACTTTAAGTGACTACTACTATTTTTTCTTCAAGCGCCGGCAACAAACGTTAAACATCAGGACTCTACTTTTGATAACTTAAAATTTCTGTTAGACAGAATTTTTAATTTATTAAACATGAACAAGGAATTTTAAAAAGTAGGTTTACTAAACACTGGTCAGGACGCATATTTTATATGTATGTCTCTTTGACATTGATGGATATTTTACGGATAATGGCTGCACCAGTATATACCAAGACCAAGACATTTGCCAAGATTTTAGTATTTAAAAAATAAATCTTGATATATTTTTATCCTTTGGGCTGAGGTTGATATATAGTCTACATAAAATGAAAAAATAACCTTTGAGAATTTTCCTAAATAATCGCCATTGTTTATTGTCATGTGTAAAAAAATGTGCGGTATTAAGGTTCCAGCCGTGCAACTATCTATTTGTTCATTAGAAATTTTTCGATAATTAGTTACAATGCAAGGGCACAACTCAAAACATCAAAATAACATTTTACTAACTATTCCTGTGACAAATAACTATAGTGGTGCTACCGTACCGTAATTAAGTGCTAATGTTAGCACCTAATTAGTTAATAACGATTACACCATTACAATAATATCTGTCAACATTGTACTATTACAATGTCGCCTTTGTCGTTACCGACAAAAACCATATTTTTGAATCAAAACAGTCATATGATATTTTTTTTTAAACAATGACATATAATGTAAACTTGCATAACGTTAAACAGTGATTTTAAATATCCATTATGCATAAGAAGATACAAGATGCATAAATTTGGTTCCTTCTATTACACTTGCTAATACTCATACACGACCCACAAAGCAAAATAAGTGATAAAACCAGAAGTGCCAGCCACCTGCAGATAACAGTACTGCCAGACGCCTCTTGTAGATCACATTGTGATGCCTCCAGTTTTTTGAAGATGCTCGGCGTTTACGTCCGGGAATTTAGATTTAATCTCGCTAAACGTGAGTAACCGCTGCTACATCCGATCGCATTCGCCATAAATCTGTCTTAAAGGAGTAATTCTGCTTTAAGAAAACCGCACCTGTAAAACAATTCAGTTTACCCCGCACCTGAAAATCCCTAAATTGAATCGTTCCAGAAGGTTTAAACACCTTCTAATTGTGATTATAAGACGCAAAAATAGTACGTGTTAATTAGTATCCCGCGTTAATCATTCAGGATAATCGTTTAAATCCGTCACCAAAGTTAGAGATCTCGTGTAAGTAATAACTTTAGTTTATTCCATTTGTAAATAATTAGAATAGTTCCGTTACGACAAAATCTCGTGTGAATTAGAAGATTAGTACAAGGTAATTTAATTTAATTTAATAAAAGCGTTTTGCATTTCGAAAAAACGTAAATATTTTTAGCTGTTAAGGGGCGCCTGTAATAACTCTGTATTCTACGTGCTAAACTATTTTTAGATGCGGAGTGTTCTTGAAGAAAACAAAGCAATCGTCTCAAGTAATATACATTTTGCATACAACTAGCATGGTGCTAACTGGCCCCGCCCACCCACCACGCGAACTTTACCTACACTTCACTGTGACTTTAGTCACTCACTTCACTTTCATCCACTCCACGTATCACTTTCTCAATCGTGTCATCAATTGTGGAATTTGTTGTGCCAGGAATTGCACCGTCAACCTGCATGCTCTTTACCTTCTTAGCTTCTGTAGCTCTTATGGCAGTCAAACGATATTCAGGCTGACGATATCCCATGTTTCTGTGGTATCTTAAGTCCACAATCTCTTGCAAAAGATCTTCGTACACAGATCGAAGTAACTTAGTCATCGTCACGTTGCACTTATCTTCGGCCTTCCTTTTCAAGACCCTCTCTCGCCAGAACCTTCCATTTGGATTTATTGGTATTTGGCGTTGATTCAATGGTCCTTGTGTCAAAACCACGAAATCACACCAGTCACATGAAGTTACATCACTACTTGAGTGTAATATTTGTGGCTTCTTGTCAGACGAATACACTTTCTGCCGTCGACGGTAATTTCTTCCAAGAACCTTATATTTCTTTCTATAAACTATAATCTCAGGATCTCCATATATTTCTATACATGGACATTTCACTTCAACTATTCCATCGTCACCAACCAAACCATCTGGACTAGCACCCAATAATCCACATTCCAAACTTATAAACAATCCAGACTGTTCCACTTTGACGCCGTTCAATGTCTCGTACAGACGGGTAGCCTTTGGTTCACTTGATTTGCCCCAAGCCGTCCCAAGATTTGAAAAGTTATTTGGCACTATGATGTTGTCTATCTGTCCCACATTGGACATTGAATCTCTCATTGCGGCAACCTTGTGAGCCATACTTGCAGTAATCATCATGCTTCTGCGCTCCATATACACCAAATTATGGAGTTTCCAAGTGCACATTCCATTGTTCTTCTTTGTCAACTACTGACTTCACTAACAAGAATGCGTCGCACTTTTCATGCAACAACTCGTTCCTCACATCAACTAGATTTGCATTGTCACCCTAATTTTCATCACTTAGTGGTCTCCTTCGTCAAAACAATTTGAAACAGTATTTTGTTCACTTTCTTCTTCTTCAACTTGGATGGTTTTACCTTCTCTTTGGCCGCAGACTGGTGAGATTTCTTCCACACTTTTATTGGACTTTTTTTAATGCCAATTTGAAGGTTGGAACGTACCAATGGTCACCAAAGCCGTGGTTTAGAAGGGCCTCTCTGGATTTTCGAACCATGGATCCTCTTTGTTCAACATTTCGTCTCTTCCCTTGTAGATACTTGTTCAGAAGAGAGTTGGAAGATTCACTTACATTTATCGTCTTGTTGAACACCAATGACGTTGAGTGTTTTGATGCATCGTCTAAAATCACTTGCACTCGCTTGAACAAAGCACAGTTTGATGACAATATCATTGGTTTAGCTGGTAGTTGGAACAGTGCCATTATCCCACAAACTGCAGGTCTGGCCAAAGGATGGTCTCACTAGAACTCCATCCTTACAAAAGTGCCTTTTACAGTTGGTGTGATTTCCAGTGACATGAGTCATAATGTTGTCCAGGTCTTGTTTTAAGGAGATCGCTTTGTCTTTCTCGTCGCACTGGAGTTCAATGTTGCTCTGGGTGGCATAGGCGCGCGATTTTCCAATGAGATACAAGTACTGGTCGAGAACTTTTCAATCACTAACTGGAAACCCGGTTTGAGTGAGAGTGTCAGGTAATTTGGTGTTCATTCTTCTTAGCACATGATTCTTGCACTCCACTTTCTGAACAATTTTGTAGTCTTGGTCATCGTTGTTGTACACATTACAAATATTAAAGTACACACTAGAATCACCGTCACCAATTAAGCGTTTGTATTGTAGTTAGTGCATTTCCATACTTTTGGAGAATCCTTACTTCAAAATCTCGGGCTCCATTGCATTAGCAGATCCTTTGAAGTTTTTGAAACAACGGTGATTATCTTTCGGAATCACATCTCCACGTCTGACACAAATTACACTAAACTTATTTCTCCTACAAAAAGCACTTTTTTGGAGAGGCAGCCAATTATCACCCCAAATCCAGACAGAGAAACTCTTTGGTTTTGATAAGAACGCTTGGCCCATTGTCCAGCACCCTCAACTTTCGTCCACACTACACCATCTGGATCTATTCGTCCAAGTTCAATGGCCAATCTTCGTTCATATTCTCCGTTTTTCTGCAGTATTTGCGACTCTGCATCTGCCAAAGAGTCGTCAAACTTTTCTTCTTTGCTTAGGAAGGTAGACATGGTCATGAACGGGACATTGAGAATGGTCATAGCATGATGCAAGGCAGTATACCCCATTCCGGTGGCATTTGCAGTCCAGACAATGGCTTCCTTAACTGGTAAACTGCACTTTTCATCATCAGTTGGAACAATCAGCACTCTATCACACACTTGGCACTTGAAACTTATACTGGGATTTCGTCTTGACTCGTGGATAATCTTGAAGGTGGCCCTTTGACATTTCTTCGCATGTTTGGCTCTTAGATCCATCATTTTCTCAAGCGAGCCAATTGTCACAAGTCTAAGACCAACAGGAGTTTCGTCACCGAGGCTTTCAACTTGAGGAACTTTGGTACTATCCAAATTTAAATTCACACTCTCCAAATTTACATTCACGGTATCCAGATTCACATTCACACTATCCAAATTCACACTTTCAACTAAATTTAGATATTCACTCGTGTCGTTACGTGGATTCAATCCAGCAGACTCTCGTTTGAATCTCTTGGCATTTTTAGTGGCATGATTTTAGCCTACAACTGTAAAAAAATGATACGAATTAGTGGTTTACAACTAAATAATGACAACTACATATCAATAATGTCAACCAAATCGTCACAAAATTCCGAATGACAGTGAAAATAACCCCAAAAGGTCAGACTTAAAGCTCACGGTGAGTTTGAGATTTGTCTTTCGTTTTCTCAGAAACTATAAAACATTAGGGATGTGATATTCAAAAAAATAATAATTTTCATCAGAGAGATTCAAAGCATTGAAGATTGCCCTGAAACCACTGGATGGAAAATTATGAGTGAAGTGTGAAAATGACCCCAAAAAGTCAGACTTCAATCTCACGGTGAGTGAGTTTCCTTTTCTCATAATCTATAAAACATTCTTATGTAAAATAACATGGGGGAAAAAGAGAGTTATTAAAGGTTAGACTTAAAATACACATTTCGTATTGAATATTATCATTCCTTAACAACTAGAGTACATAGGTCAGTAGTTAATCATCCAAAACCCGGTACAAATTAATTAATTATTTAATACTTCGTTTGTAAATCATAAACCGTAGAAGTTATGCTTTATATTGTATGAAATATAAAAATCTAGTCACAGAAATTCTAAACTAAAAAGTGAAGAATAAAACTCGCATGCGCCTAAGCGTTACTTAAAGTATTGATTTTCGGATTGACCTTCTAGCAAGCGGCGCGGACGTTACCTCTGACATCAGGTTACGTAATCGTGTGATCCCGTTACAACTGTTCCTAGACACCCGAAACTCCTTCTGTTTACAAGCCCGGCTTAAGAGCTAGTTAAATAATTGTAAAAAGTCATTTTAGTTAGGATTGTTGTCGTAATACACCATATGGGTCACAAATAGGTTAATTAAAGATAATATTAAATTCTAGTAACGATATTTTCACAGAAGCGTCCAAGAATCCAATGACCAGCGAACTGCACCTCCAGGACAACCACGAGGGTCAAGCGTCTCTCTGGAAATATATATGTATTGTACATATTTTTATTTTAAAGGTAATAATAGTTTCAGTTGAAATATTTAGAAATGTAATCAAATAGGAGAGTATACGTTTAAACCATTACGTAATTATCATTCAGTGTGTACAGTGATCAGCCCCAAATAGAATCAAAAACGAACCACTCGTTTTCTTGACAGTACAAGTACCGATTGAGAAAGTCTGAGGCAAATTAAAGTAAATTTAATTAACGTAAACGAAAGTGGCCTAAATAGGACCCCTCTTTCCAATCTCTTGACCGGGAAACGTTGTAATTAAGAACTCTCTAACTGCAACAGCATAGTGTGGTGGAGCCCCATCTTGTTGGAAATGAATATCAACTTCGGAATAATTGGGGTCATTTTCAATGCAATTGTCACTATAGTTCAATATGCTCCTCCAATAAATTTAAATAATTTTTAGTATTCAACACACCGATGACTGGGAAACTCCAGTATCACGTGATAATTGACGAGTACTCACGCTGAGATTTGTGCCACATGACCCAAAACAGCAATTTGAATGTCTTCATTCCTGGCAGGTTATTGAGGACGACATTAATTACTGCACTAGTTTGTGTGCAGTACGATTGTTGTCATAATAAAGAGAAATAATTTCTATCCTTTCTTGTAAAGTGTAGATACACTTTTAGAATTAAACGACACTATTTACCTAAACACATTAATCGCGGTCAAAGTTTAACAACATTTTTCCAAATCACGCTTACCGAAGCCGATATTACAAGCAATTAAGATTGATTTCGTTAAACATTTATTAGTAAAAAGCTTTGGATGGTCATAGAAGGGGTAATTGTCATCGGATTTTAAAAAACAAAAGTGTGGCGTATTCCCCATGACAACCGCTTTCCAATGATGGGCCACAAGTGGGGTATTGCCATTTAAGATTTTTAAGTAAACCTCCCCACACCCCTGAGTAATCAAGCTTACATGAAAATGTGTGCCCCTTAAAACAAAAATCGATGGTCCCGGCTTTTTTCAGTAAAATCATTTATGTGATAGATAATCGAATATGAAACTTGGCGCTGACTCACACTATATACTTATACTAGGAAGTAAAATACATAGTTTTTAGGTAGAAACGTAATCAGATTTAAAACTCCAGTAAATAATTACTGTGTCTAGCACGCTAATTAAATAATTTACTTTATATTGAAACACATTTTATTTGGAACATTTTCAACGGTAACAATACGTAAAAATAAATTTATTCTAGATAAAGGTATCAGACGTCAGATCAAAATTGCGAGCATGTGCTGTCTGAATCGTTCTAGCAGCTGTTGGAAAACATAAATTGTTATGTACGAATGACTGTAAAGAACGTAAGTGTGATTGTATTCTTAATGTATTTTAAAAATTGCATTCAAAGGTCCTACCATATGTGACAGTACGCATTCAACTAATATATTTTTGAAAATATAGAGGTGTTTATAATAATTAATCCAGTATCTAATGGATTACTTTTTAGGTGCACAAAATAATAATTTATTTATATCAAATATTATATTTTGAGTTAATAAATAATATGTACTAGCATATTTACATTATTATGAAACACGATTAATTATTTTATTTTTAATTAAAACAAACTAATAAGCTCCTGAATTGATTTGTTGAATTTATAATAATTGAACTCCCAGGTTGTTCATGCCGGTGCGTGAAAACCGACACAATACCATAAGCTATAAAAAATGTTTCCGTCAATAAATAATTTTTTTAAACGTGCGTTGTTTATTTGTATAACGTACGGGATTAATCGCACGCTTCTCGTGTAATCGGTCCGAACCGTTATAACCTATCACATTTTCTATCTAGATACGTTCAAGAAGGTGTATCCAGATCATTTTCACACTGTATAGCGAAAACTTGAAAATATTGGTAGTGTATTGAATCCGTTTTTGTATGGGTTTTAAATGGAAAATTTCCAAATTTTATTGTGTTGAAATTTACGTAAACCATGATTCAATAAGTAATACTGACAGTGATAATAAAAATACTTATCTTGAATGGGAAAATTGTGTAATTATAAACAATTCTTATAAAAGTTATTCATTTCGACAGCAATTGCAGCTGTCATCCTCAGTAAATTAAAAAAATACTTTTTTAACTGGGCGCTAAAATTTATTGTCGTGATTCGTGTCGATTACTCTTGAACAACGCTACTAGTCTAGCTGTCTTGCTAACTTAAAAATAATCATTCAATTACTATAATTTTTTCCTATTTTAGCTTACGTTCGTACTCTTTGCGAATAAAGTTAATCTTTACCACATGTTTTTAATACATGTACTGTAATTTGTGTGGTTAAGTAAATATTATTTATAAAGCAGTGTGTCGTAACCAATTTTGCTTTGCAGTAACATTATGGAAGTAATGTAAGGTAAGTAATACACTGACTATGTATTCTTAACAGTTAGTCGTTTGGTGATAAGTACGAAAATCTTCTATAAAAAGAAAGTATTTAAAAAAAAAATAAGAATTTAAAATTTAATGATGACGTTTGTTTAATTTTGTACTGCCATCAATTAAGTTAAATTCGCTACTGAAAATGTCAATGAATGCGTCAATACGAGGTAAAGCCGATAAAATTTACACTAAACTGGGAAATCAGTAACTGCATATCTTCAATAGAACGTCAAATAACTTCAATTTAATAAGCTAAAGTTTGACCGAGAGTTCTACCCAGTGTCTTATTATTGATGTTACCTTGTGAGTATTTTTAAGTGATTGTCACAGATGTGCTGTTCTTAAAACGAATTTTCAAAAAAAAATGTTGTACGGTAAAAATTACCTGTAAGTACGTAGGTGTTTCCATTTCTACAGTTCGATGAGAGATGCCTTCCTTACATGTCAACCAGTAAGTATCCATTAACCCTTTCCCCTGGAATCATAAAACCATTACAGTTTAAAGAAGTTGCAAGTGATAGGACATACAAGCAAACAAATATCACAATTACTCTCTGTGGAATGTTGCCTAATCATTAATGTTACAGAAAATTTGTTATAGATTTCGATCAGAAATATCAACGTAATAAAAATATTGAGTACACCTAACTTAATAGATAGCTCATGGCAAAGTTAAACTTGTTTAACATAGGATAAAGTGATAAATTATACCTTTTTTCGCTTTAAAGGTTTGATATTTAATTAAAGGTACTAATGGTTCACTTTTCAGTTCCCCTTAGCTGCAAAGGAATTGTACACTGTACCCCGAAAACGACAACAATAATACATAACAAAATGTCATAGAATGTATTAGACCCTGTTCTATATACAGGGTTGCTTATTAATGCGGCAAAGTGCGATATCTTAGTAAATATGAGTTTTAGAAGGAAATGTTTCCTATCAAAGTTTTTAGCGTTTAAGAGGTGCATTTTTTTAAAAATATTTTCCAACATACCGAGTGTGTCATGAAAGTGTGATAGTAACAAATTATGTTTTTTTTTTTTTAAATAGAACCCCTCAATTTTTTTGCCATATTCGGATTTATCGTCAAATTATAATGTTAATTTATGTAAGATGGTTTATCTTAAAAATTGACCGTTTTGGGATTATTGGGAAAAATATGAAAATTTTGACAGCTACAGGGTTCCTCTGCGAATTTCAGAATCGGTATTCTGGGGCTCTAAGATAAGCTACGTTTTGACGTAATTTAAATTTTAAAAAAAGTCCTCTGTAACCCCCGAAATATTCATCCGAAATTGCATGATTTCAAACCTGAGTAACTTGCTTATTTCAAATGAAATACCCTAATTTTTATACTGTTTTCGGATCTATTGTCAAATTTTAAGGTCAGTTTATGTAAAATTATTTAATTTTTATTTTGATCAAGCCAAACGGCTACATGTTGACAATCCAAAAATGCATTAAACTGCAAACAATTATTTTGAGACAAATGAGGTATTCATAACAAATTCTCAAACTATCCCCCCATTTCGATCATAACACAATTGCAGCCTTGCCTGCAGTAGTCGGAACACTTTGATACACAACGTTTTTATGTGACCCCATAAAAAAATAATTTTGGAAAAGTCTGGCGATCTAGGCGGCCAAGAAACGAGACCGCCACGGCCTTCAAATTTTCGATAGTCTCTGATATTTAACGCAAAGTGCGCAGAAGCACCGTCATGCCGTAGTCCCATATTTTGCCTTAAAACAACAGGAATGTTTTGCAAAAGTTGGGGCAAATTATTTTCGAAAAAATACAAATATTGAGTACCATTCAAATGTCCATTAAGAAATGTGGCCAACTATAAAATCAGCAATAATACCACTTGTGATGTAACACTGAATGATAGTGGTACTCGAACTCCGTTTGTACTAATTTTGTGATGTTACGGCTTAATTTTAAGACTTGTTAACTAATTCCTTGCTAAATAGATTTTATGTAAATAATGGTTACCCTAACTAGCCTTTATTATATGGGTGCAGATTATTTAATAATTTGTTATTGCTATTATTGTGATTAAACAATTACAACTCCTTACTGGACATTGCTCAATATATACGTCCATTCAGAAGTATTGGTAATACGTGCGAGATTATATAAATTGTCATCAAACTAATTTCTTTGAAAATTGACTCCTAAAGTCGACAACATAACGGTTATTAAGTGGAATTCCTTTCATGCAGGTAAGAAAATTTTAATGCAATCGTATTTTCATATTTATTTTACTTGAACTCTGACCTGTATAGTAGATAAGATCATTTCCCTGATAGAATTAAGTCACTTAGCATGGTTTCCTTTTATGTTTTAAAACATCTGTTATTGCAAAATGAAAAACAATAAGGAATCTCACTATTATCTGATTAAAATAGGTCATAAATCTCTTTAGGTTCATAATAAACCCATAGTATGTAATAACTTTTTTCTTGTTTCGGAAGTATAAATCGAAGTATTGGGTAAAATATACAGGATGCTAATTAAATAAACGCAGGTTTGGTATGTCACATATTTATGAAACATTCTGTATAGTGGTCAATATTTTTACAGAGTGCGCAATTGACCGCTACATCACCAAAGCAGAATTAAATTATCTCTAACCGTTTAGGCATAGTGGAATAAATACGGGGAATTTGAACACCCGTATATATATATATATATATATATATATATATATATATATATATATATATATATATATATATATATATATATATATATATAATTATATATATAACGTCAATTGATCTTTATTTAAGATTACTAATTTTAAACTATTGGTTTAAGAGTCAAACATTACACAAATTCTATAATGTTTTGTATATTTCAATTCCGGTTGAAATCTTCATTAGGGCTTAATTTATTTATATATTAACTTTATCTGACAATGTTGTATCAAAAATTTCAAATGTTTGACATAACTTTGTCAAAACCATGAAACGTAATGTACAGAGCACTTACGAAAACTGTGACAACGGTAATTTGAGAAGTATGGCGGGATATTATTGTAGTGTTATCAGCGTACAGTAAGCAGCTTACTTCATGTGTTAGGACATCTTGCATATCATTAATGTAAATTAAAAATAATACCGGACCGAGAATAGATCCTTGTGGTATTCCTTGTTTAAACATATCTGTGACGGCCTACCTTATTGAAAAAGACCTTCTGACGTTTGTTACATAGGGATGATGCAATGGTATTAATACTGTTTTCACTTGAATTATAAATAGAGGCTCCGCAGTTTAAGAGTAAGTTGTGAAAAAGACATACTGTCGAAGGGCTTAGAAAGATCTAAAAGCTGCCAATAGAGTAACAAGTGTTAAGTAAAAAAGTAACCATAGCAGCATTGCCTACTGTACAATACAGACTCAAAACTTGGAGAGTAATTGATCAAGGTACTATATAGACACTTTATTTAATACCATTGAATACCTAATATATTTAATTTAATATTTTATATTTAGGATCCTTTCCCGATCATTCATTTTTACTCATGGTATCAAACAGTAAAATAAAATATTAAACATACCTTTACGTCTACTAATCCTCGATGTTCAGTTTTGTATCCTCCAATAGCATCCAACGCTTTTTTCATATCAGCACTTATATGAATTTTCAAAGCTAAATTAAAAAAAATCAATGGATGATTTTAAAAAAGAACGCATTAGGGTTTATGTTAACAATTATAAATACTTAGCTGTTGAGTATAAATCCTGTACTTTTCTATAGAACTTACAAGCTACCGGCCTTAGTAAAAAGAGTAATATTGGAGATCGTTTCGATACTAAAGAATCGTTGCGCAGAAACCAATTTTGTTCCGAATGTCAATATACTATCCAGCTGAAAAACGTTTGCACTTTTCATACGGCGGCGGCGTTTGATACAGCTGATGTTTTTAACCAGAATCTATTTGGCATGATCGTCAAATTCCGACCCTATTCGACGCGCACATTAACATTCTTTAGGCTTGAAATGATCTCTACATTAGCCAATGTTATGGTCAAACAAATTTATAATAACATTTAATCATTGAAGATCTAGTTATCAATCATTACTAAAAATGAAATACCCTTAAACACTAAGCTTTTAAATACACGTATTTTTGTAATTGCTACCTTAAATACATAAACAGAAAAGTGGTATGTAACCAATGACATTTGACATTTGTCACAAAATATTTCAAAATTTGGTCTTTTCTAATTGTATATGAACGATTACAATAGTAGATTTCGCAACTAGTGCGCTGTTTACACATTTCTTGGTGCGAGGCTGTTCTTTTTTACCCGAGGCGTAGCCGAGGGATAAAATATATGGCCGAGCACCAAAAAGGTGACAGCGCACGTGTTGCGAATACATTTTTGTAATCGTTCACATAAAATTAGAAAAAATTAAATTTTGAAATATTTGTTGACAAATGTCAAATTAAATACATAAATAAAAAAGTTTATATATTTAGTTATATACCACTTTTCTCTTTATGTATTAAAAGTAACGATTACAAAAAAACTTTGTTCGCGACACGTGCACTGTCACATTTTTGGTGCTCGGCCTTATATTTTTCCCTCGGGCACGCCTCGGATTAAAAAATAACGGCCTCGCACCACGAAACGTGTAAACAGCGCACTAGTTTCGAAAATAACTATTACCAAAGTAGACTTATTCCTTGAATTTTCTCATTCTATAAATTTACGTGACACTAACATTGATTAATAAAACGTTACTTTTCTTATCCACGACTATAGCTCCAATTGCTAACCTTCTCCTGTTGATTCCATACGAGATGCTGTATTAACAGTATCCCCAAATAAACAGTATCTTGGCATTTTTGAACCAACTATACCGGCTACTACTGGACCCGTATGAGCACCAGATCTCATTTGTAACGTTTCCGACTTTCTATGTGGAATTTTGAAATGGGTTGAACCAGCTAACAAATCTAAGGCCATACTAGCAATTTCCGTTACATGCTTATTACCTAAAACAAAAATTGTAATAAAAAATAAGCAATTCTTCAAAGATACCATTTTTAACTGGCAAACCAGACGCCACCATGTACGAATCTCCAATTGTTTCAACTTTATAGACATCGTAACATTCAATACGTGCATCAAAAAGTTTGTATATTTTGTTTAGAAATGTGACTACCTAAACAAGAAATTAGCACTAAAGGTTATGCCTAATATTTGTTACTTACTTCTAATGGAGTGCTTACAGCGGAAATTTCTGTAAATCCTACAATATCACTAAAATAGACAGTTACGCAGGAATAAAATTCTGCCGGAACCTAAACAACAAATATTTTTGATCTACTTGGTTCTATTTGCAGTATGAGTACCTGTCTTGTTTGTTTTAGTTGTGTTGCAACACTTGGAGGAAGCATTTGTAGTAGTAATGAATCGCTTTTTTTCTTTTCTTTCTTAAGTTCCTTTGCTTTCGATGCTAGATTTGCGGCATATAACTATATAAAATTTCAAATGTGGAAACAATCACATGTTTTCGGTTTACCTGTATTGTAGCTACTGCGTTCCGTACTAACCATATAATAATTGGAGATACAGCTAATACCACTATTAGAATGGCAATTCCCACTGCTTCTTGATTTGCAGCATGTTGTAGATCATCATTCACGTAATTTCTACAAAAAATTACATAACTTTAATATATTCTAAATTTAAGTTTAAAAAAGGTAAAGTAATTTGGGAGAAATATCAACAATGTACACAAAACTTTAAGCTTTGGGCGATTTTGTTTTTAATATTAATTGAACTTAAATATTTCCAAAATTTAATTGACGTGTATGTGTTGTTTTGGATTATTAAGATTATTGGGACGAAATTCAACATACTCGTTTAAAGCGAAAAGGTGTTGAACGTATTGAACGTTTGAGATATGTATTATTTCATCGGGTAGGCTACAATTCTGCCTTCCACAGTCGGGTAGAATTAAATTATGAACTCGCTTAGGACTGCTTACTTTAGAGAAATTTCAGGTTGTGGTGGCGCCTAAACACTACATTCCCGGACAGAACTTATTTATTGCTTTCATGGTACGTGTTGTTGAAGACAAATTTGATTTATTATTTATTACGGCTTATATCGAACCCGCCCATCTTCATCCTAGTTAGCTTAGCAATCGGTTTACCTTAGAAAGCCTTTACGGTACCTACTCCGGTTTAATTGAGTAGCGATATTCAATTAAACCTGTTACATTCGTTACTTATGCTGTAACATTCCCTGAGTTTAACAACAGTTAAAATTATTTGCTCTTTCTCTAGTTTTCTCATTTAAGATTTCCATAAATAGATTACTCTCCTAAATTAAATAAAATTTTTTTTTTTGAAATGGTTGATGGTCGCTCGTACTTCACAATCATTTGTATCATTTAGAGTTACTTGTATTACAGTTGATAATATCTTGGTACAAAGTTCAATTTTTCAACGTTCTTTTTGAATTTGATTCAAGATGGTGACATTTTAATTCTTGAGGAATATTAATATTTTCTAGATTTTATTTAATCCATCGACGGGTGTCGGTTTTACATGTATTCCTCTTCAGATGAGATAATTGTTCCAAATTAATTTCATACGCGTTATGCGGTTTCGTTAAGGATAGAATGTAAACCATCAACACAATTATCTGGTTATAATTAGTAACTTTACAAAAAAACATACATTCTGAGTGGAAAGTTTCTATTATCTATTTGGTCTACGAACATAACCTTTATCGACTAATGGGTTTGCTACGTAAGACCCTACTTATTTATCTTATTGTAATTTCGTTAGAAGGGTTAACCTAACTTCGAGTTCCGAAACACAGGCATTTGTTATCGAACCGTTTCTTTTGAAATTTTACATTGCCTAAACTTGGTATTTAAATAATACTACTTTACCTCGATAAGAGGTATCAATCTTAGGGTCCGATAATTATAAGCACAAATTTAAAAGCTCCCGAACGGAATACTTGTTTCTCTAAAAACATAATAGAATTGGTAGAATACTGATACATACTGATATCGTTTTGCACACCCTTTAAGAACCACAATCATATCTAGATATTCAAAGCTAGTTGCTGATTATCTCTATGCTTTTGTATCACTTGTACCCTACTGCATTTGGGCAAAAATTTAAGTACATATAACTTTTCAAGTGTTCAATTCAAAGGTCAATCCGTGTTATATGTACTTTCGGACAAGTCACTGTTTACATATACATTTCATCTCATAGAAAAACCGTTACTGGTGAATGCATTCAACCTTGCGTCGAAATTATATTCACTCATTAATCTTTTAGTTATTAAAATCAATTGCCTATCTGTTATAGCAATGTATTATTGACTGCCTTGCTTAAAACTTTTTGTTTGTATACTATACAAATATTCACATTTGCTTGAAAAATCTGGAACACTGGAACTGTGGCAGGATCTGTAACAAACAAAATACACCCACGTTCCACACAAAATTAAAAAAATTAAAAAACACCGAACGCGTTTCGATAGCTGCGCTATCATCATCAGAGGCCGACCGGTGATAGCGTAGCTATCGAAACGCGTTCGGTGTTTTTTAATTTTTTTTTAATTTCGTGTGGTATGTGGATGTATTTTGTTTGTTACATTCATATTTGCCTTGGGGGTGGCCTATACAATAACACATAAATTAATTTACTATTATAAACTAAATCCATACTTTTTTTTCTTTAATTGAGTGCTAACTCTGCTCAATTAAAACAGCGTAGCTTTGGATTATCCACAATTACAAATTTAATTTTTAAATTCAATTTAATTTTTCTATTGATTCCTTCGTTGCTTTGTTTTAATTTAAAAGCGCATTCTCCATTAGGATTTGGGGCTACTTTATCTTGTCTTGTTCATTATAGTTTAATTTATTTACCAACAATAGACATAATATATTACATTTTTCGTTTTAACTCGTAGTATTTCTTTAAGATACTGTCCAGATCCTTACTAGCATTTGTTGCTTAGCGATGAAAGTGACTAATGCTACTTAAAGATTTACGGCTGTTTTTTTGATATTTCTAACTGACTCTCTCTTTGCTCTTAACTTTTAGCTTTACCTTTGTCATTGTTTGCGACTTGCACCTTGACTGAGTTATCGGCAAGATCCTAAGCTATCTTCGATGTTACTAGTTACGGTAAGTTTAGGTACAGGATGGAGATTTGTACGTAACAAAACGTTGAAAGACAAATCCTCAGTAGGTAAATTAAATTTTTGTCGCTTACGCTCTGTTCTGTGGAGTACAAGTGCTATATACATAATCTTAAATAAAGGTAAACATTTTTGAATGTGGTACTAGAATCCCAGACTACGATTGTTGGCTAAATTCACCGAAATTCATTGTAAATGCTTTTGTTGCGTATTTTAAAAGCATTTATTTAAATTCGAGTATTGTCGGTGCTCCTTATGATACATCGCACGGTAAGATTTTATATCTTGATATTAAGGCATTATCGGAAAATGACTAAATAACCAGGCTCCAGACCAGGTACCAAGGTTTTTGGTCAAAGATTGTAATGTTGTATTGTACAAACCCAGCATTAATACTATTTAATTTGGCTTTGCATGCCAATCTTTTTCCAGATGTATGGAAACAGGCTCGTATTAGCCCTATATTAAGTCTTGTGATGTTCCTCAGATTCACAACGTATTAGCATTTTAGCCAACTTTGAAAAAGTATTTGAAATTGCTATTTATGACAGCATTTACCGATTAGTTACCAAACACAAATTATCATTCCAGCATGGATTTATCACAAACTCAAAAAAGCTTAGCTTGTTTCACGCAATATGTTTCACAAGTGCTGGATAACGATCGTCAGCTAGACGATATCTATACTGACATAGCCAAAGGTTTTGATAAGAATTAACACTCTCTTATAATCTATAAATTGCAAGCTATTGGTTTTCATGAATCATTACTTCAGTTATTTGATAGTGATCTATGCAATCGCATACAGTTTGCAACTTATAATAACTTCAATTCTGTTCTTTATACTGCTTCCATTGGTGTTAAACTTGGGGCCGTATCCTTTCTCTGTTGATCTTTAACGTTCTGAGTGACTACCTGTCTTGCAAGCAACTCTTATATCCAAATAATTTGAAACTATTTCAATCAATTTCTAATAAAAGGAGTTGTGAACACCTGCAGCTTCAGATTGATTGTACTCATGAGTGGTGCATCAAAAAACTCTCAATTAAAGTAAAATATTTACTTTACAAAATCTCAACCAATTTTTTTTTTCCTCGAAAATGCAATAATACTGATCTTATTTGCACAAATATTAACACCGACTTGATTGTCACGTTTGATTATAAACTGCGTTTTAATATTCAAATCGATATCGTAGTTGATCTGCAACGAGAATGCTAGGAGTTTATGATGCGAAACTGTAAAGTGTTCAGGGAATTATCTTCTTTAAAAGCTCAGTATTACCTACAGCTTCGTTCGCTCTAAACTTGAATACTGCGAAATAATTTGGTGTCCATATTACAAGGTTAAAAAGAATGTGCAGCGTACGTGTATCTATATTGTACAAATTGTCCTATAAATGGATGTTTCTTCTGTTGGACAAAAATCGTTGCTCCGTCTACACTGCTTTTCAAAACCTTTGTGCACAAACTTGTTAGTACCCTTTAATGACAACGTAATAACTCCAAATTACGTAATTATCCAAAAGTAAAATTTATATTCTTTAACCTTACTTCGTGGAATTTCATAATTAAAAGCACTACCACTTTAAATATAATTCCACATTGTTATATAAAAATATTTATTTCTCGATAAGTTTCAATACAACATGTAGAAAATATATAAGTAAAGCGCGGGTTCAAACCCGGCCAAGGTGGCCAAAGCACTCCTCGGATAGGAAGTAAAACTGTGGGTCCCGCGGCAATACGATGTTTGGCACGCTAAAAATCCCTTACTAAAGCTGAAATTCCTTTCGTAGGTCAAAATTCTATTAACAGGTAGTTAATAACCTTTAGTAGTTGGTGCGCACAGAAATGCCTAACATGTGACAAATCATTATGGTAAAAGAGAAAACTTGATTAAATTATAATTCTATATTTAAAATGTCTGTAAGGGTGAGTCTATAGGATCACCCTGTTCGTTCATTATAGGTACTATCTATTTATGTTTATAACTTCTAATGCAACCGAAAGTTGTCATTTCTATTACAAGAAAGTGAAAATATAATTTGTTTTTGAAGTCATAAGGTAATTATAAATGTTTGGCATAATATAATTTGTCTGTGTATTTATATCTTTAACATTTAATGGGTTCATTTATCTAATATCAAAGTTCCTAAATGTTTGTCGAATATAATTAGAATTACAGGATGAACAATTCAACTTGTAAATGCCAAACTTCAAAATGTCGTTAATTGAATATTTGGCATTGAATAAACGTTTAAGAACATTGGTATTAGTTTTGAAAGCTACTTTGTACTTCTTGTTTTTTGTAATGTGAGCTGTTTTTCTGAGATTGTTCGAAAACATGAAATTGATTGTATTTTCTGTGTTAAGTGGGTAAATATTTGTTATAGGTAATTTGTACAATTTTTTTTTTAACTGAAGTGTCGATTATATTTGAAATGTAACCATTTGCTTGTGCTGTATGTTTTATAATCGATATTTCTTTATTGAAAGTTGTTTGGTTTAATCGTTATGACATTGCTCTATGCAGCTAACTGATGTGTTTTATAGTGACATGGATCGTTTGGAATTGAAAAAAATTTGATATATTTGATAATAACATTAGACAAACTGTTCAGTTACATCAAACATAAAAAATACACCCCACGAAGGAATCAAACTAAAATTAGAATTCCTGAACAAAGGTTTTTAAGTATTGTCCTTTTCCTATAGTCACTAAAAAAATTAATGAACTGAAAGAGATAGTAATAGAATATAAAACGTATCTTAGAAATGATCATAATAATTATGCCAAACTTAAAATTGCTAATTTACTTAAAGAGCTTTCTTTGAAAAAGAATAAAACTTACAACAATAAATCTTACAATTATTTATTAAGATCAGTTAAGAAGGAAATTAACAAAAATAATCTAATTTCTGTTAAAGCAGATATAGATAACACTTTAGTAATGATTTCAAAAAATGGTTATATGCTAGAATTAATCATTGTATAATTAACGAAAATTTAGAAATTCTAGAAAGAGATCCTACAATGGAGTTTCCAAAATACGTGAAACCACAACTTTTAAACAAGAACACACAAACATCAAAACTATACGGTCTCATATAGATACACAAACCATATATGCCCATTAGACCAGTAGTTTCTTAAATTTAATCACCTATTCATATCTTAGCAAATAAACTAAACTGCATAATAACTAACAATTTAAATTACAAATCAAAATATTCTAAAAAGAGTTTTTTAGAACCAGTTAAGAAACTATAAAACATAAAACTACCACTACATAATAAAGTTGTAAGTTTTGATGTTGGTATGTTTTCCAAAGTACCTTCCCAAGAATATATGCGTTTGTTAAATAGTTTTTATGTAATATTAATATTTAATTAGTTACAAGAATGGACTTGCTTGAATGATTGTATCTCTGTGTTAATCAAAATTATTTCACATTCAATAATAAGATTTATTTACAAAACAGAAAAGATGGTTTACCTAGGGGTAGTACAATTTCGTCAACTTAGAAGATCAATTTTTTGTATTAAATGTTTCTGATTAGATGGTATTTTGAGCAAGTTTGTCTTCTCCACATTCAGAAAACCTACGCATGCATGTCACTGTAAAACACATAAGTTAGCTGCATATATATTATTAGTACACAGAGGAATGTCGTTACCATTAAACCAAACAAATTTCAGTAAAGAAATATCAATTATAAAACAAATAGCAGTAGCAGGTGGTTACATTTTAAATCAAGAGTTCAAATCATCCATCAAAAACGTTTACCCAATTAGCACAGAAACCACAGAAAATAAATACAAATTTCATATTTTGGAAAAATATAAAAAAATGTAGCTCACATATAAGAAAAGAGCAAGAAGTACAAAACAGATTTCAAAACTAATACTAATGTTCTTAAATGTTTATTTAATGCTAAAGATTCAACTAACGACATTTTGAAATCGAATGTTTGTAAATTAAGTTGCATGTCCTGTGATTGTGTTTATATTGGACAAACACGTAGGAACTTAGGTATTAGACACAAAGAATACATTAGATGTTACAAATATAAACGTACAGATAAATCAAATTGTGCTAAAAATGTAATAGTAAATAATCACCTTATGACTTCACAAAATAACAGAAAATGTTTACTTTTTTGTAACAAAGGAAGATGAGATGTTTTGGAAGCATTCCAAATTTATAAATATAAACAGAAAGTACGTTTAATGAACGAACAAGTTGATACAGACTCGTCTTTAAAAAATATTTTAAATATAGAATTATAATTTACATCAAGTTTCCTGTTTTACCTTCATAATTTGTTACCATAACTGCTTGTTATTATTTTACTTAAATATCTTCTTTTGATAATGATAAATGTCTTGAGACATGTTGAGAAATAAACGTTTATTTAAAACATTATGCAATTATACTTGAAACATTAGTGCTCTTTACCCAAAGGTAAGTTAGCAGATGGCTGGAGGGGGAACTATCTGCTAATGAACTTTTCTAGTGAAAGAACTAGCCTTACTGTAAAATCTTTAAAAGGACTTTTAATGACAAAACATAATTTTGAAATTAATTGACCTAAATTTTTTAAGTATCTCTAAGATCGTCCAGATATCTTACAAATGGTGCGTTCAATGGAAAAATATACAAATTGGTAAAACCGAAATAAAATACAGAATTAAATAGATTTTTTTTCGCACTTTTGCATTATGACGTGGACGCTTGCCATACACAACCATTACATTTGTTGCTTAGACTAGAGAGCATAGAAACTTTTGTATCTAATTTAAAAAAAATATCTTCTTTTCCTTCCCCTTACTGAGGAGTATTTGGTACCCCTGAGACTGTTCGGGCGATGCGTCCATATCTTCTATTTCTTTTTTACATAAATGATCACTTTAGCCTATTATTACAAAATACAAAATAAATAGGAGGGCACTAATTTAATTTACGACAGTATAAAATGTAATAATAGTATATTACAAACCGCGCAAGGAAGAGCTTCATTACAGCCGAGCGTTGGTGAACTTATTAAGAGCGAAGGTTTGTATACTATTTTATTCGAAATCATTCATGTTAGAAATAACAATTTACTAAACATTCTGAATAATAAATATCCTGATGTAACAAATATAAAGCAAAGTAAGCTGGGCGTGAAAATAAATACATAAGATTATAACTGTCAAATTGCATAAAGTCGGTTTTGTCGAAAAAACTTAAAAAGCTAATAACGTCGCGACCTGTTACTCCTAACTCCATACGAGAAGCATCTGAAAGTTTGTTGCCTGAAAAAAGTAGAGGAACCTATGTAATTGTCTACCAGGGATTTAAAGATTGGTGCACAACGAAGGAAGTGAATACTGCCTCCCAAAACGTTGTTCTAGCTTATTTTAGCGTACTTTCGAAAGTCAAGAAAGGTTCTCCTTTATGGGCAACATACTCTATGTTGAAGAAAACGTTAGAGATTAGAGAGCAGATTTATATTTCACAATATGCCAAACTGCATGCTTATTTACGAAAACAGAGTGTAGGCTACCAACCAAAAATGTCCAGTGCGGATGATTTTACTAATTTTTTTAATAATGCTCCTGGTTGTTTTCTGTTCAATCTCCTTTATATTGTTGCGTAAACACTTATGGGTTAAATATTTTAGGTTGCTTTGATAGTTGGAATTTCTGGTGCGTGCAGCACAGACGAGCTTCTTAAAATAAAAAAAGGGAAGTTGAATCTTTGAAAACCGATTGATATAGCGATCACCAAAACGTATCAACCAATATCATTTGTCACTATGAACCTACAGTGGATTAATATAGTCAAAGAGTTCATAGAAACGTAGAGTGCGATAAATTTTTTCTCCAATTAAGAAATAGGGGAATCACAACAGCATAGGGCAATTTCCCAAAAAACTTACGAATTTTTTAAAACTGCAGAATGCAGAAACCTACATTGATCACAGTTTTCGTTGAACGGCGGCCACTTTTTTAGCTCCTCAGGACTGACATATTTTACAACTAAAAAGATTGGGAGGTTGGAAATCATCGGGAGTGGCGGAAATTTGCGTGAACAGTTCACTAGAGAATCAAGTAAAAACTGCACAGATGTTGGCGACGACGACTGAAACTGAAAACAATAAAAACACTTAAATTCCAGTTGCATAACAAAACATTGATACTCTTTTAATACAGATCAGTGCTCGAAAGTGATGTTAACTTTTTTAGGCGTGTTGGGGAGGGGGGCTTAGAAAAGCTTATTTTTGCGTTGTCATATAATGAGACCCAGTGCTTTTTTCGCAAAAATTGAATTGTAATAAAAAATGAATCGGTAGCCCCTCATTTTGTAGCTTTTTTAAAGCCATACAATCTTTTTTAAGAAGACCTCCACATTTTTCGAGTTTTAGCCTGTGAAAGAGGGAAAAATAAAATTTTCGCCGTTTTTTTGCATTTGTCTCGTTTCGATTAATAAATAACACTTTTTCGCCCCTGAGAAAGTTGTACGGCTTGAAAAACAAAGAAAATGAGCGGTTACTCGTTCCGATTTGTCAAAAATTGAGTCCAGGGCAGTCTCCGCAAGACACGCGTGTCGAGCCGAGCGTTCAAAACTCGGCGCATTTTTCGTTCTGTCTCTTTTCTGATAAATGCAAAAAGGAGAGGTCACGTATTTCATTCCCTCCCTAAGGGGGAGGGCGGGCTGCTCAACCTTTCCAAGCTCCTTCAGCCACAATTATGGATATATGCATGGTGGGATGAAGGATGGGTGTGGTCAGGATAGGATCGGAAGGAACGGAGTTAGGATTTTGAAAGCGGAAATACTACCCCAGCATTCACCTAAGTAAGCGCACACGGTGCGCATATCCGCAGTGGCCATGCCGCTACATGTGTAGCGGCATGAAAAAACCTGTAAATGCAATCGAAAAATGACATATGAAACTTGTAGAGGATGACGTACCATTAGCTGCACATTGCATCGAAATTGATAGAAAATTACATACAGTAGGGGGCCCGAAAGTCATGTGATCGCAACGAAATATTTTTTAATTTAAGAAATCGCTCAGTTACAGTAATTATTGCGTACTTAAATGTTTAATTGTAAATAAATATATTAGTAATGTAGTAATACCAAGGACCTAATTCTAAAAAATGTAGTGTTAATTGTTATTATACTAATAATAATTTTTCGTAATATTCCATTGAAAATCTCAATGCATAATATTTTCTGCCGGCATTACATTATTAATTGTGTAAATGTAATATTTAAAATTAAATTATAAATAATAATAAAATTAAAAAATCACTATTTTAAAATACTGAAAATATTTAGTTAAGAAAGGATACGGCATCGCGTAACAGATGTATTGTCCTTTACGGTTATTAACAACGCCTTGCTAAGGTCTCGAGCGTGAGAGGAAAAACATATTGTTGAAAAGCAATATTTTAACAATAATTTCGGGTCGAAATTTTTACAAAAAAATAGTACGACGAGTGAGTGTTTCATCTGCCAAAGGCCGTTAGACGAGGATGACGTATATGAAGCGAAAGTAAGAGCTGTACAGACTCTAGTACGGTCAAATGTGAAAAGAAACATAGAAAAACATCAGCGTATGTTAGAAAACTACAAAACATTACAGTTCATCGCAGTTGCTACAAGCAGTACACAGATTTACGATTGTCGGTTGATGGTTTAGTGAGAGGGAGCCAACAAACAATTAGAAACAGAGTCTGTTTTTGATTTTACGAAGAATTGCTTCTTTTGTGGTGAAAAATTTCCATCAGATATACATAAAATTGCTCACGATAAACGAATCAAGATATTTACATTGACACGCAGCAAGGCAGAAGAAAATATTCTTCAAAGCCTTACAGATGAAATTTCTGGTTCCATTTTGCAACGTGTAAACTCTGTACCCGATCTAATTGCCGCAGGAGCTCGCTCATTTAGAGTGCAGTCGTCGGTATGTTATATGTATATCGTAAAACTGGGGGTCAGAAAGGACGTCTGTTATACGTGTAAATCAAAAGCCAGCTGGATCGGAACTGATTTTATTTACAGGTTTTATACAGTTGTTGGCGTATACGGTATGCAACACTCTCTACAACAGTGTAGGTAGGTATGTACATTTATAACTAGAGAGCGGATTTTATGCACTATAAAATGCCGAAATATGTGCATATATATGCACTTAAAAACCTTAAAATATGCATCAAAAATGCATTATTAATTCAAAATATGCATAAATATTGAATCTTCTATTTACCTGTGTTAATTCCAAATTATAACATTAATATATAAAAAAAAGTATATATGCTTGTAATTTTTTAATAGGAAAAAGATAAATTGCATACAAACTTATTATTTTAACATTCAAAATTATGTGTTATTTAAAAACTACATATTTACTTATACACTATACATTTATAAAAACTGCACCCTGTTATTACTACTTACAAAGCAATTATTATTTTAACTTTATTTTAAAATTATGTGTTATTTAAAAATTACATATTTACTTATACGCTATAGATTTATAAAGATTACACCCTTTCATTACTATTTACAAAACAATTTATAACTAAATATTTTTCCAAGTTTTCGGGAAGAAAATTTTGGCGTCTGTCCGATAGTATGTTTTTGTACAAAGAAAAACTTGTTTCTACATCCACAGAACTTATGGGTGCATATTTTAATGCGGCTAATATGGCCAAATCTAAATTTATAACAAGATCATCGGAATTTTCCTCAAGTTTCAGAACTTTATTAACTTTTAGTAACAACTGATATCCACTGTTTTTTTTTGTAAAATTTCATTTAATTTATTAGAAATAGTTTTACCAATATTTCCTGAAACAACAGAAATCAGCTGTTGAAATTTATTAATTATTTGCATAGATTCATTTAATGACAATGCTTCCGTTTCTAATTTAGCAATGGTTGAACTTACAAAATAGTAATTTGCTTTTATAAATGCCAGCTCATTGCGCAATTGTGTTTTCTTTAAAATGGATTGAGCTTTTTGAACGTAAGTACTTGAATTATCAGAAATTTCTAAAACTAACTCCTTTATTTTTTCCAAATGATCTGCATAAAAAAGAGCTGCATTTAACCAAGTACCCAACGCGTAATCAATCACAGGCTCTGGTGGTAGAGGAATATTAGGTAACTTTTCTTTGTACAATTGAATTCGTAACGGAGCTTTCAAAAACACTTCCTTTATACTACTTATTAAACTATTTACTAATGGAAATTGATTACGAATTGTTTCTGCTACTCTATTAATACCATGTGCGAGACATGTTACATGTATTAAATTTTCATAAAATAATTTTAATTGCTGTCCAGCTTTTACCATATACGGTGCTGCATCAGACAGCATTAAAACTATTTTATCTGTTGCAACAATATCAGGAATAAACAATTGCATGAAAACCTCGTTTATAAAGCGAACTATTGTTGCATGATTGGTTTTCTCAAGAACTTTGGAAGCGATTAAATATGATATACTAGACTGCGCCTCACTTAAATAACCAATCATTAAATTTGCAACATATCGCCCGCAACAATCTGTAGTTTCATCTACTATAAAATAAAGATATTTATTTTTTGTAATTTTCTTTATATGCCCCATAGTTTCAAGATATAAATCATTAATATACCTTTTTCGAAGTGTGCTTTCATCTGGCACTTGCTTTTTACTATTTTTTTCTGAAAATGACCTAAAACTAGGATTTTGCAATTTCTTTAATGGAAAATTGGCTTTAACAAGTGCACTACACAATTGGAAATTAAATTCCTCTTGTACATTTCTTTTGGCCGTTTCTTGAAACAACGACTGGCGCAAAGGTGTCTGACAAACTTTTGTTTTCTTAAATGTTTCTAATTTTCTTTTATGAAGAGAGGTTTCAATGTGCTGTGTAACTTGAGATTTCCTTTCGCACATGATCTAAGGAAAAATTAATTTTAAAAATAAGTATCTAATTGCGTTTAAAAGCTGATAAAACGGTGAATTCAATAACCTACATCAATTAATAAGGGTTTAATTTCCGAAATCAATTAAAAATATGTAATGGTACTTACTATTTTTCCACAGGCTGTGCAAAACACTTTTTCATCATCCAATGATATATTTTTTATCCATACTTGAACTAAACTATTTTTAACTTTCGGCATCTTGAAGTTCACTTGACAAAGCCGTATCATTCAGTTACGTCTTCGCCCAAAGAATGTTTAAAATTTTGCATTTTGTCCGTTACTCTCAAATTATTTTCAAGAAGGATTAACTAACTAAACACTTACCTTGAAAAAGTCCAAATAACTTTAACCCTTGATTGAGGAAATTCCCTCAATCAATGCTTTAACTATCTACTTAGGTACCATTGGAATTTTCAAATACTACGAAATAGCGGCATTGAAACTTCATAATCCGGAAGTATTAACGTTGCACTTAACTGCAGGTAATAATCTTTCTTTAAACCTGTCTTATTCATATAAAAATACATTTCTTAGTTAGACACAATAACAAAATTTAAAATAAGTTAGAATAATGCACTTTAAAGCGAATTTGGAAGATATAGAAAAAATGCGAAATATATGTTAATTATGAATAAAAAGGCAAAATATGCATAAAATTGCAATATATGCAGTATTTGGCGAAATATGCAAAATATGCAAAAATTAATTAATGTCAAATGATTGCATTTAGTGAAATTCGTCTAAAAACAAAACGATATTCTTCAACTATAAAAAATAAGCGATATGCATTTTGCATAACATCCTCACTCTATTTATAACATTATAACACCTCGCCTTGAAAGTTCATAATATGAAATCCTAGTTGGTAATTTACAAATATGGTTTTAATACACAATATAATCTTTTAAACTTAATGGTTTTCTGATGGTTCTATTGCTAGTACGAATTTCAGGTTGATTTACAATTATGGTTTTATCAGCACTTTCACTATCTAAATTATTATATACAAATAGTTTAGATTTAGGAGAGGTAGAATGCATCACATTGTTAGAATGATTCTTTCTAACGTAAATACTGTTTCTTATGATGCATGTTCCATCCTCCCTCATAATTTTACATGTTCGGTTTCCAAGTTTTTGTATTATTTTGCCTCTTTGCCACAAGCTACTAGGTTGGCTTTGGAAGCAAATTTCATAATCTATAGGGTACACTTCCTCCCTTCTTGCATTTCTATTATAGTATTTCCGACTACTTTCTTGGCTTTGCCTTATGTTACTGTTTACAATTTTCCTATCTACAATTTTAGGATTTAATTTTTTATCATTGGTCACAAGATTATCTCTAAGATACCTGGACATCAGGATTTCCGATGGTGAATAAATGTCATTCACTGGTGTATTACATAATGCTAACAAACTTAAATATATGTCATTATTTTCTTTAAACTTTTTATTAGTTTTTTAACAGTTTGTACTGTACTTTCAAACCAATCCGTTTGATTGTTGATGGGGTGGTGAACTTATTATAGATTTAAAATTCCATTGTTTGGTAAAGTTTTGGAATTCTCTACTTGTAAATTGTGTACCTCCATCAAAAATGAATACCTTAGGAATGCCATGCCAGGCAAATATGGATTTTAATTTATTTATGACATTGGTTTTTATTTAGACTGCATACTTCTGGATTGTATAATATGTGACCACAGGGTGGCACTGGATATATAGTAGTTGTTAGGTACGCCACTGGTAGTGTGTAGGAACAACGACCATGGCGTCATAATGTAGACAATGTTTATTGCTTGATAATAAATGAACTCTTTATTTGTGAACCTAGTATGTGTTTCATTTCATGAATACATCACAAATAATACATGGTGTCAGGTGTGTTAGAAACTATTAACGTAAAACCGAGCACGAAGTAAATAGTGTACAATTTGGTGTTAGCACGAGTAGCAGCAGCAAAAAATTACGCCATGACGGAAGCAATTTTTAAACCGCCAGAACCGCTAGAATTGGACGGCAACATTTCCGAAAATTGGAGGAAATTTATACAGAGATTTGATCTTTTCCTAACCGCAACGGATCTTGATAATAAGAGAGAAGAAAAAAAAATAGCTGTATTTCTTAATTTAGTTGGAGAAGAAGGCTTGGAACTGTATAATACATTTACCTTCGATAACGCACAGGTAAAGACTTTGAAAATTATTAAAGAGAAGTTTCAAGAGTATTGCGCGCCTAAAAAAAACGTTATATTTGAGCGATATAAGTTTAATAGTATCCTGCAAGTGGAAGGACAGTCGTTTGACAATTTTGTAACAGAATTGCGAAAAGCAGTAAAGACAACAGAGTATACTAATCAAGATGAAATGGTACGCGATCGAATAGTAATGGGAATTTATGATAAAATTGTACAAGAAAGGTTACTTCGTGAAACAAGTTTAACATTACAAAAGACGATTGACCTATGCAGAGCATCAGAAATAAGCAAGAATCAGTCAAAAATACTGCAACATGAAGTGATGGTTAATGTTGTCCATAAGGAAACTAAGCTCTGTAAATATTGTGGTTACAAACATGAAAGTAAGAGATGTCCAGCATATAGGAAGACATGTGCTAAATGTCAAGGGAGAAACCATTTTGCATCAGTTTGCAAGCAGAAGTCCACTGCCGACAACAAAAGAAAAAAAAATAAGAAAATACATGAAGTAGCTCAAGAGCAGCAACACAGTGAACCTACTAGTGATGGCTCCGAAGAAGAGTTTTATGTCAATGCAGTGAAGAAAACAAGTTGTTTGGAAACAAGAAGTGCTACACGAAAACACTCAAAAGAAATGGCATGGATTAAGAAAATTAAAATTTATAACACATTGGTAGATGTGAAACTCGACACAGGTGCTGAGGTTAGTGTGTTACCTGTAAGTACTTTAAATGTAATTCAGCCAAATTGTAAATTAAATAAATCAAATATGTCTCTTATATCGTATGGTAACCCAGAATTTAAATTACAAACGTTAGGAGAAATAGTACTTGATTGTTATGTTCACAATAAGTGTAGTAGGATTAAATTTATAATTGTTAATTCACAGGAGCAAATACCCTTGTTGGGATTGCAAGATTGTATAAAATTAAATTTAGTTAAGCGTGTAGATGAAATTCAAGCTAATTGTGGAACGTTGACCGATGTGATTAATACCTACCCAGATGTGTTTAATGGGTTAGGTACATTTCCGAGTAAACATCATATTACTTTGAAAGAGGATGTTAGCCCTAGAATCACACCGATCAGACGTGTCCCACAAAGTATGCATAATAAATTAAAACTTAAGCTTGATGACCTAGTTAAACAAAACATCATTAGAAAGGTGGACAAACCTACAGAGTGGCTTCATCCTCTTGTAATTGTGGAAAAGCCTAATGGTGATATGAGGTTGTGCTTAGACCCAAAGCATCTCAATAATGCTATACAGAGGGAGCATTTTCTCATACCATCCTTAGACGAAATCACTGCTAAATTAAGCAATAAGGTTTTGTTTACCGTTCTAGACATGAAGGACGGGTATTGGCAGGTGTTACTTGATGATAGTAGTGCAGATTTATTAACTTTTGGAACACCTTTTGGTAGATATCAATTTTTAAGGCTTGCTTTTGGAATATGTTCCGCTCCAGAGGTATTTCAACAAAAAAATTATGAAATCTTTGGAGACATTGAAGGTGTTGGCCTGTACTTTGATGATTTGATTGTCACAGGTTCTACGGAGGCTGAACACGATAAAAACTTAAAAGTTGTTCTGGAAAGAGCAAAAAAATATAATGTTAAGTTCAATAAATCAAAAATTCAGTATAAACAAACAACAGTTAAATTTATGGGACAAATTGTTACAAAACACGGCATAGAAACGAATAAAAACTATATTAAGGCCATCATAGATATGCCTAACCCCTCTTGCAAAAATTCGTTATTGCGCTTTCTGGGTATGGTAAAATATGTAGGAAAATTTATCCCCAATTTGTCAAAGATTTCAGCTCCTTTACGAAATTTAACCCGTAACGATATTGAATGGGAATGGACAAATAAACATGACATGAGTGTAAAACAGTTAAAGTACATTTTAACTAATGCCCCAGTTTTAACTTTCTTTAATCCAAAAATACCAATAGAAATAGAAACAGATAGCTCTAAAGATGGACTGGGAGCGTGCTTGTTACAAGAAGGACACCCAGTTGCTTTTGCATCACGCAGTTTAACATTAACAGAAACCAAATATGCTCAGATTGAAAAAGAAGCTTTAGCTATACTTTTTGCTGTACAAAAATTTCACTTATTCATTTATGGTCTAGATGTTAAAGTTTTAGTGACCATAAACCCTGGAAGCTGTGTTCAAAAGATATTGAACTTATTTCACCGAGATTACAAAGGATTAGACTGAAACTTTTAAATTATAATCTAACTATAGTGTATAAGCCGGGAAAACAAATGTATATTTCTGATACATTGTCAAGAGCCTATTTAAAAGATGAAAAAGTTTTAAGCAGTAACAAAGAAATTGATTATGTCATACACTCTATTGTTAGCAATTTGCCTATGTCAGATCATAGAAAAGTTCAGTTCAAACGTGAAACAAACAATGACGTCACATTAAGGCACATAAAAGAGTTTATTGACAACTCGTGGCCAAAAAATAAAAATAATATAGAGGCAGATTTAAAACCGTTTTACAATATTAGAGACAAACTATACAACATCGGAGATTTGATATTTTATAATCATAAGTTAGTAGTACCTAAAAGTTTACAAACAGAAATGTTGAAATTAATACACGAAGGTCATTTTGGTATAGAAAAATCTAAAGCTACAGCACGAAAAATCTTTTATTGGCCTGGTATGTCAGGCGACATTGAATCGTACATCAAATCTTGCAAAGTATGTGAAAAATTTGCTAGAAAAAATTGTAAAGAGACATTAATACCATATCCAATTCCAAAAAGGCCTTGGGAACGAGTGGCTGTCGATATTTTCACGTATGCTAAGAGAAGTTATTTGGTCATATTTGATTCATATTCAAATTGGATAGAAATGTTACCTCTCAGAGATAAAAGTGCAAGTTCAGTAGTAAGTCAAATAAAAACCGTTTTTGCTAGATTTGGATCACCAGATATCTTAGTAGCTGATAATGTACCATTTAACAGTAATCATTTTAAGAGATTTTCTATAGAGTGGAATTTTAATTTAGCATTCCGAAGTCCAAATTTCCCTCGCTCAAATGGCTTAGCTGAGAAAGCAGTATCTATTTCTAAAAACATAATTAAAAAAGCAACAGAGGAAGGTAGAGATATAGAGTCTGCATTATTGTGTTACAGAAATATGCCCTTAAAACATATGAATTATTCGCCGTCTCAATTGTTAAATTCAAGACGTTGCAAAACAAAAATTCCCATATCAGTTCAGTTACTATCTCCTGAGTTGCCTAAAAATGTAGATAAAAATCTAACTCATAAACAAAATTTAAGTACAAGGTATTTTAATAAACATGCCACACCTTTGATGCCTCTAAACAAAGATACAAGTGTAACTGTGTATAATCATGTAAAGAGAATATGGGAGCCTGGTAAAATAATAGATACACATGTTGCGCCTAGGTCTTATATTGTAAAGGATAATTTGGGTAACGAAGTACGTCGAAATAGACATGATTTAAAGATTTCACAAAACATGTATACTGAGGTGTGTCATGAAAATGACAGCATGCCCACTCACGAGACTCTTCTGAGTAAGGAAGCAAGTAATCCTGAATTATCTTGTGAAACATCAACATATGAACCTACGCCTGTAAGTCACCCAAACAGTGTTCTAACGACTCGTTCGGGTAGACTCATCAAAAAACCTGATAAACTTAACTTGTAAGCGGTAAGATGTATAATATGTGACCACAGGGTGGCACTGGATATATAGTAGTTGTTAGGTACGCCACTGGTAGTGTGTAGGAACAACGACCATGGCGTCATAATGTAGACAATGTTTATTGCTTGATAATAAATGAACTCTTTATTTGTGAACCTAGTATGTGTTTCATTTCATGAATACATCACAAATAATACATGGATATTTTGAGTAATAATCCAGTATCAATAGAAATGTTGCACCGTCAAGTTCATATAGATCTGCTGCTAGCCAAGGTTTTTTTATGATGTCGTGACTTACCACTTACCTTTTGTATTTGATTTTTGAAATTTGTTATAAACGTAGCATTTGTTTACAAACTCTTCGATATGTGAAATCATGTTTGGCCAATATACTGAATTTTTTGCTCGTGCAGAAATTTTGAAATTCCAAGGTGACCTGTGTGGATGTCGTCTAGAACTTCATTTCTCCATAATTTGGGTATGATAACACGTTGTCCAAAATATAACAGTTCGTTTACTCCTACTGTAATTTCTGATTTGATTTTATAGTATGGTTTAAGATTACTCCAGACTTTATTTATTTGTTTCGGCCACCCTTTTCTTATGGAATCCTTTATTTGTTGTAATTCTTCATCTTTCTCTTTATCTTCTGTTAATTTATTTAATTTTGCTTTCTCATATACGTAGGTATAAAGAGAAAAAATAAATTCGTGCCTGATTGTGTGTCTGTGTGTGAGTGTGCACGATATCCTTGAATCATTAAAGTTATCGATAAAAAAGTCATTTTTAGATATAAAAAATTAGAGCTGTCTGTGTTTGTGCTGGATATCTTTTGAACCATTAAAGCTATCGATATGAAATTTGGTACAATAATTCTTTGCCATAAAATGTAGGTCAAGTTCGTTAATGAGCAAAATCCCACCAGTGGCGGGGCATTTTTAGGGGATCAGAAAACAAAAAAAATTCATTGCCTAAAATTTTAAAAAGTTACATAATTAAAATAACAAACTAATACTTTTTATATAATTTCAAAATTAAAAAATATATAATAACCAGTGGCGCACCGTTTTCAGGGTGCAAAATTGTGCATTTTTTAATTTATCAACAGATTTCTTTGAAAGTCGAACATTGGGGATTTTTAAGATCCCTTAGAATAAATCATTTGTCAAAATTAAAAAATTCAAAATGGCGGATCAAAAATGGGGGATTATCGTGTTTATTTAATTTATCAACGAATTTTTTTGAAAGTAGGGTATTGGGGGTTTTTAAGATCGCTAAGTGTAAATCATTTGTCAAAATTAAAAAATTGGCGGATCAAAAATGGGGGATTATCGTATTTAAAATCCGATATGACTAAAATTCAGGTATTATGGGCTAAATATCAATTTTGCAACTTTGTTAATTTGTAAAAAACTTTTAAAAACTGCCAGTGGCGTACCAATTTTATGGTGCAAAATTTGTTTCAAAGTTGAGTATTGGGGGTTTTTAAGATCGCTACGATTAAATTATTTATCAAAATTTAAAAAATCAAAATGGCGGATCAAAAATGGGGGAATTATTGTGTTTAAAAACCGATATGACTCAAATTCAGGTATTGTGGGGTTTGAAGTTATTTATTTACATATATGAGAAAGCATTATGGCAGATAATTTAACAGCGGTTTTCATCTGTAATTGTTAAATTTTTTTCAATTAGACATATGCAAATTGTCATTACAAACTTCATTTAAATTGGCTCTCGAAAGCCTATCTGCAATTATTAGATCCTTACCTGGTTTATATGTTAGTTTAATCTCATATCTCCGTAGTGCTAGCAACATCCTTTGAATCTTGCCGGACAAGCATTCATTTCCTTTTTAAAAATTGCAATTAGTGGTTTATGATCGGTTTCCACAATCACTTTTGTGCCATATACGTACTGATGAAATTTGTGAACTCCAAAGCTTATAGCTAGTAACTCCTTTTCGATTTGAGCATATTGCTGTTGTGTCTCGTCATTGCCCTCGATTCACATGCACATGGTTTACTTTCTTGTAGTAACACTGCTCCCAAGCAATATTTTGGGGCATCCACTAATATTGTAGTTTCTTTGCTTGGTTCGAAGTATTTTAATGATTGTTCACTTCTTATTAGTTGTTTTAATATTTTCATTGCAATTATTTCTTCATCCTCCCATTTGAATACATTTTCTTCTTTAATTAGATCTCTCAAAGGTTTTGTGAGTTCTGAAAGATTTTTTATAAATCTTTCCACACACGTAACAAGCCCTAGAAATCCCTGAATATATATTTTTTTCGTTTTTGGTTCTGGCATATCTCTAATTGCCCTAATTTTGTATTCGTCTAGCGAAATTCCATCTTTAGAGAATTTATGTCCTAGATATGTCACCTCATCTAGACCAGGTTTGCACATTTTTAGATTGAATATGATATTATTTTGTTTTGCTTTCTCAAACACTATTCAGTACAATCAGTCAACACAAAATATGTGTCGATAGCACATGCAATTACATCCGCTGTGCGACCTTCCTCTTTTAATTCATCAGTCAAGATTGGCGTTGGGACATTTCTTTACAAAAAGTTCGGTTCGAAATATTACATTTACACAGTTAACAATATTCTTCAATTCTGGATACTTTAATATTCAGAAATACTTGAAAATCTTTCTATCATTAATGTAATGCCGACAGAAAATAGTATGCATTGAGATTTTCAATGGAA
This sequence comes from Vesta saturnalis, assembly GCA_036346205.1. Taxonomy (NCBI): domain Eukaryota; kingdom Metazoa; phylum Arthropoda; class Insecta; order Coleoptera; family Lampyridae; genus Vesta; species Vesta saturnalis. Next base: position 343,447 of record JARFJB010000058.1, read on the forward strand.
TATTACGAAAAAATTATTATTAATATAATAACAATATTAACACTACACTTTATCGAATTAGTTCCTTGGTATTACTACATTATCAATACATTTATTTACAGTTAAACATTTAAGCATGTAACTGACCAATTTTTTAAATTAAAATGACTATTTCGTGCCGATCACATGACTTTCGGGCTCTACTGTATGCAATTTTCAATGAATTTCTATGTAATTTGCGAGTAATGGTAGGAATTTTCATCCTCTACAAGTTTCGTATTAGTCATTTTGCGATTGCATTTATCAGAAAAGAGATATGCGCCAAGTTCAGAACGCTCGGCTCGACACGCGCTACTTGCTGAGACTACCCTGGGCTCAATTTTTGACGAACCAGAACGAGTTTCCATTCCTTTCCTTCATTTTTTCAAGCCCTATAACTTTCTCAGGAGCAAAAAACTGTTATTTATTAATTAATCCAAACGAGATAAATACAAAAACCCGCGAAATTTTAATTTCCCTTGCACAGGCTAAGACTCGAAAAATATTGAATTTGAGTTGCAGGTTTTCTTAAGATAAATTGTAGGGCTTTAAAATACAAGTACAAAATGAGGGGTTACTGATTCATTTTTTATCAAAATTCGCAGAGTTATTGCGAAAAAACGAAAATTTTGGCCCTTCAAAGCTCTGGGTCTCATGGCAGCTTCCAAAACTCAATCGACAACATTAATTTTAACTATGAAAATCCAAAAAAAGATTCTTAATAATTTTTTGATAGTTTTTAAATATGTTGTATGTCCGTTGAATAATAAAAAAATAAAGAATATCAAACAGCAACACATATTTTAATTAATTGTAATGATTATGAGGTTCATGGTAATTATTCAACCCTCACCACAGGTATGTAATAATTTTCGGGGTATATAATTATTCCCGGCTGGTCTAATTATTCTCAGATAGTTCCAGTAATAATCTAGTTTCCAGCTGTTGTCATGTCAGGAAATTGACAGTTTATAATATGATTGCGAATAAATACTACTACATGGCGATATGAGGTTTAAGAAGAATAAACATACAAGTAATAGAACCGATTTATTAGGTAATCGAAATGGAATCAAGGTATGAGTTTTAGCGTAAGATTTAATGGCATTTAGATAACCGATATACCGTTTATGCAAAAAAACACGCATTTTAGGATACGAAGTATACAAAAAAGATAAAACGTGAATAGTTATTTAATTAAGCATTAAATAAAATGGTTTAACTTATGACCAAGTGTTTTCACAGACCCTATCCTTGCAGTAAGAAATGTCGGAGCCCTACAAATATAATTATTGTAAACCATCCACGAACGAAGGTAGACTTCGATGAAAAATGGATGTGTGCGTGAAGTAATTTAAATTTATGTTACGAGACAATATACTATTTCACTTCAAAACAGTTTAATGATAATATAAAAGCATTAATAACATTAATTAAGCAAACATTTGCATGAATGCTATACATAATAAGTTTCAACAGCTTAATTAGCCTTTTGATACATAAATCACCCAAACCCACATAAAGAATGACATAAATTAGCAATCAATAAATACCCTGTATTGTTCGTAAAAAAGCTTAACATGGTTCTAATACATTAGACTTACTTAATGACAAGCCTTAATTCTTGCTGCAATTTTCTTAATTCGTTGGTATACGAAGCAACGGAATCAAAATAATCGATGGCTTCTGTGATATTGGGCGTCCGTTTCATATTTTGGATAATTATATCGCACCTGAAGCAAAATACTTATATAGTTAAATAAAAACTTAATCAAAACTTACTTATGTTGAATTGATCCATAATTTTTCATAGCGTTTGTCAGTTTCTTATAAACATTTTTTAAGTAAGGAACATAATTAAGCGAACCATTTAGTAGATCTTTAGCAATTGCGTCCTGTTTTACGTAGTTTATATAGTTGTTGTCACGTAATACTCCTCTTCCAAAGTAATTAACTCCATAAACACTTGATATACCTGTGCTTTCAATACTGCGCAGTAAACTTTTGAATGCCAATAAATACCTAAAATGAATAACATTAAGATATCGTTATACAGAGTATCTGGTTTAAGATGCACAATCCCGTAGTGGTCTTATTATTGATATTTCAAAAAGAAAGTTGCACCGAGTCAAGTTCTTCTTCGTTATTGTAAATTGCACTTTCCGTGCCTTATTATTAATATTGCTGTAACTATCAAACTTAGAAAATGGAATTTTCACCGTCCGGTTAAGTCAAAATATTTTTATTCGCAATAACGTTTTAAATTGTCAATTTCATGACATGACAACAGCTGGGAACTAGATTATTACTGAAACTAGCCGAGAATAATGAAACTAGCTAATTATTACATACCTCGAAAATTATTACATACCTGTAGTGAGGGTTGCATAGCTATCATGAATCTCACAATCATTACTTTTTCTCTACTTTCAGATGGTTTTTCTGCTGCCCCTCGTGAGGAGTTAGGAGTAACAGGCCGCGACGTTATTAGCTTTTTGAGATTTTTCGACAAAAAAGACTTTTACAATATTTTTAACATTGGATGATTGCGAATAAAATAGTATACAAACCTTGCAGGAAAGCTTCATTGCGCGGTTTGTAATATACTATTTCGTTTCAAAATAACTGCGTTGGAACTTTATTAGGTACGAGTATTTAATTTTTAAACTTTTTACTCATAGAACGAATGTAAATTTTTACACCATTGGACTCGAAATTTCCTTTCAATTTTGGTAAGGTATTAGTGAGTCTATCTGTAACAGTTCGGGAGATGTTTTCGATTTTCTAATATTTTTCGGAAGAGTACCTTCTCCTAGAATTTTTTTACGAGGTAGCAGTGTTTTGAAAACTGCAGTAGGTTTTGAAAATATTGCTAAAACATTCTGTGCCCTACAAATCATCCAGTATCATATTGATCAGTGTTAAAATTTGTATTCTTAACTACGAGTAGTATTTGCACAATTAACATGTGAAGAACTAGAAGATGGTTTTTGTTCTCAGGTGACTCTATGAAAGAGATTTGTAAAACAGATTGATCTTTTGTCAGTTGGAGACTCAAAGAATTAATCGTGACGTAAATTTTCATAATGCAGTAATACTTTACGATGAAACCACATTCCATAAAAATGATTTTGTGAATTCTCATGATTGGCATTACAACGATACAAATAACTCTCATTGATTCGCTGCTAGTATCCAGTGGAGGTGGTCTTTGAAAGTGTGGGCGAGGGTTATTGGAACATATTTAGTAGGTAAATTCTTTCATGACCATCAGTTGACAGGTAGGGTTTTATTTCCAGTTCGTGCAGAATAATTTACACGAACGTCCCCATGGCTACTCATCAAGAGATGTGGTTTCAACACAATGGAACTCCCCCGAAGCTATTTCTGAATGTTTATTTTCCGGATCGCTGGATCTATCAGTTCGCCAGAAAAATCACACAGTTAACAAGTTTTTTTCTGTTTATGGGGATTCGATATAAAATAAAGTTTATGCAACAGTGCCAGCTACTGCAAAAGACATACGTCATCTAATTTTGGCATCATTTCGAAAAAGTAGAAATGTTTAGCAACGTACAGCAGAACAATTTCCCTTGTGTAGTGCCCAAAACGGATAAGATTTCTATTATTCAATGCGCTGGTGATTCAATTTTTGTTCCTGTTTGTGTTCTTGCTTGTTTCTGGTGGTGTTGTTATGTTCTAAGGATGCCAGCAATAATTCTGACAGTACCGATAAAATGCAAAGGGAAGGTGGTCTCCGTTTCACAATACGTATAAACTGTAAAACAATTATAAAACCTAAAATATCTTTTACGCTGTTACAGATAGACTCCCCAATAACTTAACAAAATCGAAGGAAGTCTAATTCATCTCCCAGTGGTATACAAATCAACATATTGTTCTATTTTAAAAAAATCAAACTAGCTGTGATTGAAAAATTTACAAATTGAATAGGCATACCTAGTAAAATTTTAAGTTCAACATACTAGTCTTGCAACGAAAATATACACATTTTCAAGCTTAATCTAAGGATGAAAACCCCAATTTTCTGTTTGATAGTAACGAGAATGATTAAAATTTTCTAAGACAGTGAAAGTATAATTTTTTTCGAAAATCTAAAATGATTCAAAAACGGTGCGACCAAATATATATTTAAAATCACGAAGTTCGTTTGCATTTGCGGTATATCCGAAAATCCGCCATCTATGAACTTTGCGCGGTCCATGTATAATTTAAAACTTTTCTTTAAAATGTCAACAATGAGAAACTCAAATTTGTATTGTAACACATTTTCGAAGTATAACTAAAAATTGTAATTCAAATTTCAGGATATGGAAATATTTAAATATTCAAATTATGAGTCAAAATTTAATCGCATTATATATTTCGAAAACTTGCCATAAGTGATAGAATTTATACCGCGAAAATTTTAAATTCGTGTTTTAAAAAGTCCCGTTATAAATTGCATTAAAAGTCATATTTTTTTCATGTATCATATCTACACAAAGTTAAGATGGTGTAGTAGTCCTTGTTTATTTACTTGTTGATCAATAGACCATTAAGCTCTAATGATGTATCCATAAATATTGTAAAAAATCTAATTTAATATGTACCCCGAATGTCGTTGCACGAGGATTAGCGTGGACAACAATCCTTCGAGGTATATATGCACTGTCGTATATACATACGAGTACATCCATACTTACATAGTTTTTGCATCATACAATAGTGGTTTGCTTTAAAACTACACCCTGTATATCAGAGTTTTCAAAATTTATTTGCATATTAGAAAAGAGCAGAAAAAATTAAAATGTTTTAAATATTTTTATAATTTCGGCCTACATTTTTGTTACCTATTAATTTTACCCAAATCTAAATATTTCGATTCATTCGTTCATGGGTTATCTGCACAATTCTTTATCAATCGCCAGTCTTATCATATCAGCATATAATACTCCCTTCTTTCAGATCATCTACCATCTTCACTCTTCTTCTACCTCTATTACCTTTTTTTTTCTTTTCACTTATGGTTAGTTACTTACTTTAGCTTATCTGGATATTGTGCGTAGACTGTTCCGGAGTCCTTCCTTCTTGTTAGTGTTGCGCTGTTTTGTGTAATGGTATAGTTTACAATCATGAGATGTGGTTATTTTTGGCGTAAAAAAAAGAAAGAAAAATATTTAGATTTATTTGAATACTTGTTTAAGTGTGAGTGTTGTTTAGTTGGATGTAGCGTGCTGTGTGCGGTTAATCCGATTCGTTTGCCGGTATCATGCTAGGTCATCATCGAATAGACGGGGGAATGCGCAGGGTATATGGAGTATTATCTACGGATTCTTCTATCTCCTCTGGGAGGTCGTCAAGGAGTTTTGTTAGGATCGCGGGGGAGGGGGATGTTTTAATTCTAATTCCGTGGGAATTGAGGAAATCGGTAGTTGTAGGGAGCGGTAAAAATCTCTCTGGTTGAGAGTGTGTCGCCGAAAATACTTTTGTGTGCAAAGCTTCTTTGTAATGTCTGTATTCTATGTGTGATGGGTAGTATGTTTGCGTGATGTATTGTGAGGTAGTTGCGGTAACCTATGTATGCGTCTGAGTATTCGTCGTTCACAGGAAGCGATAGAGGAAAGGTGATTGGGATTTATGTTAGAGTATATGGGTGCTCGCAAATCCATAAAATGGGGTATGCATGTTTTGTAGGTGTGTTGTAGTGTTTTGTGGTGGCAACCTCTGAGTCTACCCGGGAGGGTGCCCAGTAGGTTTTCTAGGTTTCTAATCCTGTTTAGTGTTCTTTGTACATCGGGGAGCGAATTGAGGGTTCTGGTAAAGAGAATTCCTAAGTAGAAGACCGGCGTGCCAGACCCTGTCAAAGGCTTGCTTAATGTCCAGAATTAACGCCAGATTGCACTGCTTGTGATTGAATGCTGTGGTGGTTTCCGTAAGCAGCTTCAACAAAACATCGTGACACATTCGGTTGGGACGGAAGCCTAATTGGCTATTGGGAAGGAGTTCGTTGAATTCAAGGTGGTCCCTCAGTCGCCTGGTTAGAATCAGCTCGAATCATTTTCCGAGGCCACTCAGTAGGGAGATGGGTCTATAGGAGGAAGGTGTGGTTAGGTAGGAGTGGGGTTTGGGTATCATGTCGGTGGAAGCCGATTGTCAGTCCGTCGGAAAGCGGGATAGGATTAAACATTTGTTCGAAGAGTAATCGGAGGGTTGGTAGGTGCTGCAGGATGATACGATTTAGGCCCTCGTGACCTGGGGCTGAATTTCTTCCTTTTTTAAAATACGTGTTGACCTGATCGGCAGTTATGGGGACATAGAAGGGATTGTCATTATCGAGTTGGATTTCGGGAAGGTTAAGGGTGCAAAATTCTGCAAGACGTCTCTTAAGGAGTGCCTTGAACCACTCGTTGTCGAATTGGGGATTTTCTGTGGATCGGAAAATGGATTGTAGGTGGAGACTAAAGAAGTTGGCCTTTCCGTGGTTGGAGGTTAGGTTGCCCTGTAGGTCGGTTAGGTCGTATTTCGGGTTTACCTTCCTTCTGGTCAGTCTATCGAACGGTTGCCAGAAGAGTTTTCCATTTCTATTCCCCATACCTTCTCCACTATTTCTATTACGCATACCTTCCACTGCTCCTTCAATTACGTCTTTCAACAAGCTATTCTGACCAAGTCACATTCTCTTCTTTTTCAAAATATTCTGAAACCATGCGTTCTGCGTAAATAGTGAATATGGTAAGGGATAAATGACACCCTTGCCTTACACCCTTCCAAAGTTCAAACCAATGCGTTCAACTCTCAAAGCTAGCTGCTGCCCCATGTACAACTTTCTGATAAACCTTATATCCTTCCACGCACACGCACGCACTCCCACACACACGCGCGCGCGCACGCACACGAACACGCACACACACGCACACGCACACGCACACGCACACGCATACGTACACGCACACGCACACGCACACGTTCACGCACACGCACACGCACAGGCACACGCACACGCACACGCATACACACACATACACACACGCCCGCGCGCATATCCAGACATTATGGGCGATCTTCACGAAACTTGGCCAAAAGTTGTGAAATGAGCCAATAAGTTGATTTAGCAATAGTGAAAAAATCTTCGATTGCATAACCTACATACGTATATGTAGGTTGGAAAGTAAAAAAGGCACAATGATACGTCTAAATTTTAATTTTAGCTTCTGGTATGTCTAGATTCTTCTACTGTGGTTTTTCCTAAATGTTGAAGTAAACGCTTTACTAATTCTACATTAAGTTACCACAGCACGATAATGATTTAACATATGCAGTTGAAATTAAAATTAATATTAAATGTACTATACTGGGTTTTTACTGTACAAATACAATTATTAACAAACAACTGTTTCTTTCTTACATTTGGCTAGATATTTAATTGGTTTGTTTCTATTTGTGAATGCTTTTATGAATTTTGTTAAATTTGATTATGACATTTTTCAGTGTTACCCTTCGACCCTTAAAGTGTTTTCTATAAGTGTTTTGTCATATTCATGACAGTTTAATAATATCGAATACCGAAACGTATAGATTTATGTAAAATATAAATATAAAACCACATCATTTCAACCCAAAAGCTAATTACTTTCATTATGTGTAATAATGGTGAAAATTTACATTTTCATATTAACAAAATGAGTTTTCCCAGATATACCAAACACCCTCTTAATACAATCATATTGACTGCCCGCAGCTCCTAAGTCACCTCCGTTTTCATGTCCCTCGTCCTTCATCCCGGAATTCAAAAACCTTTTATTATTGTATTCCTCGAACAGAATTATTGAACTTTTCAAACTAACGTTAATAATTGTTTTATATTAATATGTCGTTTAACTGTTTCTATGGTAACTTTATTTTAGTCAAGACTTTTTTATTTTTTTTTTTTTGTACTTTGCTTTCTATAAGAAATTAGTCTAAGTTACACCACGTAGTTTTAGTTTTAGTTTCGGATTTTACTTACTGTCCTATTAATGGATTTATAAAAATTTGTTGGACATTAAAGCTTATTATTATTATTATTATTATTATTATTATTATTATTATTATTATTATTATTATTATTATCATATATAAATGTTAATCAAAATCGTTAGACCTATTTTTTCATAGTCAGGAACTCTCAAAACGTTCAGACACAGTTTGGGTGATCACAATACGTTTACATATAGTAGAAATGTTGTAAACAGCAATATATGACTTTCTAGATGAACTACTGTCGAAATGGAAGCATCTGGTGTCAACAAGGTGGTGGTCTTGCTCACAATGCCCCATCAGTTGATTGTTTAACTGATCGTTTTAGCGATAACCTAATCACTACAAATATACCCATTCGTTGACCAGCATGATCTGTAGATTTAATGTGAAGCGCTCACATTAGGAGGGCAGTATTGCATCAACCGTTTCGGGGCTTATTTTTAAATTCAAATTTTTGTATCTGATACTATAAATGTGACTTTATTAAATTAACCTAAACAACTTTGTTTAATGTTTCTGTTATTTATAAAATAAGCGCACTTTACTCTTTAACTGCTTTATGTTTTTTGAAACTATACAATAACAGCGTTAAAATAAGAATTATTAACTTGATAGACGTTAATTCGTAAACAAGCAGCAACTTAAAGAAAGAACGCATTTTTTTCGTACCATATAGTTTCTGACTGGTTAGAGCTCTTCCGGGGTCGACCGAGGTGCACACTGTTTGTTATATACGACAAAGTAAAAATATATTAAATCCTTCACAAATAAATGTGTTTCTAATTTTCTTGTTAACACCAAGACCTTTTTGTTCGTTTAAGTTCGCTAAAATGCTTAAATCTTATTTTCATGTAATCAATATTTTTAGTTTTCTAGCCAAATGTTGTAATTAACAAAGTATTAAAAATCTTAATACGTACTTTTATTAGGAAGCACTTACCTCCAAACGCCACTATTATCGGTTTCTTTAATTTGATTTGTAAGATGGTCTAACATAGCAGCATTAACTGCTGTATACCAAGCTAGAATTTCGGACATGCTACTTTCTTCTGCATTAATCTTTTGCCTTAAAACAAAATAATGTATTCAAAGCTGAAATACATGCAAATAATGATTAAATTAAAATTTATCGTTCAATGACATGTTAAACCCTATTTAACATGCTTGCATGAGCGGATGTTAGGCATTTTTAACACACATACACTAGGTGCATAAACAAATAATTAGACATCATGTTTATTTATTAATATTAATATTGAATACGCACTCTTGAAAGCAATCTCTAGAAATATATGAAATATTTTCGGAAGTTATAAATTAATATGCAAATTTATTATTTGATAAACTAATGAACGGATTTCGAGTGGTAGCAAGCCTTAATATTTTTCGCGCACATTACATCTGTCGCTTCGCCACGCTCTCTCGCGCCATAAACTCGAATGTTAAGGTTTAAGTTACCACTCTAGATACGTTAATTACTATTACCTGAATTCATTTAACCGAGCTATAAAAGTAGCTCTATCCATTTCTACAATTCCCCCGTTTTCCTGTGGCAACGCAACTGGTGGAAAATTTGTAATATTTCCGAGAGCCATATCTGTAAGTTCAAAACGTTGCGAAATGTCCATACTAAAAAAGTATCCTTTAATACAATACTTAAGAAAATGTTGTATACCAACCTAAGTGCACTTCCATTGGTATAAATATAGAAAGCTATTTCAGATCGTTCTAGTTGCATGTACGTTACTATCCTTCCTAGCTCTGTTGCTGTAGTAACCTGCAAGAAATGTCCAGTTAGCAATTATCTAATAATTATTATTATAAATAAAACTTTAATAAATACAGTTTTATTTAGTGCTGCTTAAACTGTTTCATTTTTACTTTTTTTACGTTAGTGAACGAAGGTCTAATCTGAGCATTTTTTTTTTATTCAAGATCTAATAATAAGCGTGAATGAAAGAGATACATGATTATTAGATATGCCTAAAGTTTGTTCTTCTAATAAGGCTATTGTACAATCATCAAAGTACTGAAACCAACCATGTTGTTCTTCCACAATCTACATTATTATTTGTCATAATTAATATCTCTAATATTAATTATTGTCGAAATTTGTCTCAAATAAGATTGACTACTAGCCCAGTAAATGAACACAAAATATTCCTTTAACCTCGCAAAAATTTGAGACATGCAAAATTTAGAGAAGGTAGTTCCAGGTGCTTCGGCATCGAATTTTGAAAAAATTTTAATGTTTCATTTATTATAATATGGTTTTAAATATTTAAAATGTGAAAAGAGGTAGAGATAAAAACTATGCAATCTTATGTAAAACTTCGGCCTGAAGCTAAATACCTTTAGGAAATCGCTAAAAGTGTTAAAAATCATTATACAAGGTGTCCCAGGAGTTCGTACCAAAAGCTTGGGAAATGATAGATTTAATCATTTTAAGACAAAACTTTCATATAAACGTAAGTCCAATATTGCTTCGTTTCCGAGATATAGGGTGTAAGTTACAAAAAAAAGTTGATTTTTGAAATATCTCCAAAACCAAAAAGGGTATTTTTCTTCGTGGTATAATAAATAGGGATATAAAGTGTATTAGTTTTAGCTTATTAAAGCATAATTTCTACGCCAATGGAGTAAATTGAATTTTTTTATTAAAATACGAAACCTTTATGTTTTTTAGGTAAAAAAATGTATACGTTGTTCTAATTCGATAACTTGAACAGTTTCTAAGATATTTGCATTTCTAGATATTTATTACCAACTAAATGGGCAGGTTACTATTATTTCTCTAGCATTTGGGAAACAACATCAAAACATGAAAATCAGTGTTTCGGGAAGAATACACGTAACTTCAGGACATGATAGATCTAATCATTTTAACAAAAATCTTTCATATATAAGTAAGTCCAATAGTGCGTCGTTTTCGACATACAGGGTGTAATAGTTAATAACCTGCCTAAGCAGTTGGCAATAAGTACCTAAAAGTGTACCTTTAAAAACGTATTAACAAGATAAAATTAATGTACCTTATATCTCTGTTTATTATACCAATGGTAAAAATACCCTTTTTCGTTTTGAAAATATTTCAAAAATCAACTTTTTTTTGCAACTTTGACAGCCTGCATCTCGGAAACGAAGCATTATTGGACTTTGGTTTATATGAAAGTTTTGCATTAAAATGATTAGATCTATCACCTCCCAAGTTTTTGGTACGCACTCCTAAGACACCTTGTATAAAAGGTATGTTAAACAAATTGTGAAAATTGATATGTTACACAAGGGGTAAAAGAACATTTTAGCGTGAGGTGTGAATTTGTCTTCGGACGCGGGAGTGACATTTCCCCACGTACCTATAATACAATATTTTTTCTATAACTACAACAAAAGTGTGATTTACAACGGAAAATAATTATTACTTTTCGAATAATTCCGTAAATCAAATGAGTTCTAAAACAATACGTACCTGGTTTGTAATAATTAAAGATCTGAATTTTATGAAAAAGGTTACGTTGAAATATGTCAAAATATGAAGATGTGTACACCGTGCAGAAAAAAACCAAAATTTTGAAAAATATGAAAAATCACACTTCAAAAAGGTTATAATTGTGTGTCCTAAATTTTTTTTGACACGTTTTGTTTGCCCGCCACAGTGCGTGCGAGGAACCAAAAATTTTCTAGCACTTGAATATTTTGGACTAAATAAATACCATTACTTTCTTTTTTTATCACTTCCGCTAGATTACTAAAATTTGTCCTAATAACTCCGCAACCATTGCTTGTTATGGACATGACACTCATTAGAACATCAGCTCGTAAAAGAAAAAAGTACTCGTTACAAATCCACAAAGTCAAAATCAGTAAAAATATGTCACTCCATCTGTTAAAAGATTTGCTATAAATCTTTTAACAGATGGACTCGTTCAATTTTCATCGGTTTCAACTCGAGCTATCACCGATGATAATCATAACACTAGTTATATTATCCCCGAAAATATCTCAGAAATTTACGATTTTAGCTATAGTGCTTAATAAAAATGAAAGAATATAAAGTGTATTTTCACTTTTTAGAATAAAATACAGGGTAATTCATTTCAAAAAATTGACAAAATCATGTATTCGAGTTTTAGCTCGCTCTATATTCATTTGGTGCAATAATAAAGAAATAGCACTATCTCGTAACACTGTACCAATGTCAAAAAGTTATACCTGGAAAAAATTATTGTTAGGTTGTTCTGTCTAGGGTGTACAGGACGTTGAAATGAGAATGATTTTCGTGTACAATTCACCATAACTTTTGAAATACCCTGTATAACGTAATGAAACGCTATATTGGTAGTATGGGGGATATGAGCTTAATCTAAATTTGAAATAATATATAGGGTGTCCCATTAAAAAAAAGTATGTTTGGTTCACCCTGGTAATATGTAACACCCTGTAAATACAAAAATAATTTTATAATGTGAAGTTTGAAGTTGCCTATAATTTTTGTAAACAACTTTTTTAGATTTCTCCTTTAATAACGGATATATCTGCGGTACAAACCTCCACGTAGAATTGTTTACTCAAATAATAAAAATAAGTCGGAAATATAGCAATTTAAAATGAATATAAGTCTTAAAAAAACACAAAACGTGATCCAATAGTTTAAAGCGTCCTTTAACGTCACTTGGACGATAATGACTTTAATTACAGTAACTTTAAAATTTGTCGAAATAAACTAACTCTACATGCTTTCAATTTGATAAAGTGTAATCAATGAAACATTCCCCAGACAGCGGGGCGTAAAAAAAGTATTTCGTCAAAAACAAAACCTAACACTTAAAAAAATAATACTGCGTCACATATTTAACAGCAGCCGCAAATGTTAAGGAGAAGTAATCTCGATGCTTCTTGCGTAAGCAACACAAGTACAAATAGCAATAAAAAAAATATTGTCTACTGCTTATGCAATATTACAATTTATCAAAATTCAATCAAATCCAACTAATGAATTTATTACTACAAGAAAAGCTTTCTGAAAATAAATGGCATCGGAATTTCTACTACAACATTGATTATCATTTTAAATCACACCAAACATTATCATGAACAAACATATTAATATACAAATAGATTATAACAGCAAAAAAAAATAACGTTACCCAACGTCCTTTCCCCACTTCCGCAATTTCCATTGTTCTCCTGGTCCAAACTCTATAACTATCAGCTGATACCTTATTTTTGTTTATAAAGCGTCACGCAACACAAATTTTTTGACTGGGAACATTCTTTTGAAAAACCTTATCTGAATATCCAAACACATAATAATCTGTCATTTTAACTTCTACCAAATATTAGCACGTGATACTTTTCTATTATTCTTATAAATCACGGTAATAATGCCTATATTCTCAATAAATCCACATACGTGACAACAATATAGATCATCTAAATCTGTCGAAATGCTTCAATAATGCAAGGTATCCAATACTCCGCCAGGACGGTATTAAACAACGCCGGCGACGCCGTTTAAACATAGGTTAAGGCGCATAAACGACAACAGGCCAAGTTGTAAATCTCGGACTCCACTTAGAGTTGCTTGATAAAACAGCAAACGATAACCAAACTTGTTAAGAGTGCAACTATAATCAATAAGCGCATAAAAGCGAACTGCCAACACTTAAAGCAGCGATACTGTACAATCTTAACAAAATTGACGGAACGCGTCATCAACACTTAACCATAAACACCGTTGGAGCGTCGAAGGCCCGACAACAATATTTCGTAAACTACATCTTAATCCTTTCTCAAATTCGACTCAAAAAAATAAATAAATAAATAAATATATATATATATATATATATATATATATATATATATATATATATATATATATATATTAAAACTTGTTTGCGGATATTGGCAATCTCTTTAGTTTAAATAAACTTTTTATCTATATCTCCAATATTTCGCATTTATTCAATGCTTCTTCAGGGAGAAAGATATAGTTACATTAAAAATAGAAATTAAATTTAACAAACAGGTATAAACACGATATTTGTTGACGGAAGTAATAAACAGCTCTTTATTCATAGTGTAATGAGAAGTGCGCATATCAGGTTGTTGGCAAAAATAAATTTTACAAAATCTCCTTTACGGTAGTCACTTTTGTTAAGTTAAAAGACGAAAAACCTTATACAAGACATTGTTTGCAGAGATCATGAAATACGTTTCTTGTCAAATCAGGAAGCTACATATTGACATAAAGAAAAACACGGAACTTGCAAATCTTCGGTACTAGCCGAGGGGTATGTTTATGAACCCGACCTTCAAAAAAATTAAAGTGTAGCCTAAAGCTTATCAACACCAGGCCCTTCCCGACCATTACCTTCATTACTAACAATTCGTCCAGAAAGAGAAAATGAAATTAATGACACTTAATTCTTCAAAAAAAGACATGAATTTTGTACAATGTACAGTGTGTCCCGCTTTCGATGATATTTCGGGGTATCTCACGAATAAAGATAGAGAGTTGCGGTTTTCACGATACCGTGCTACTTTTTTGTAAGAAGAACGCTGGTATAAACAAAACTTTCATAACCCGCTACATTTCTAAGACACAGAGCAATATTTCATTTTGGGACCCCCATTGTATCTCCGTTATCCTTTAATGTATGGCAAAGGTAAAAATTGATTCTTATACAGTTTTTTACGTAGAATCCAGTGGCGTAGTCGTATTTTTGCTGCAAGCTGTCAATTTTTAGCTATAAATAAAACTTATGGATTTTTTAACGGAACATCCTGTATATTTATATTGCGTTTGATTGAAAATTTTATAAGCTTTACAAAAATATATAATACATGATGTGTTTTTTAAATAATAAATCTAAAATCTATGGTTTCACAAAATCTGCGTAATAACAGTGTGTATTATATAGCATTAGAATTACTAGGTCGTGAGTTAATTACATTAGGAAACTCAAACATAGAAAAAAAGCTAAACGATTCTTAAGGCAGAATAACACTGAAAATGACGGATACCATAAACCTTCTTCTTAAAGTAGCCACATAAGAAAAAGTCTAGTATGGATAGGTCAGGTGACCGTGGAGGCCATCTAATTGGTTCATGAGTACCGATCCACTTTTGCGGGAAATAATTGCCTAAAAAAGGTCGAACAATTACAGCATTATGCGCGGGCGCACCATCCTGTTGGAAATGTATCCTGTTGAGATGAGCTAAAGGAACATCGTCTAGTAACGTAGGGATAACATCTTGCAAAATTTCAGGATATCTGGTCCCTGTAAGACTGCCTTCATAAATTCTGTATTCTATTTGTTGCCCCAAAATAAATCAAGCTACGCTAAATCCAAATCGTCCCTGTTGCTCTCTTTCGAGTAGCACATGATTTTCTTGGGACCAATGCCTAGTATTATGCCTGTTGAAAATACCTGCACTCGAAAAGTAAGCCTCATCAGACCATATTATAAATCTAGCAAAGTTATTACCAATACGAATATTTCCCAATACCAGTTGCAAACAGTAAACGACGTTCTGCATCCCCAGGATGCAAATGGTGAACAATTTTAATCTTGTATGGCTTAAATTTATGTTTGGTCAATATTCTTTGAACCCTAGTCTTGGAAACACCCATCTCCAGCTCCAGATCCCTGCATGATTGTGAAGGCGTTGCCTCTATACATGCTAAAACGTTGACTTCATCCGTATCGCGATTTTCCTTATTATACTTTTTTGATCGGGGTTGGATAAATGATCTATGTTCTACCAAAACATTAAAAGAAAAGGTTGCCTTCTTTCTGGATATCTATAAATTGAAATTATATTTAAATAAAGAATAAATCCACATACGTCAAAAGATAAATAAGCATTCAAACAAACCTGTTAAAATACAGTTGGGAAGCCTCACGAGAGTTTTCATTGCTCTCTATAAAACTGACTAACATGTCATATTTTTCAAAATGTTGATAATTTTCATTTTCAGCCATTGTAATGAATACAATATTACGCAAAGAATATAAATTTTACAACTGACAGGTTTTGACAAGCGCTTAACAAATGATCATTTAATTGTTCCAATAGTCACGACCTACTAATTCTAATGCTATATAATACACACTATGTTATTACGCAGATTTTGTGAAATCATAGATTTTAGGTTTATTATTTAAAATACACATCATATATATATTTTTGTAAAGCTTACAAAATTTCCAATCAAACGTAAGAAAAATATACAGGGTGTTCCGTTAAAATCCATAAGTTTTATTTATACCTAAAAATCGGCAGCTTACAGCAAAAATACGACTACGCCACTGGATTCTACGTAAAAAACTGTATAAGAACCAATTTTTACCTTTGCCATACATTAAATGATAACGGAGATACAAGGGGGGGTCCCAAAATGCAATATTTTAAATTTCGCCCTGTATCTCAGAAATGTAGCGGGCTATGAAAGTTTTGTTTATACCAGCGTTCTTCTCACAAAAAGGTAGCACGGTATTGTGGAAACCGCAACTCTGTATCTTTACTCGTAAGTGAGATACCCCGAAATATCATCAATTGGACACACTGTACATTACTAATTGTTATTTTAACATTAATTAATTTGTTATTATTCTTTAGAATGTTTTGATAATAAAAACAACAAGTATTTTTAGCCCCATGTAAAAAAGCACTACTGTAACAACTGTCACTATGTGCGAAATATTAATATTAATAATAGAACATTTTGCATTACAAATAGCTAAGACATCTGTTAATCCACTTCCACGCATAATGAAGGCAATACAACCATCAATTATTATTGACGATAACACGAGTTAAAGCCGATGAAAATTGAACGACTGCAAAGTGAAAGTTCACTGGTAATAAACAGAGTACGCGATATATTGTCACTGAAAATATTTATTTAGTCTAGAAAACTAATTTACGTACACTTAAATATAGTTTTCCAAAAGATATGTTTTTAACATATTCACGTAAAATTGACGTTAGGTAAATGGTTTAAATTGCTGATCAAAGTATCACATCTACAAATTGCCTTGCTAAAGTACTTTGAACATCTTTAAAGTACATTCCAGAATACCTGAGAGTAATAAATCATGTTATTAGTGAAATAGTGTGGTTTCTTGCATGGAAGCGGCAAACCAGGCTAGTTTAAGCGAAGATGCTACAAATGTGACGCCTGCAAAATATTGTGTTAAATAAAGACAGTTCAGGTAAACTGCAAACAAAAGACGACCCTTTAAAATTCGACTGAAACCTGAAGATTAGACAACTCATAAGACGTGCGGTTGGGATTTTAGAGTATTAAAAATTGTAAATTTTTATATATTTTTTTTTTATGATTGTGGTCGTGAACAGGCTAAATTTGTCCTATCGTGCTAAAGCACTCAGGAACACTTAGGAGGATGGATAGAGGGATAATGAATTGCCAATAGTTGCCTATGAACAGCTACCTTAAATTTTCTCATATCATAAGTGAGAGGAAAACAGGAACTAGGGAGATCATTCCAGAGTTTAGAAGCCGTGTAGAAAAATGTGGATTGCGCCCGTTTGGTACGACAAGTGGAGATTTGTACTGCATACTGATGATGTGAATGAGCGAACCGAGTGTTTCTCGCAAAGATAGCCCGAGATGGTATCAAAGAATATAATTCAGCAGCACAATAGCCGTTGTAATAACGATAATACAAAGAAAGAACTGAACCCATCCTTCTATGCTCAAGGGACTATATGTGAGAAGTTAGGGACGGGTCATTATCATATTTTACAGACCTTTAGTATATGCCTTTAATAACTACGTAACTGACCTGTCGCTGTCAAGATGATTTATTACTCTTGTAACGAAACAAGATTCTGTTACAAAGAAATATCCTTCCAACCGTCTACTTACACCTAAAAAAAGAAAAAACAAATCTCTACAGTTCTATTTTTAAATATGAATTTAGCTAACCCCTTTTAACCACGATAACAAAGTTAATTTTGGTTGACACCAACAGTATTTATTTGTTTATTTTTGTCGAGAAACTAATTGTTTTAGTTTGTACAAATCTTTAAGTTCTATAAGTATACATCTACACCCATGGCTACAAATTTTAGGTACTTAACAGTTTGGGTAATAAATAGAAAATTTTGTGCCTTTTGCTCAATCGTAGATTAAAGTGGACCAGATAAAATTATCGATTTGCCTTACTAACCAAAAAATATTTACATGTACCTAGATATGTTCGCTTTAAAATCGGGATTGCTTCTTCCTGAAACTAATTATTAAATACTCGGACGCCAACTTGTTTTTAAACGTGAAATAAACAAGTAAACCATTATACAATAAAGTTAAAAGAAAATTTCTACAATAACAAATTTTATTGCACAACCTATATTTAATTATAAACTGAAAGACTTAATGTTAGTAACGTTATAACCTAATGAATAATTAAAATTGTGTGTAATTAATGGAATCAGAACGCCTTATTCTTGGTTACACTGTAGATAACGAAATGGCTGCATGCTCGGTCAGCGTTTTTGGAAAAGTGTTGCGTAATATTACTTCAGGGTTGAAAAATCTGGATTTTTATGCTTTATAATACCCAAATGAATAAATCTCACTCTTGATTAATCGTACTAATACCGTAAATTGGAATAACGGCAAAATAATTAATTGCGTAGACGTTTATAAACGTGTGAAAAGTAACATTAAATGTGAAGTTAAAGTAAAAATAAAAAATAAACGTGAAAGTAAAAAAAAAAGTGCCTGAAATGAAAACGTCTCAAACATTGCAAAATAACTTTAAATGAACTCACCATAAAATTTATAGCACTTTTAATAAAAAATATTTAACAAAGCCACAATGGATGCCTACATCTATCTTAAAAATATCATCAACAAAGAATCGCTACAGTAGTCTTTGCGCATGAAATGTCTAGATTGAATATGCAAACAAAATACGTACGAGTTCTAATTAAAATAATTAAATGCATGTTTTTATGCAACTAGATATGCAGCACACGCTGCACGAAACGCACGTTAAGTTGCCAACATAGAGGTTTGTAACACGTTTTGATTATTATCCGGCTAGCGGAACGACTGCCTCCGACGTCTGTGTTAGGACCTTTTTTCCCTTCTGCTCCACTAGTCATTTTTGTATTCACACTTCCGGAACGACCCATCCCGGCTGAGTAACGACCGAAGTCCTGAGCTCTGGAACCGTTGTAAATGTTCGGAGACCCTGCTAAACCGACGTCTTCGCTGGCGCTATTCATCAATAACTGTATCTTGAAATCTATCGTGGGTTGACGATCTTCTGTCGGTACTAAATCAGCTGCTCATAATATAAACTTTTTATACAGATCTAAGCAGTACTTTGCCTAACGACGACCCTTTCTGCAATATAAGGGCCAAATTGGACGTTATCTAGAAAATAATTCTCACCTCTGGGTTGGTGCTCTCCAATAAGCTCTCGCCATCATTTATCGTATTCAAAGAAGAGCGATTAAAATACCCGTCCTTAACTTCTCACATAGTCTCTTGAACATAGAAGAATCGTTTCAATTATTTCTGTGCACTATGAGTATTACAATGGTTATTGCGCTGCTGAATTACATTCTTGGATACTCGGGCCAACTTTGCTAGGAATACTCGGTTTGTTCAATCACATTATCGATATACAGTACAAATCTCCACTTGTCGTACTAAACGAGCGCAATCCATATCCTTCTACGCGGCTTCTAAACTGTAAGATCTTCCTAGTTCCTGTTTTATGTCAATTTGACATTTCACCGGAAGGCAATTAAATTTCACAGGAAGAGAAAAAAATTGTCGGGAATTGTCGCATAATTGTGATCGAATTGGTCCAAATACTAAAAAACACTAAATTGTAATTGGTTGATAGTTGACATGGGCAGGGTGAGTTGAATAGTCACGAAAATTATCCTATATAATACCATTAATGGTGATAGTTTTGCCGAAAATTTTTGTCGCTCAGGCTACGAGTGGTTGTAGTTTTTCTGCATGAGCGCTTGCTGTTTCTTATTCCGAATCTGGCATAGAAATCAATGGGTAGGTCTTGATATATAAACTACCCTGATGCACAAAACGAAATACACTAATGAACTAGAATGAGGGCAGAACAAGCGGAAACGCATTAAACTTACAAACCATTGTGCAAGATCCTCAAAAGTGACTCAATTAGAAAAAACTGGTGTAGGGGAGCAGCAGATCATTAAACTAAAGGACATTCATCGGCATCCTACATAAATCCTTATTTACAAATGGACCTTGAACACCACGTAAGTTTGATTTTAAAGTTAAGATTAGGTTCGTCGTAATCCTTGACAACCGCAACGTTGGTCAATGAAACTATTTAAGTTCATCAAGTACAGGAAAAACATTCGGTTAACTATAACGCTTGTACTTTTAGTATTACCTACAGTGTAGTTGATCAGAAAAACAAGTAGGATTGTTTATAATTATCCCATGAGAACTCGACTAAGCTAACAAAAGTGCTTAATTTTGTAAGTTATGTACAATCAAGATCGGATTTCCAAGAATATGTGTATTATCGGAAATGTATTCACCTTGCACAAATTTTCCACACGTGGCCGTACTATCGCATTAATTCGATCCTGATTGGACAAAATTAGAAAGTGAGGCCTTGTGGTTGGCTGAGTGGAATTCTCGAAAATGGATCTATTTTACAAAAATTTGTGATACTGGAGTTGGTTTTTTATGTGAACGTCTTGGTGGTGACGAAGGATGCGCCTGCATTATTCTGCTCATGACGTATTACCTAGAGAAATTGGTTAGTTTTAAATTTAGCGGGTTGAAAGCGTGTTAGAGTTCATGACATTATTAGGGATGTAAAAATAGTTCGAGGATGGTGGTCAGAAACTTGATATTTTTGAAAATTTTCCA
Organism: Vesta saturnalis; assembly: GCA_036346205.1. Taxonomy (NCBI): domain Eukaryota; kingdom Metazoa; phylum Arthropoda; class Insecta; order Coleoptera; family Lampyridae; genus Vesta; species Vesta saturnalis. The sequence goes on from JARFJB010000058.1 coordinate 364,404, forward strand.
GCTGATTAACTTTTTAGATAAAGGAATAACGCTATTCAATTGTTAATTTGTCAGTTTATAAAATTAAATTTTGTCTTCAGTTAATCAAAAATTGGTACATATATTAAAATTTAAAGGGTGTTTTGACCCTGGACATTTTTCAAAACAATTTAATATTGAAAACGCCCTCTGGGTATTACGTCAGTGATTAGTCACGAGTATTAATCATATTTTGAGTAAAGGAAAGAAAAGCTTATTTCGCGTTTAACTTCTACTAATCCATACGTACAGGATTATTGAGTTAGGAATCAGTTTAAATATGTTTAGTGCAGTTTTAGCAGTTATATTTAACACAAATAGTTAGAGTTAAACATATTAAGTAATGTTGATACTTATTTTGATCAAATTTTATGTTTTCCTAAATTTAATTACTGATTGTTTACTAATCTGAGTTTAGTTGAAGCTAATTAGTGCAAATCTTTAAACAAATATTTTGGGAAGTCCAAAAGATAGTGAAACTGTTTGAATTTTAATGGTGAGTACCTACTATTTCATGCAAACTTTAGCTAACATGATGACTAAATGCATCACTTTACGTATTGTAAACTTATTGTCTGGGAATCATTTTGCAATTGGAGCGCTAATTAAAATTAATAAGCCTATTTTTGTTAACCCTATCGCATTTATTAAATTTGAGGTGAACAGTAAGAACTTACATTTGAATTTAATTTACCCTGTTCTGTAATGACCTTACCCTTAGCTACTATATTCCGGAAATATGTTTTGATTACAGTGGCATCTTTAAACTTTTTTAACGCTTTTGTGAGTTAGTTTAGGTAAGTATTAATTCTTCCTTTTTCACCAAATTCACCTGTTATGACGACCTGCAGCATTCACCATTGGGTTAGCTAGACAACCGCTTATTTTAATAAGCAGAGTGCGATTTGATCGTGTACAAAACGGTACAATGAAAAAACCAAAAGTAAAAATTTGTCTCAAATTTTTGCAAAATCCGCTACCCGTATCAACTGGAACTTTTTCTTATTTCATAGTACATACCTTAACTACCTTCTTTCTAATTTTTATCCGTATCTGAGATTTTTCGAGGTCAAACGGCTTGCTTTACTGGGCTATATATTATAACCTAGGTAAACATTTTAAATAGAATATAAAAAATCTACCGATTAAAGAAAAACTTTGTTGCTGGCTTATGGAATGTATATATATATATATATATATATATATATATATATATATATATATATATATATATATTAATGAGAGGGCATGGGTTCGAATGCCATTCGGGGGAATGTTTTTATGTATATAAAAAAATTCAATTTGATGTTTATAAAGAGTCATGAATGCGAAGTCAATAAAATGTCCAAGGATTACCATTTAAAATTTACTAATAGCAATCATTATTAAACGATCAGTTACGTACTTGTCGTGTGTGCAACCTTAGCGATAGGTGAGCCACATGATAATAATACACAAAGTAACTTTTACCATATAAGTTAATACAATATCCTGTTGTTAACAAATTATATACATATTAAGTTTCTATCGAATGGAAATCATAACCCCTGTAGCTCAGTTTACAGACCACTCGTCTAGTCAATGAGAGGACATGGGTTCGAATCCCATTCGGGGAACCCTTTTATGTATTTAAAAAAAATTAAATTTTATATTTATAAAAAATCATGAATGAATATATATACATATATATATATATATATATATATATATATATATATATTAAACTTACCTGGCTTACTTTATAACATTTTTATTTATTATATACACTGTTTTTTTGAAGTCTAAACCACGTGCTTAAGTTGTATTAAATAATTTATACGGCAAAGTTTTAGGTCCAAATGGCCAAAAATACAATAACTTTTCTAGTAACCTTGTGATATTTGACAGTTGTGCTTAATTTTAACAAAGTAAACCATTTTTTTTTGTTTCGGATCATAACCTGTGAGGAATCACTGGAGCCTATTGAGTTATGGAATGTGCGTATTCGCAGTTATTGATGACAGTACCATATTAAGAACTATAAGGGTTGGTTACTGGAGACTGAGCAAAACGAAGTGTCCAATATTCTCTGAGACAACTTAAACTCTAACGTTTGTAATGCTTATACTTTTTTCGTTTGATGTCTTTCTTCTTCATTCTTTGGTTGAGTTAATAATTAAATAGTACTGATAGTTTCCATTGATACAAATGCATAGACGATACATACCTGTTTTAAATTACATCCTATAGAGCGTAATGTGATCTTTTACCAGTCATGTTTGCTTTTAACAACCATATGAACCAGTTATAATGGGTGAAATCAATCTACCGATCTAAACGCACACCTGCTACATTGATAAATAAACGTGTAAATAGAAAACTAGAAAAATAATTAGGATCTGTATTTTAAGAGGTTCCACGCTGAACGTTTAATTGTTTATGAATTATGCAGAGAATATGTGAACAGTGTGAGTGTGAGTTAGGCTTAGAATTATGAATTCTTCAAAGGGATTAGTGATAATCTTGAGAAATTAATGTTGTTACATTTTTTCTGAGATGAAAAAGAGATGTGTAGTTTAAATGTTAACGATGTTGTCCATCGACTGTAACCTAAAATTAATGATGAGATAAAGAGGATTCAAAGTGATTAATGCACTACAGTTTTTCCCAAGTGTGCGAATATACTAACGGGCCGAAACACCAGTAGTATAAATGAGACACTGCAGTTTCTCATCCAAATGCATCAACCAATTTGATTATGGTACCTGAATCCAGTAGTAAAATGAGATGCAACACCGCGTTTTTCGCCAGCGTGCAAAGCTTTGATAATCTAAGAACATGTTTGAGTGGATCAAGATGCAAATTTATCAGTTAAAATAGGAAAACGTTAATAATCAGGACTTGAATGAATTTAGGTGAGCGCAACTGGTTAGTAACAGGATAAGTGTCGGAAACAGGTTGAATCGGAATAGAATCGTGATTCACAGGTGATCAAGTAAAATTATAATAAATTCCGGTGCACTTGGACTTTTATGAAGAAAGAAAATAGGCGTGCAAAAAGAGTGGTCAAATGCGTAGATTTACAAATAGAAAATTTATCATTTGCAGAAATGGTAAGTTAACAGATGTAAATATTTTTGACTAATCACAAAAGGAGTAAAAAACCATTACAATGACAAAAGGTGAAGGAAAACGATGTTAATCATGTGTTGTGAACAGAAAGACAGGAAAGGTCACGTATCTCATTCCCTCACCAAGGGGGAGGGCAGACTGCTCGAGCTTTCCGAGTTCCTTCAGCCACAATCATGGATTCCCAGCATACATACATACATTACGTATATATGTATGGTGGGATTAAGGATGGTGTGGTCAGGACAGGATCGGAAGGAACGGAGTTAGGGTTCTGAGGGGGGAAATACTACCCCAGCATTCGCCTAAGCAGCCGCACATGGTGTGCATATACGCAGTAACCATGCCGCTACATGTGTATGAGGTTGTGAATAACAAAGGCAGCTTAAGGGTAGTCGAAAATAGCATTTACAAACATTTTTGAAAACCCAAAGGGAAGAAAGACCAAAGTCAAGTAAAGCGGATTTTTGTCTATTGCAGTTTGATGAAGAACTCAACCAAATTGCTGTAAAAATATAGATTTTGACCAATACTCATGGACCACGGAACTTAGCTCTTGGTCATCGTCAGAATCAATTTTGCCACAACGAAATGAATGTATCAAAAAATATTTTGAGCAAAATTAGCCCCAAGTTCTAACCAACACTCATTTCGCTCTTGTTATCAACGCAAGTTTGTCGAGGCTCCAACGAAATTGATATATAAATATAGATTTTTGACAATATTCAGCCCAAATGCTAATCAGTCACTTTAATTTAACTCTTGCGTATCAAGAGAATCTATGTTGCCCGCCCCTGACGAAATTGGTATATCAACATAAAATGTGGGAAAAATTCAACCCAACTGCTGACCACGCTTATGGGTCACATAATTTGGGTCTTGTAAGTGAGCTAATAAATTTTGTTGAGACCTTAACAAAATTGGAGTATAAATATTGATGTTGAACTATATTCAGCCGAAATCATTTTGCCGCATCTATAGCAAGACTGGTGCATCAACATGGATTTTCGGCAAAATTTAGTCTAAATACCTACTCATCAAGACTCATGGTTCATAGAATTTAGCTCGTGGACAGCGATGAAATTCATTGGCAGCGTGTTAAACAAAATATGTGCATAAGTATAGTTTGGGCAACATTCTGTGACAACATGGACCATGGTATTTAGGACTTGGTCATCGAAGGGTTCTATTTTGGTGCGTACCCAGGAAATTTGGTAGGTAAATACACACTTCTGGCAACGTTCTTACCTTAACAACTCCTAATTTTGGAAAAGATGTTGTACTTTGCACAACTTATACGGTATTATAAGCGAAAACCGGAAGTCGATAGGTGGTCTAGGAGCCGAGATATATTGTGCACATACATACACATAACTTTTGTTATTGTGCATGCACTACACGGCCTTAGGTTTAAATTATTTTATTCATTTTTTTTTGCAAATCGTTTTTGTACATAGAGAGAGAAATAACAACGGAAGATTGCGTAAGGGTTTTGAAAACAACATAGTAAAGAAGCAAAGTTAGATATTTGTTCTTATCTGTAGCTATGGACGCACGCACCTTGCGGCCTTACATTTAACAACATTGTCAAAGTGTTCACTACGGAAGAAATATTTTACTTTTATGGAAGGAGCGTAATAGAAAAACAAAATCGTACATGCGGTTTCGTTTAATCAGGTGACCTTGCTGACCACTACAAAGGGCCAAACTGCCCAACTGACCACCCATTTATCAGAAAACCTTTACTCTAAATATGTTCTTACGCGAAGAGCATTTTGAGCAGGTCTACTGCTTAAATCCATGGCATCTAAGAATTATGTCAGACCTTCTTCCAGAATTACCATACATTTTTGAGTCGTGAGGTTACAATAGACAAAAATAAAGTTTGTTTCCTTTTATGGAGCACCACATGTTAAATCCAAATCTACTCTGAGCTTGTCTTGGTTCAGTTCGATGAGAGTTCACCTGACCAATGATGGTTGTTATGACTACTTATATGAGCCTCATTTGACCAAATAATATTATTATAAAATGGTTCAGATTCATTGCAACCCGGAACAGACCGCTGACAAAACCTGAAGCACGTTTCGTGGCAACCAGGGTATAACAAGTTTGAATACGATATTTGTATGGCCTGTATTTCTTTTTCCTTAAAACGTTGTATGTTTGACTGTGAAATTCCCACCACACGCCGCCGAACTTGTCGACTAGACACACTAGGTTCCGCTTCCAGTTTTGCTACCATTTGTAAGCTTTTAGCCGCACTTTATTAGAACTTCCATGCCTGAAACCATGAAATATAAAATTATAAGTAATATAAATATTTGTATTCTTAGTATTAGTAGTCTTCCCTGCGTTAATTATTCTAATAAAATTAAGAAATGATCTAAGACAAATGAATGAAGCAAGTAGATGTAAGTAGTATTACTTCAGCCACGAAGTAATATAAACTGGTTCTGAACCAAATTAGAATTCGTAAATTTCGCGACACTTTTCATAATTTAGTCCACTTAATTTTCAGATACCTTACAATCTATGAAAAAATCCCCCATTAACCGCAATTAATACGGTTGAAAATCGTTTTATCATGTTAGCGCCGTTTTGGCAATTTTTAGTAATAATATAAACTTGCAAATGAGCGATTTTCATCGATGTCAATGAGTACATTGAGCATGTCGTAATAAGGCCATAAAGTAGGCCAACTATAATTTACTTTTTAAAATACAAGTTTATATCTCCGAAAATATGGTTTAATCTCCAAACTCCCATTTTTTTTATAAATGCGTTAATTAAGGCATTCCCCACATAAATGAATATTTCATAAATCTCCGAGTAGTAACGGTATCATAGTAACAAAAGAAAACGAAAAATTTCCCAAATAAAAATATCTGGTGTGGAATACCACACGACCTTCCAACCTACAAAATGGAAAGTAAAAGAAATGAAATAGTTTTAATAACAATTAATTAGTTATGCAGCCTCTTTTATAAGTTCATTTCGAATATAGGCAACATTGTAAAAACAAAAACAATAATCTACGTCAAAGAGACGTTTAAAACTTCATGTCAGATAGTAGTTAGAGTAAAGTAAACATCGGAAGACACCAGCGCAGAAGCGCATTTTGAAACTAGATAAAGATGCAGTAATGATTGGAAAATGACACAGATATTAGTACTGTGCGCTCTAAAAACGTTAGTTTCCTGCTGGTCGTTTGCCAACTTTTGTTTATAATCTCTTTGTTTTTCCGGCGTATCAAATGAGTTTATTACTTATTCTACAAAACAGTTTTTTTTTTAAACTATCCCTGCTTGTATTGAATTTATAAGTAAGTTATTTTAATTATTAATTTCATATTATATTAATGTAATCAAATCTAGTTCTTTTTAAGTACATCTCACAACGCTCAAGCACCTCAAGCAAGAAAACGCCATGTGTTATCTGAAGATGCTCGCAAGATTGTGTGGAACAATTACAAATACTTTAAAAGTATGAATTCAGGTAAAAAGCGGGTGGATAACAACGTTTTATTTTGTAATATTTCTTTGCACTCTTATTGAGAAGATTAAATTACCAAACTGTTTCTTTTCAGTAATTAATTGACAATAAAGTGTTAGACGATGTGACAGACTAAAATAGATATTTATGTATTAAGGGCATAATCAGAAGATTATGGCTCGAGGGAATGTTAAAAGCCCGACGCGAAGCGGAGGGCTTTTGTATTCCTGAGAGCCATAATCTACAATTGGAACAAAATATTAAAAAGATTCAGTATTTTCAGCAAATTTTTAAATGCAAATGCAGTGAAATAAAGTCGACAGCAGGCTAATTTGTTGTTACTAAGATACTGTGATATTCCTATTATATATCATGTCATGTGTTTGCTGTCAATCATGCTGCTTAGCATCAATGACATTTCCGTGCTATAAAGACCACATTACGCCCGCATTTGGAGGCGTATAAAGAACATTATAGTGGCAAAATAAAATAAAGAACATTATGGTGGCAAAATAAAATAAAAATATTAAATTGTTATTGGCAAATGTATTTTAAAAAAACTAGATTTTGTAACTATGACAATAAAACATGATTTTACTTTATGATTATTTAAAAAATTTTACATCTAAAATTGTATTCTTGGACAACAAACGCGAAGTAACATAATCTAAACTTTTATTTTTTCAAACGTATATTTTTTTGTTGAGCTTTACACTCTGACATCCCTTTTTTTTGCGCAGCATGGTGTCTTCCGATGTTGACTTTAATAGATATCTAAATGCTTTCAGATATTGAAAAAAATTACATTTACTTTCTACCTTAGGATTTGCCGCTAAATTACCCGTCGTATCAAAAAATTGCGTAGAATATAATTAATCTGCATGATTAAGGCCTATATATTGGTATTTTTATATTTTTTAAATATACAGCTGTTTCAGAAAATTTGATAAAAATCAATAGCAGCTCCTAATAAGCCCCCCCCCCTGCGCCCGCGGAATTTCTCCCAAAATCTAATCAGCTCCAAGCGAAATGAAAACAAGCTTAAATACACAATTTTAATTACGTAGGTATTTTCGTTCTGGAGTTATGGTGGATACTAATACACAAGCACACACACTCACACAGCCATCATTCAAACGTTGTAAAATCGGGCAATAAGTCAATTTATCGATAATGAAAATAAAGTTGATTGCATAACCTTCTATACCTGCATATGTATATGTAGGTTGGAAGGTCATAAATCAAATTTAGGATTCTCTACCATCATCTGTGTATGTTTACATAATAATTTTTAAAATTTAAAGCGTGGGAAATGTGCGGAAATCAAAAATAAAAAAGAAGAAGAAAAGCATTAAGTTTTACTTTTTTTCATGCATAATTAATCACTAAATGAAACTTTACAGTATTTTTGTCACAATTTTGTGACTCATCGATATAAAACTCTATAATAAAATTACATATTTTTATCTCTGTCAACTACATGTATTAAAGAAGCATGGCCTTAAAAACATAAATCTGCTGTACAATTCATATTAGCGCACTAAAACGTGTATCGTGATTAAGAAACAGCATCTGTCACTAGTCTTATTTTTTGAAATAACTGTTTATGCGTTTTTGCTTTACTTTTATAAAAAAGTTTTTTTCAAAACTATCTACAACTTTTATAGTGAATTATAGGTAATTTAGTAACATTTTTTACAATAATTTATATAAAATTTACAAAATTTTAGATATGCTACGTAATACGCACCTGAAAAAATTATTTTGAAAGGGAACGTGACAATCAAGGGATACTCGTTCCATTTGAATCTGTTATTCAGGTATGTAGTACATTATTGTGTAAAATATGATATTTGGAAAGACTACCTTTAGCACACGTCTGAAGTATGTGTGGTTAGTATAAATACAGTTAGTGCTATAAAAAATATCTGGTGTGGAATACCACACGACCTTCCATCCTACAAAATGGAAATGAAATAATTTTAATGACATTTTTTTAAAATAACTATGAAACATCTTTTACAAGATGCTCATTATAAAAATAGGCAACATTGTACACGCAAAAACAATAATCTATGTCAAACAGAAGTTTAAAACTTCAGGACAGACAGAGGTTAATAGACATCTAGATGCTAACTTAAATTAAAAGAAATTAAATAGTTATTTCAGTTTTTTTAGGATAACTATGCAACCTCCGTTTTATACGCTTATAATGAAAACAGGCAACATTGTAAAAACAAAAACAGTAATCTATGTCCGAATGACGTTTAAAACTTCATGTCAGATAAAGATTCATATAGTTCAACCAAGCAAACAAAAGTGTTGAGAGGGCGTACCTGAGGGAGATGTTTTTCAACAGGTACATTCCATACAAAAAGTATTAAGGTGGCAAATTTAAATCAAATGTATGGATTGCTTATTCTGTGAACAAATTTATTTTTTTTATGTTAAGTACATCAAATGTTATTGAATTAATTACCAAAAACATTTAAGTATTTATTGTTTAAGTACAAATAAAATGGTTTTGAAGTTATAACATTTTCTACAAATAATTTACACAATTTTTAGTTTTGTAAACATTTGTAAAATACTTGAAAAAACATCATTCTGATCACATTTGAATATAAAGTGACTAATAAATTACAATGATTCTTCTACAGAACTTTCTTCCTCTTTATCTGATTAACTTGTATTTACTTGAAATGACAACCTTTCTACAGTTTCATCATAAGTGTAAATAATATAATAGCATGTAAAACATTCACATAAATAAATTTAAAATAATGTCCAAGATTTTATGGAAAAATAAGCACATATCGTTTATTATTATTGATTTATAACTTGTAGGTAATTACAAAATTAAAAATTCGAAATATTGAAAATCAACATGATTTGATATTTTAAAACTTGGCAAGCTCATTTAATTTAAGTGCAGCTACGTATTTCAAAATCGTACACTACTCTAAATACTGAAAAATCGATGTAAATCGATATTTAAAAAAGCATGCTTACTGTTTTAAGGTTATGAACTCTATAATCGTTTTATTATTTAAAGCTTTATACTAAAAGATACATGTGCACAATTCATACCGTTTCTCTCACAAATCAGTAAATAGAGCCTTGAAAAAGAATTTTTATAAAGACTAATTGACAATAAATACTCAAGAAACACGAAAATAACCTGCCAATGCAAAATGCGTATGACAAATGTCAATTGTTTGCGTTTGGGAATGTACGGTCGGAGACTTCTTAATGGTAACTGGACAAACGTTTTACCGCTATAAATTTTTTAATTTAGTTCACATATTTTCCGGGGTTTTTGTTTGCTTGGTAGAACTGTAGACATAAGTACATGTTAACATAAAAAAAATTCCAAAGCCGACCGCTTCTATAAAATTATCGATAATACAGCTTTAGCTTTTGAATCATATTTATTGCATTTTTGCATTTACTACGCTTTACATTAGAACATTTTGTAAAGAAAATTTATGGAAAATAAAATTTTCTTTAAAAAATATGTCTACACATTTTCTTATAAAATTAGTCGTTATTCAGATAATGCAAAAAATTGAACTTACACTTAAATTCTACTTGAGGAATTTTTTTGCCGCTAAATTACGGGCGAAGTCAAAAAATTGCATAGAACATAATTAATCGATATGTTTAAGGTCTATACCCAGGTATTTTTATATCTTGGTATTATGCTGCTGTTTTAGATATATTTGATAAAAACCAAAAACTACCCCTAATAAACGCACCACTTCGCCGCTGGATGTCCCCAAAATACTAATCAGCTCTAAGCCAAATGAAAACAAGCAAAATTTTAAGTACGTAGGTATTTTCGTGGATACTAATATAGATCCATACACACACACCCACACCCACACGCGCACACGTCCACACGCCCACACAGACACACACACACACACACACACACACACACACACACACACACACACACACACACACACACACACACACGCACGCACCCATCCGCCCGTACACACACTTTCACCCCCACCTGCACACAAGCGCACACGCCCACGCGCGCGCTCGCACGCACGCGCACACACACACGTACACACGCACACAAGCGCACACGCACACGCACACTCCCACACATTCACACTCACACTCACACTCACTCACACTAACTCACACTCACACCCTCACTCACATTCTCACTCACACTCGCACTCACCCTCACACTCACACTCACATTCACTCACGCTCACACTCACACACACACGCACACGCACGCACGCACGCACGCACCTACCCACGCACGCACGCACGCACGCGCGTCCTTATGCACACACGCACATACGCACACGCACACTCGCACACACTCACACCCACACACTCACACACACTCACACACTCACACACTCACGCACTCACGCGCTCACGCACTCACGCACTCACGCACTCACGCACTCACACACACTCACACACTCACACACTCACACACACACGCATGCACGCACGCACGCACGCACCCACGCACGCACGCACATGCACGCGCACGCCCACCGCGCACACGCACACGCTCACGCTCACGGTCACGCTCACGCTCACGCTCACACTCACACTCACACTCACACTCACACTCACACTCACTCACACTCACACACACTCACATTCACACTCTCACATAAACACACACATAAACACACACAAGCACACGCACACGCACACTCACACGTACACTAGCACGTACACGCACACGCACACGCACACGCACACACACACACACACACACAAACGCACACACACAATACATGCACGCAAGCACCCATCCACCCGCCCGCCCGCACACTCCCACTAACTCACACACACACGCACACACACAAACACACACACACACACAGCACGCACGCACCCATCCGCCCGCACACACACACACACACACACACACACACACACACACACACACACACACACACACATTGAGGCCTGATGGCCGATCTTGGCGAAACTTGGCCAAAGGTTGTAAAATGGGCTAATAAGTCGGTTTAGCGATAATGAAAAAAAGTCGATTGCATAGCCTTCTATACCCACATATGTATATGTAGGTTGCAAGGTAAAAAGGGTTACAGAAGCCTCAAAAGAAAATAAACCTTACAGTCACCAGCTAAGAGGAGAAAACGTACGAAATCAAAGTCCACCGAAGTTGATGACTGTGGGAAGGGTGCTATAAAGAAAAAAATTTATGAAACGTATTCAAAATGTAAACACAAACATGCAAGACATGTCTAGTACTATACCTGTTTTTTATGTATACATGTTACGCTGCCTACAAACTGGAAATTGAAGTAAATGAAATAATTTTAATCATAATTTTTTAGGAGAATTATGCAATCGCTTTTGTTATACGTTCATAACGAAGATAGGCAACATTGTAAAACCAATATCAATAATCTATGTCAGATGGACATTTAAAAATTCATGTCAGATAGAGGTTAATAAACGTGCAAAAAATTCCAAAACCACCCGCTTCTATAAAAGTATCAATAATACATTATAAGTTTTTTTTATTCGAGGTAAGCTTTTTATTTATGTATTTAATAAAATTAATAATCATTTTTATCAATAATACAGTTTGAGCATTTTCAATCTCAATTAATTTTTAATGCATTTTGGCTTCGTATTAAAATACTTTAAAGAAAATTTATGTGAATTTAAATTATCTTTAAAAAATATGCTTTCACATTTTCTAGTATTGAAAAAATTTAAACAAACCTTAAATTCCACCTTAGGAATTTTTTGCCGCCAAATTACGCCTCGTATAAAAAAGAAAGCATTGAACATAGTTAATCGATATGTTTAAGAGCTGTACGTAGCTATTTTTATAGTTTTAAAATACGTAGCTGTTTCAGACATATTTCATAAGAATCAAAAACTGCTTCGTAATAACCCCCTTCACCGCCGCTGAATTTCTCCCAAAATCTAATCAGCTCCAGGAGAAATGAAATGAAGTGGAAGTACAAAATTATGTACGTATTATGGTTCTGGAGTTGTCGTGGATACTAACACATATCCCCACACACACATATCCAAACACACACACGCACGCAAGCATGCACGCACGTACACACTCACACACGCGAAAACACGCACACACATGAGTACACACGTGCGTACACACGCGCATACACTGCCGCACACACAAAAACACACGCACACAAACACGCGCGCGCCCACACACATCATGGCCGATGTTGGCGAAACTTTGCCAAACGTTGTAAAATGATAACGTTCTATACCTACATATTTATATGTAGGTTGGAAGATAAAAATCTCTCTAAAGGTGCAACAATAGCAAGTGCTTCTAGCTGACGCTTTCATACATCCTTAGTACTTTTTCTACTAAAATGCGCAACAGGATGTAACTTATTGTTCTTGAAATACTTAAATAAGAAACCACAGATTCCAATTGAAGAGGCATCAATATGCATTTCCGTTCTGGCATCACGATGATAAATCCGTAGGACTAGGCGATGGCGTAATTTTACTTTAACCACGTTAAAAGCTCCGTTTTGACTAAGTCCCCATAAACACTTATTATTCTTAGAAAGTGAATCCCTCAAGGGTTTAATAACTAATCCAAAGTCTCGAACGAAATGGCGAAAATAAGATGCTAGCTTCGAAGCGTTTTTACGTCGTCTGAAGTTGGAAAATATTGAATATTATTTTTCTAATACGGCAAACACTTTTCTTAAATGTATCCTCTTCGAATGATTCTGAAGCAATGACAATATCGCCCAAGTACGCTACCACAAAGTCTCTCAATGATTTTAAAATAATTTTCATTAACCGTTGGAAAACCACAATCCAAAACTAACTCTTAAATTGATATTGTCCGACCGGAGTAACAAAAGAAGTCAAAGATCTACCGATCGACTTGTAACCACAACACTAGAGTGCTCTGTAAATAGATCTCCAACAAATATGTGCGTTGGTAGGAACAACATACACGTTCGTTTTTACGCAACCACCATCAATACACATATTGGCTGTAAACAACCTTAGAGGTCGCAATCTCTTAATATGTGAAACCTAAATTCATTACAGCTGCCTCCGTTAAGGCTACACAGCTATTTCCTGAATCAACATAGCATTTTACAGCTTTATTATTTATAAGTAAGTTTTTAAAATATTTGCTATGGCTATTTAACGTTTCAACTTCGACTACTGGACACTCATTACCTTTTTCAGTAATTACCTTAATTGTTCTTGTAGTTGAAGGTATTACTTTTGAATTAGCAGGCAATTTGTTTTTCTCGCTGCACTTAAAACAAACTGTTGTTATCTTATACGGTTCAGCTTTCATATTTGTGATTTGTTCACCATTGCCTTTTTCTGATAAAAAATTTCCTGAACCAAAACTTTTATGGGTTAAATTTTCAATTTATCTGGATCCCGATTTCAAATCTGGTAAAAGCTGATTTACCTTTTTGTGCTTTGGTAGTGGACCAGGTAATCTCTAAATCTATTATGACCAAGTCCATGCACTATCCATTCAATCGTTTCTTTTTCGTACATTTTGCACCTATTGCATTTAGCTAATTTAAAAAAAATGTTCTATCCTGAAAGGTTATTAGGCCAACGTTCCATTTATAATTTTGGCCTTCTTTACGTTGATCTAAGCACCAACTTCTATAGAAAATAACACTTCTTTTCAATCTTTCAAGGTTTTTGGAGTATTACTTAAACTATCACATCATGTTTAGCTACACCTCCAATTCCGAAATACTAAAATGTGTAATTGCTGTTTCATCCCAATCGTACAATTCACCAAACTCCTCCATTTTTTCGATACACTTTTCAATTTCTATATTGTTTTTGATAGGTTCGAATTCTGGCAAAACTCTGTCTATGTTGGGAAATAATCTAGGTTGTGTAGTCTTAATCGCAACACCAGCAACGACGTCACCATCAGAGCCATGCCCCTAAAACATGCTTGAATTTTTACTTAACTTTGGCCCAATTTAAATCTCTTAAATTTACCGAATCTTGGTACACATTCACCGCACTTGTAAAACGAGAAAAAATACTCAAGTGAGTCACACATGCTTGTGTTACGAAAACCGCGTTCTTTACTTTTGAACGTAACCGATGCAACTACACATTGACGGGGAATAATGTTTGTATGTCTCACACTTGAACTATTATATTAAAAGCTTCGAAAATGTTTATTTTTCAATATTTTTTTATTTATTCGGTAAACCAACCTTTCATCCAACTGTCAACTAAATCAACACGTCACCATGTCAATCATTATAACAATTCCATTATAGAAATATTTTGAAATTACCAAATTTAAAGTAACCGTTCAATATTACATCGGCTAAGGAAAATATACGGCCGAACCGTTTATATGTATAAAGTGTACCTCTAACCAGCAGCTGAACGTAGGTATTATATCTCTTTTATAAAGAAACATTTTTTATTGACTGCCAAATATACTTATTACTTTCTCGTATACTACGTATACTAAAAGAAAGTATTGCAATCGAAAAAAAAATTAGAATTCTTTTCAACGTTTTCGTGTTCCCCGAGTCGAAAAACATCGACATCGCGAAAAAAAATTTTCGTGTATGTCTGTGAGTGGCTCCGAGACTATTGGATCGATTTTAATGAGATTTGACATGGGCCCCTATATCTGAAAGTTATGTACAAAGCTGGCTTTTCGTAAAAATCAATTAATGGGGGACGAAATGAGGGTGGTTTTATTGAGGGTGCATTTCCAAAACCAGATCCAGAAAGTCTAGCTTTTGGTGAAAAGTTAGTAACCCTAAACCCCGATCGAACAAAATTTTTAAGAAAATTTTAAACTCAAAATGGTGTCCAATATGGGGATTTTAGTACATTTCCGCGCTTGCGCTGTCACGAAGAAGCCATAAAAGCTACTTTCAATTTGAATATCGAAACTTGTAAATAAAAGTACATGCTATCGAACGGTTTGTAATTATTTTTGAAAAAAATAAAATGTTGCCCTTAATTACGTGGTTAAAATTTTTTTCAAAATTGATTTTCTCAAAAACGCACCTGGTAATTTTTTTTTTAATTTACGTATTTTATAGTCACATATAAATATAATAAGCTTTATGAGATTTCTCTAACTTATCCAGGACCGGAGTTAGAAATTTTCAAATTTAAAAATCTTGGAATTAAGGGATTATATAGTAGACATATATAGCTGCTAAACTGTTCTATTGAAATATGTTTATATTTTCCGGTTTTGCCGAAAATAACAAAAAAAGATATTTTTAAAATGTTTTTAATATTTCATATCAAAGTTTCAAAAACAAATCTAAAGTATTTTTAAGCTAATTTCTCATGTTATCCAAATACGTAAAAATATACGGTGATTTGCAAAATATAACGTGAATAAGAAGAAAATAATTTTTGTAGGTAAGTATACCTTATTATATTGCAAGTTATAGTGACTGGGCTATCAACGTATAGCTTTTAAATTTACATATTTTATAGTCACATGTAATGAAAATGTAATGAGCTTTATGAGATTTCTATCTTATCCAGGATCGGAGTTGGGAATTTTAAGTTTTAAAATGTCAATCCCTTATAATAAACATGAAATCTTGTAATGAAGGGATTACATAGTAGATATGCATAACTACTAAACTGCTATATTGGATTATTTTTTTCGCTTCCGGTTTTGCGGAAAATAACAAAAAAAGTTATTATTTTAATTTTTTTTAATATTTTATATCAAAGTTTCAAAAACAAATCTAAAGTATTTTGAAATTAATTTCTCATGCTATCCAAATATGTAAAGATATACAGTAATTCGCAAAATACAGGGTGAATAAGGAAAAATTAATTTTGTAGGTAAGTATATTTTATTATATTGCAAGTTATATGGAGTTAGATATTGCTAAGGGCAACAGTTAGTTTGCTTATACGAGAAAGTGTTGTGCCGAAGTCTATCTTTTTTTTAAATCACAGCCATGTTATGTTCAATAGGGTATTTCCATGTGGCAGAAATTTTGAATTTAACTGTTTCATTATATTTAATAGTCTATCAGAAACCCAGAACAGTTTTTTTTTCAAATTAATGCGCTCTAGAATTATAGGAAAACGCTTTTAAAATCCCAGTACTGCCTTTATGTGATTGGACGAGTCCTGAAATTTTGGTCCAATCAGAGTCTAATCAAAACATTGCTTGCATAATCTGGCAAGGTTGCATGTAATGCACAACTTAACTACTGTCAAACATCTTTCAAATAGAATTCAACATAACCTAAAACTTGAGTATATTTTTACTATTTTTATAAACATAATTAATGAACCATTAAAAACAAGACTTTTTCGTCTGGTTGCAGGTAGTTTCGTTGTTTTTCTTTATAATCACATCATTAGGTAAATATTTTTGTGTTTATAGGAATAGAATTGAAAAAATACCAAGCATTGAACGGTAGAATTAAAAACCAAGGAATTCAATATCACGGTTTATTACTTATTGATCATGCTCTCGAATTTACAGAAGAGGTTTTTAGAAATTGATGAAGCCACCTACTATAACCGCAATTTCACTAATCAATGTTAAAAAGTAGTGATCAACACAAGAGTGTGGAGCAAGCATTTGGAATTCTCTTACTCTTCTTATCACCCTTTCTATATGTATTCGCAGTGATGATATTCGTTTACTGCCCTTCACTTCTTTTCTGGTCATTTGTTGATTCTGTGCAACAGAGTGAGGCCGAACAGAAGTGCATTTTTTTCTTAGAATATAACCGTGCACCTTTTTGACGCCTCGATCTGCTAAAACCTAACCACATTCTGCCAATATCTCCAAATATCATGATTTCTCAACAATTTTATCCTTCCACGAAAAGCCAAGGAGTTTATCATTCCATTTGGTGTACAAGAGATCAAAAACTTGATACTGTAGTGCTGTTTATAATCTGACCACGAATTCTACTGAATCACAGGATCGGTTGGTTTTTCTATCTCTATTTCGAAAAAGTCAATAATGCCTTCCGTTTTAGCATACCTAGTAGCAAAACACAAACGCAAATGCGTTTATATCTGCTCTTCAGTTGGCCAGTAAATAAAGTTGTTCATCGCTTGTGCAACAGAGGGATCGTCTTCAAAAAACTCCGTTGCACTTGACTTATGCTGATTCCAAAGTCGACATGCAAATTCAAATAAGGATTATCATTGGGTAGTCCTAAATAAAAACGAGAAATATTTGTATAGATAATAATACGTCAATTGTTTGCGAGGGTGTGCTGGCTCAATAGATTCACTTGAAGTAGTCGGAACGTACTCCTCATTACTGACAGTTATAGTGGATTCTTGGAACGACGTATCATGCTGCGACGTTAGGTCTTCTTCCTCTTCCATTAAAACTTCACCAGAAGGTATACGATCCACAGTCGGAGCTAATTGAGTTAAGTTTACGTTTTAATGGTGCAGGAGTAGGAAATTTTTCCCCGACGAGTTTCCTTCTTAAGGGCAGAACTAAAACGTCTACAGGACAATCGGAAACTGATTTTGAAGTTGGAATATTTGCTTTTGAAGTCGAAAGAACAGGATTATCTATTGCGCTTTTATCTTTAGGGATCATACCAATGTTGATGCCAAAATCGAGATTTAAACGATATTTGGGTCACACGCCTTTTTTGACAAGAATCCTACCTCTTGGATGCAGAATGCTTTCTTTAGCCGTTCCCTAATATATACAATCTTCAGGAATCTGAAATCATAGTACATGAAACCATAAAAATAATCTAAAAACGTCCGTAATTTAATTCACTTACGTTGAAATGATCTTCACAACAATACAGATGTGCTTTCAGGTTAAGTTTATTTATTGCATATCCAGCTGCCTGCCACCATGCAGCTCTAATGTCGAAATCGCGAGGCACACCAATAAATATTTTGTTGAAATTTGCACTAGTGTTTTCACACTCAGTAAAATAGCATTACTTTTTCATTGTCAAATATTGTCAAAAATCACATATATACTACAGTAAAAATAAAACTATTTAAAACTACGTACAACACTATTATGTTATTAGACTATTCGTTTCTTAAATATTCACAAATAACTTTTTTCTAATTGCTCGAAAATTGAATTTTCCCAAAATATCTTAGCCACGTCGAAATCCAGTTCAATGATGTCAACATTTTCGTATCTCTCGAAACTAGGTGACGCAACACAGAACAAACCTTTCTTTTTATTGGCGAAAATCATTTGCATTTGAATCAGGCAAAAATACTTTATTGCAACGACCCCATTTTAGACATAATCTTACACTGTAGCCTTCTTTGACGGATATTTTACTTCGATTACATACTCATCAGTTAAGCCATACGGAGAGGCACTAAAAATTGGAAAATCTTTTCTCCAGAAACAAGCCGCATTTGTTGATTTGGAGATTTCTTTTCTGTTTCACGATTTCAAGTACTTCCTTTTTCAATTTTTTACCTTGTTCTACAGCATCTAATTTCGAAGGCAGTTGAGCACCAAACATTTTTTCTTGCAGATTTCCATCCAATGTTTTTGCTCTACTTACCTAATAAACAATACAAACGGTGATGCGTACAAATCTATGCTTTAACCAATCTTCATTATCCGATTGATGTCGAGTTATTTTTTCCACGTATTGAATGTCAGTGTCTTTCACTTTACTGCGACAGAAATTGTAAAACTCTATGCAGTCGCTTTTTATTCCACTATGAATTTCGCCCACAAAACATGAATAGCTGCTACATCTACGTTATATGCCTCGATTTGGATTATTGTTGCTTTTCTTGATTCAGGATTCATATTTTGTAGAAAACCTTGACGAACCTCATGTCCCGCTTTTTAAAAGTTACTGCTTTATTAAAAATTGGCCCAATGTCGTCGTCCATTACATTTGCAAGATTTGATCTTCTCCAATAGTATTTGGTGGATGTAACGGACGGTTAGGGTTCTCCGTAACAAAATAAAAAGGCAACAATATCTTTGCAGCCTACTATAAAATATTACATTCAATGGAAAAATAACTATTGATTATCAAACATTATTTGATGATTTCACCTTTTGATGTAGCACTACCATTAACCTACCATGTTGCCAAGCTTCTGCCGTTACACTTATTTCTATATCTTTGATATTTCCCGCCAAAAAAGTTAAAATATGTAATTTAAGCAAGATTAGAGACATAAATTAGCGGATGAATGCAAATCGACTAATATTGATATGCTCTTTTCAAGAATACAATAAAAATAATTCACGAAAATACCCCATAGCTGTCATTCCAATTGTTCAATTTAATTAAGCTCCATTAATACGTAACGTCTCAAACGGGGACTCTGTAACGTTGCAATTAGCTGCTAGCTAACTTTAGCGACAATTTAGCGAATGTCACGCTAAATCCGACTCTTTATGATTGGTACAAGTTGACAACCGTTGCTAACGTATTAAGGCCTTGTAATATGTGGACAAGTACTGGCCGTATTTTTTAATAAACAAAATCGAGATATTCGGTATCGGCTATAAAATCTTAAGAAAACTCTTTATAGATTTTTAATCGTTAACGGGACGATATCTGCCTCTTCTATCTCGTCTTGTTCCTCTAAACATTTCAAATGAGAATATATGTCGTGCCTGGGATTAGCACATTGTCCAATTTTGAACATTTTTGTTGATACAGCTTTACGAGAAATTTTATAATTTTTTTCAATCTGCCGTAAGTACGATACTTTCGATATATATTTTTCAACTCTTTCAATAATTTTTTTAATCAATTTGTGCCTGATACTTACATGGGGTGCCATTATAAATTTAGATTCATAAACCTTGTGACAAGGATTATGAATAAATACAATATATATATATATATATATATATATATATATATATATATATATATTGGGAAGGAAATGATTAAAATAAAAGGGGATAGGGATAAATATATAGTTCAGTGTAAAAATTAAAACATTAAACATTTGTGTAAGTTACTTTTGTATCATACAATTTAATCGTGATTTTATTTAGTTCTGGAATTGTATAAATTTTACTTCCTGTATCAGATGAAAATATATACCACTGTGTGCGCATGTGAATTTCGTTGACTTAAAAAGATGTGTATTTATCATGACTCAACAATTCCATTATTTTAATATGGGTAAGTATGTTTTATCTTTTTGATATAATATTGAATTACTATAAATCAATAAATGATTGAGTTATTTCCAGTTTAGCACACAATCTACTTGTATCCTTTACACAATACACATAAATGAACTCAAATGCAACATAACCTCATATAATAATTAAGATTCTTAGACTCACTGTTAATGTTCTTTTCTTACAGCTGGCTCATTTCCAACTCTGATGTAATTCGAATTCCAATATATTTTGTTCCCTCGGTGGAAGTTCTATACAGCATCAGCTAGTTGTGGATATGTTGCACGAATATTTACTGCATCGGTGGAAATTCTATACATCACCACTATGCATAGGTATAATCCACAAATATCTGCTTTACCACTTTCCAAAAACACTTTAATTTATTTATTATATTTATAAATATAATAACTTACTTTTACGTTTTATTTTCAAGAATACCACAACTTTTTATCAGCATCCAAAATTATTATAACTTACACTTTCAATTTTAAGTTTAATTGAATAATAATGTGAAGGCAATTTGTTTAAAATAATTTTAATTTTAATGCAATAATTTTATTTACATTTAAGTAAACGACACAAAAATATCACCCGAAACTAGAATTACGTTAACCTTAATTTTTGTTACAAAAGTGAATTTCACTTTTAATTACATAAAAATTTTTAAAGGTTATACGAACCACCTGGATGACCTTAAAATTTTAATCATGTGCACATCAAATGACATATTCACACTTTGGAATGTTTCTAAGATATGATACAAAAATTTCTGCCACTTACTTATAGCTTCTGAGCAAAACCAAATCACCTTAGCAAAATTGCCAATACATAAGATTGCTTAATTTCTATTGGTTAATCAGTTTTGACAAATTTACAAATTATTATTTTTACTGATAACTTCCTTGTAAGTAACATCTTTTTATTTTTACGTTCTGTGCAAAACTCCCTATCCATAGATACCCCACATGACATATTTCCTTTGAAATTCCTTATTCTACACAAATTATGCTTAATATGCAAATTTTCATATATAAATTTACTTATATCTAAATTAATCTAATTCTTTCAGGAAAACTACAAACAGAAATGGATTCCTTGTCCCAAATACATAAGAATTCATTAGTCTCAAACACTTTTATGATTCATGTTAATAAGTTCTATCTCAAGTCCTGCGGCATGAATCATGACAATCTGGTTTATCAATTTTTAAGCTTAAATCACATCTGGAATGTTAATTTAAGTTGTAACACTTCCTAAACACTCTGTTAAGTAAGTTTATAATATACTATTTGTTCAATTTCACTTTTAAAATTAAAAATTTCTATGAATCTTGTAAACTTTGTTGTGAGTCACCAACTTTAACATGTCATTTACACTTTTTACATCGATTGATACAATTTAATACCATTTTGTTTTTAGAATGAAAGCATATTATGATACTGAACTAGTATATTGTCATAAAAATTGGAATACATGTATTTTATAGATGGAATTCATATTTTTACTACTCCGAAGCTGCTTGTAAACTATAAAAATGAAGAATAACATTGTTTAGTCATGATAACACTTTTATATTTATGAAATATGGTATAACTAGCAAACATGTTCTATATTCACATGTGTACTTATTTTCATGTTGATTTGCATCTATACAGTTTGCGCTTTATATATATGTTTATTCAAATTCAACGTAATAAATTTATGTTTAATGTCTCTTTTAATATGAACTTATATTGTTCTAATGCTATATTTAGCTTAACATATATATATATATATATATATATATATATATATATATACATATATGTGTGTGTGTGTATGTGTACATATAAATAGGTTTGGCTGAGAAAGGGCTGAAACGGTGGCAACGAGTACTTGTGGATTGGGTGTCTAAAGTAAAGAAAAAAAGTGTAGTAATTAGTAAGGATCATTCTGGTGCTGGTGGTGGCCCAGGTAGTCGAAAATTCTTTGACTTAAGGCTGATGGCTATAAAAGGTTGGTCATCAGTAGATGGAGATGGGTCAACTGTGGAAGTTGTCTAAGACAAAACAGCACCAACTCAGAGCAGCGCCCACCAATAATTGCGGAACATGATCAAAATGTAGATAAATAAATTAATAGCGAAGGACTGCAGTTCCAAACAGACTTCACATATATGAAATGAATTTGTAGGACCAGAAAAACTACCCAATGAGGAATCAAATAGCAGAACTAGTCTTAAAAGCACAAATATAAGGACGGGTCATGATCACAGTGTTCCTGGCGTAAAAAGAAGAAAAATCCTTAGCTCGTAACGAAGGCTGCTACAGCAATAACACGAAGAAGTGATGGCAGTATTAAACAATATTGATAACATGAATTTTTGTGGTCGAGACCTAGCGTTAACAATTTTTTTGCATGATGGACCAACATAAATGTGACTCAAATACACAATTAAAAAAATTCCATTTCAGGCGTCCACCACTTAATTATTTTGATTTTTTCCAAAAAACTGTCCATTCTCCCAAAAATTTAGACATTCTGGGAGATTTTGATACATTACTCGAACTTTAACACTACTATTGTATTCTACATTAAATTTCAAGTAAGGATGAATAGCTTATGATCAACCTGAATCTACACAACCACTAACTAAATTGATTAGAACTGTGAGGTTATCATTTTCTTTAAAAAAAAGGAAAAAGCTTATACACACGCAATTCTCTAAAAAAAGTTACTAGACAATTCTAAACGATTTGTCACTTTGACAGTAAACTATTTTATTCATTAAAATCACGTGACATTCAACATGCGGTGATAAGATTATCACCGATTTGATAGCCTATTCTGGGATTTTGTTTTTGTATTTTAACCAATGAAAGTAATCAAAAATGTACCATACGACGTGAATTATATTATCACAATCATCAAACTACTTACAATTTAAAGCAAACATAATCAATTTTCTAAACTAACATCGAAATAACAGAGAATACAACGTAGAACAGTGTTGTACTAATTAAAATATCTATTTGTTAATGCTAAGCGAGCTTGATCTCCATTGTTATCGTCTTGGTTATTAAAAACATGATTATCCTCGTTTTGCCAGTTCTGAGGAATATCAGGCAACTCCAACCTAGCTTTGGTAGACCTATTGTGCAAAGCTGCGCAAACTGTAATCATTTTCCCAATCATTTCTGGATCATATCGGAGCAATCTTTCGCCTAAAATGCAGCAAAATCTATTCTTTAAGACTCCATTGCATCTCTCCACACAATTCCTAGCCGTAACATGACAGCGATTATAACGCCATTGAGAAGTATTTGGAAGAACATGAGCTACTGGTGTCATTAACCATGGTTGTTGTAGATATCCAGAATCTCCAATAAGAAATGATCTATCATCCTGGTTGTAGCATCTTCTCGATTCCTCTTAAATTATTGACGTTCTCCATATGAATGAATCATGTGTTGCTCCTGCAGAACGTGAATTTCGGCCGAGATATTGAGATCATAATCACAGATCTGTAGATAATATAAATCATTACATTTATTTGTATAATCACTTTTCTTTTATTTGCCCCCTAGATTTGGGAGTTATTTTTATAAAGCTGGTATAATATTTTCCACTAACGTCAAATTTTATTAATTTATTTTCACATTAATTATGTTGCCTTTTTTTAAGTATTAAAAATGAGGATTTTTTGTATTTTAATATTGTTGAAAATAAATATTTTTTAGTTGTATCAAATTATTTTGTAAAATTTAATGAAAATCTTTTATTTCGATTCTCCAGAATAAATTTATGAGTAAGTTATAATACGGCGGAACCACTGAACTGTACTTATATGGAACACGCATTGGCGGTTTCTGCCACAGAAAAGCCGGGAGGCGAGAAAGATAGCGTCACTCCTGTCCTTTTCGTAACGCTTTGCGCATGCGCTGCGCGAAAAAGCAGACAGCGTTAAAGCACGTCACTCCAAAACAAACTAACCAAAATATAACTTCAAACCCGCAATTATCATTTACTTATTAATTATTGATTTTTACTATTATTGTTTGTTGCATTTACACACCAATGTGTGCAATTGTTGTCATCATGTTTGTTTTTTACGATTATATTTTTTATACATCTTTAGAAATTGATTACAATTTTGGCACATACCGATAATGTAGAATGTATTATGTGAACATGTGTAACTTCGTTTAATTTATAAAATGTACCATCACGCTCAAAAAATACTGGCACAGCTTGTTACTGTAGACACTTCCAAAATTCAAATTTTGATGTAGGCACATTTTTTGTATATAAATCTGACATCTAACGATTTTCAAGTAGGGGTTAAGCATTAGTCAAAGTGGCAACAAAACTGTGGTTTTCTTAATATTCATTTCATTAGCAATTCGCCGAATGTTTCGTCTATCTCTCAAACGGGCGCTTATTATTGCATTTTGCATTTGTGTAATGCTCAGCATGACGTTGAAACGCAATTGAGTATGTGCCGTCAAACCAAATGCACAGTAAAAATTTTGGTTAGTCAGAACCGTCCAATACCAGCATACTTTTGGTGTAATAATAAGACACCCCAAATCTAGGGGGGGGGGCAAATAAAAAAAATAGATTATACTTAACTGTTTTTTTTACCAAAACTTACTATTTAAACATTTTTGGATTAATATCCTTTCCTATTTAAATAAATATGTTCCTCTTCCTTGGGCGCAGTCAATAGCACTGATTAGGCCAACGCGTTTCCTCAAAAAAGTGTTATTTTATCGCCAGATTTGCGTCTGCTGTTTGTAGAAACGTGATCCATTGTTGTACTAATTGTAAATAAAGTGCTCCAGTTATTTTCCTAACCACGCGACTAATAGACTGTTGTGATATGGATAAAAGGTATGCTTGTCCTAACGACCGTTGGTAGGATCCTTTGGCATAAAAATGTAACACTGCAAAAAGTCTTTAGCGTCGGATGCACTATATTTTGCACCAGTTCTTTATTTAGGCGAAATAGATCTACAAATCTTTCTTCCGGCAGTTGAAATGGATCACTTTTATTTCTTAGCAGACGCATTTCGGTTCTATACTCGTCTGACCAATAAGTAATGAGACTCAGTCCATAAATATTTAAAAATTAAGGTACATTGATGTGATCACCTTCAAAGTACTCCCCTCCCACAACTACACACTGGTTCCAACGTTTCTTACAGCTTTCGTAACATTTCTGGAAGGAATCGACTAGAATATCCTGGAGTACCCTTATCACGGCGGTCTGGATGTCAGTTATGGACTCAAAATGCACTCCTTTCACGGCCAATTTTGTTTGGGGGAACAAGAAGAAGTCACAGGGCGACATATCCGACGAATAGGGCGCTTGCGGCAACACTACGATGTTTTTAGAGGTCAAAAACTGCGACACACTGAAGGCACGATGGCATGGAGCATTGTCATGATGAAGGATCCACGTTTTGGCAATCTCTAGACGTACTCTCATGACTCGTTTTCGCAGCCGATCGAGTACTTTCAGGTAGAAATGTTGGTTAACGGTCTGCCCGGGTGGTAACAGAATCGCCGAGTTTAACGCAAAATTTAATCGCGTACCGCTGTTCAATATTACGTCGTTCCATATTCGTGACTCACCTTACAAACACATTGTCAAAAACACAACACAGCTGGAGAACTAATGAACGTACGAAAGTCGCGAGCACATGTATCGATAGAGAAGGGATGGGAGATTAACTGACCGAAGTTTCAGGTTCACAGTGTTACCACAAGCGCGGCTAAAAAATCAGTCTCATTACTTATTGGTCAGACCGAGTAGATGTTTATTCTTTGTCGGCGTTGATTATTTAACATCAAATATCTTATTCAAAGAAACATGATTCTTTGTATTAGAGGTATAATTTGACTTGTCAGATAATAATTCTTCGTAAATGCCGAAAATTCTCTTTACTTGTCAAACGTTTATCTGACATTTCATGACATTTATCAATTGGTAATATTTTGCTAAATAACGAAAACAGCCGAATCAGTTAGCGATTATTTTAGAGAGTACCACTTTTGCTATGTTTTGTCGCGTAAATACGCTATCGCTAAAATTATCAACAAGTTACAGAGTTCCCCTACCGTTTTGGTACCAAATCTCTTGATGAACTCAAGAATACTAATTTTGACGTGGATGTTTACTAAGTGACGCGTTTTGTATTAATGTTCCCAAAATACTTTCGTGGCAATTTTTTAAATTGGGATAAATACATTTTTAATATCACTCAACATCTTTGTCACTTGAGCAATTCACTCTCAAACCAAGGAACAAACTGTTTTTTTCATTCCATTTATTCTCGATTGAATTGCCACAACAAAAATATTTCGTGCTAAAAATGCGTTTATCCGATCAAAAAAATTGGAATACTGTCGTTTTACATGTTATAGAGAACGTAATACATTCTTTAACCAAAATGTAAAATTGGAGATTTAGATTAAATTCAATTCAATTTATTACGCATCTTAATTCTTATCAAAAAGAGTGTGTCCCGACAGACTATGTAAAATATTTGACTTTCTGTGTAACAAACCGAAGAATTGTTATAATTTTTATTAATTAACTAAGATCAGTATGTTTGACCTTACTTAGATTGCGGAATGGATTTCGCTTCACTTGCTCCTACATACGTTACTTTACAGCACTATGAAATTAAAGCAGTTAATAGAAAAAGTGTGCCGGATAGCTCATAAGGGGAATGATGGTGGACAAGGCAGATCCTCCTGAGCTGTAAAACTGCGCCATAGTCACTTCTGTAAAACTGAAAAGAAAATATGCAAACGAGTAATGAAAAAAAGAATAGCGACAAATAATCATAAAATGCCTACTACCCCCAAAATAATTAATTTTTAATTTGCCTAACTTTTACAGCTTAATCTTAATAACCTAACTTACCCAGGCTAACAATAAATTAAACAGTAGTATCAAAGTCACAGAAAATACCCACTTCATTATTAAAAAAATCACACAATACTGCCGTGATTTTATTATTTTGCCATATGAGCAATAATCCGACAAGTGTTTAGTAGCGCCTGTGGAGGAAAGTTCCTTTGTACACAAGATATGTAAGTTACAATGCAAGGCAATGGTAACAAAATGTGCAAACTTTTTGAGTCTTGGTTTGCATGAATTAATTAAACAATCAAACAAAAACATATTTCAAAAGGTACCAAGTAGCAAGCGTTACATGCAATTTTAAACCTAACTATATAGGTGTATTTAATGACGTATTATTAATTCGTCATTAATGATAATTTAAAAAAATTAAGTTAAAACACATTTCGACATTGGTTAAATTCATCATCAGCGATTGACAAATTAAATTGATATATTACGGATAGGTACCTGCGTAGAATTTTTTTAAAATGGTGTCATACATTAACCCATTACCGCCGATAAACGCCATAGTTCCAAAGAGGTGACTAACGGCTAAATCTCGATAATTGCGGACCAATAGGAAATAGCTTTCAATATATAGTTTTAGTTATTTATATTGTCATAATAGAATTAGATTAGCTGCAAGTAAATTAGCGCTACGGGAATTGATTCGTTCCAATAAACGGTTTAAATAACAGTTTTAACGTCAAAATGGAAAAGGACGCGGTTGAGGCAGGTTCGATTCCCGGTTCATACAATTTTTTTTTCTGTTAGGTTACAGTAGCTTTATTTATCAAACTACTTTGTTAGGTTACTGCAATTTTGTGTATCTAATCTAATTCTGTTAGGTTACAGTAGTTTTATTTATGTTTTTTTTTCTCCTATTATACCGCGTATTTTAGATTTTTATACCTAACTACGAAGTTGTGAAACAAGGAAACGCGTGATTGGTCCGCACTTATCGAGATTTAGCTGCTTGTGCGTTTAAGAGAGTTTAGGCTGTGTTGACGTTATTTTTAGTAAGGAAACATGTTTATCATAGTTTGTTGAAAATACGGACATCAACTTCGTATAAGTATAACTTTGGAGTATTTTACTTTGCATTACCTATTTTTAATGTTTTTGATGTAAAAACATATTTCTAGTGATAAGTATAGCTGATCGTCTGTTTATGTACATTATTCTTGTAAACATTGGTGTTCCCATACGGATCGGTTAAGTGCTAGTTCGGTTAACTGATGGCAGAAGACAACTCCAACAAATTTTATAAATTACTTTATTATTAAACTTACATTTATCTAATATCGAAAACAGACACGTTTCTGTAAGTCAGAAAATATTGGTCACATTAAAAATGGGAAAGTAGCAGCCAAATTTCGAAACATCCTATATATCATTTTTTTAAATACTTGTAATAAAACAAGTTTTATTGTTGAATTCTGAGGTTGTTTAAATCATATTATTTTCGAAATAGTATCAACATTCCTAAAAACATTATAACTGGTATTAAGAGAGCTCGAGTAATAACTTTGTGGCAACAGGATTTACGAGAGATAGAAATAGCAAAATTACCGGTGTAAATCAATCCAATGTTTTAAAGACTGTTAAAATATTTCGAGGAGCAGGTAGAAACTGCAATACATTGCCAGCTCAAGAACACCAGGTGTCAATAATTGCCCAAAAAAAACACAAAAATTCTGGAAATGCTCTATACGTAACGTTTGTCCGTCTTATGACAGTTTATATATCAAGACAAACAATCGTATGCCGCCTACAGTGCATTAATTTACATCGTAGGAGGCCTCTACCCATTTCAAAGTGACCAGTCAGACAAAAACGTACACTGATTCAGTGGACAGAGGAAATAATGGCTCTGAATCAAAATTAGGATAAATTCGTATTCTCGGATAAGAAACAAATAGGACTGGTGGCAGATTGTCGTCGTACACTTGGCTGGAAATTTCCAGCAAATCAGGCTAGAGTAGCTACAGCTGAACCCCCTGTACCGTTTTAAGTGAGTACTGTGATATTTTGGGGTGGAATTATGTTTGGTGCACGAACCCTTCTCATACTTTCCGAGAACACAATGGCGGGACAGCTGTATATCCAAGAAGTGAAATTATTATGAAGAGCAGTACGAAACAATATTTTGTTTAAGAAAGTCCGTCTCCACGTGGCACATTTGCAGTGTCTACATGTGCGTGCGGTGCATACGTATGTGCGTGTCCGTGTGTGGGTACATGAGTGCGTGCATGAGTGAGTGCGTGTGCATGTGCGCGTGTACGTACGTGCACGAGTACGCGGGTGCACGTGTATGTGCGCATAGTTTTCTGCAATAAAGAAAATGTTTTAAATGCAATTTATAGAACAAATAACACTATACATCACTGAATTCTTTTACTTTTTCTGAAAATATATGCGAACTGAGATAATTGCAAAAAACACATTATCACGATTTTTCTCCGACCTTAACACTTAGGCTATAAACATGTTACCACGAGCATTAGATAGGTAAGTAACTGGTCTATCCACTGTAAGAAATGCTATTTGTAGAGCACATATATATATATATATATATATATATATATATATATATATATATATATATATATATATATATACACACACACGCCGTGTCCAAGACAAGGGTGCCCACTATGGGGATCTCGGAAACGGTAAGAGATGGAAGGTCGGTTAAATAGAACAAAAGTTACGCATTTGAGAGGATGTATTTATGGTCTTTGTAGAACTCGAATATCTCTTTTAGTTTTTGAGATATTTGAAAAAAATAGAATTTTCTGATTTTCGTTTTTATTTTTTTCTGACCTTATTTGAAGAGCTATCAAGAAAAGAAGACCACATTTTCATTGCCACTTTTCTAGCTCTACTTAATGCTGTTATTCAATTTTTGATACAACGTTTCGTTTGTTAGCAACCATCATCAACTTTGTTTTTTTAAATACACGAAAACATTATTTTTGCCATATTTAAATTCTCTCCTTGATTCTGAATTCAACCATATATCACACTTTATATTTTTGATACGTTTCGGATGAGAAAATTCATATTCAATGTAAAACATCGAAAACGTACAGTTAAAACTAATACTAGAAACATTAGAAAACTGTAAAATTATTATAATATAATGTTTTCTCATTTTCTAATGCCTGTTGTGAATAAAATAATTCACAAGTATGTATTTAGTGAAAATACTATTAATTAAACAGTTAAAATACATCTTCCGTCGTACTAATGCATTTGATAAAAATAAGTTGGCTTTGCATTTTGTTTACTTACCTGTCATAATTGATTGTTGTCCGTATTACGTTTGTTTGGTAGTCTTTGAGTTAATTACATTTTGTGTTTACCTAAAAACAATATGGTAGGAGTACATTTTTCAAATAATGAAAAATTCGACATACTGACGTGTTACATTTTGTGTCAACATAATTGTTCTGAAGCCGAAATAATGTATTTAAACAAATATCCAGAAAGGCGTCAACCTCACAAAACAACTTTTCGCACATTAGCAGTTAATCTAAAAGAATAAGGTGCGTCCAAAAAACCTGTAAAATCTTGCAAAAAACCTTGCAATGAAGAAAAATCCAATACTGTTTTATTAGCTGTAACGGAAAATCCAGAGGTTTCTACTGGGAAAATTGAAGAGGCAACTGGCATAGCCCATTCCACAGCTCATCATGTTCTAAAGAAGGAGAAAGTACATCCATATAAATTTAGAATTTGCTAAGGACTTGGACCAGGTGACCCAGAAACACGTAGAATATTTTGCGAATGGTATACACGTCAATCTCAAGACAATGAATATTTTCCGAATAAAATAATATGGTCGGATGAAAGTATGGTTAATAATAATGGAATTTTTAATCGTATAAATGCTCATTATTGGGCAAGAGTAAATCCACGTTTGTACAAAACGGCCAAACACCAACACCGTTTCGGATTTAATATGTGGGCTGCTATATTCGGTACTCGAATTATAGGTCCTTTCATTTACCATGAGTCCTTAAATTCTGAACGTTACCAAATTTTACTCCAAAATGAATTAGAGATAGCTTTGAATGATTTGCCTTTCCAAGAAGTTGAAGGTTGTCGGTTTATGCAGTACGGTGCACCAGCACATAATTCCAGAGTTGTCAGATAATACCTGTCAGTTAGATTTCCAGAAAGATGTATTGGCACCCATGCAAATGTACTGTGGCCAGCCGGTTCTCCAGATATAACACCTTTGGATATTTTTCTTTGGGGATACATTAAAAATTACATTTATGGAAACGATATCGAAAACAAAGACGTTTTACAAAGATTAGTTCTCGAAGCATTTGCTAGTATTACTCCTCAAATGCCGAAGAATATTTTAGATGCTACAGTTAGAAGATGCTATTTATGTTTAGAGAATAACGGGAATCTTTTTGAACATCTTTTGTGAGTTTATTAACCTTTAAAATAAAATTTTTTTTTATTGGTCTATCATTTAAAATTACAAAACATAATTTTATAATAATTTTATGATTTTCTAATGTTTCTAGTATTAGTTTTAACTGTACGTTTTCGATGTTTTACATTGAATATGAATTTTCTCATCCGAAACGTATCAAAAATATAATATCGTTGAATTCAGAATCAAGGGAAGAATTTAAATATGGCAAAAATATTTTTTTCGTGTATTTAAAAAAAATAAAGTTGATAATAACAAACGAAACGTTGTATCAAAAATTGAATAACAGCATTAAGTAGAGCCAGAAAAGTGGCAATGAATTTGTGCTCTTCTTTTCTTGATAACTCTTCAAATAAGGTCAGAAAAAAATAGAAACGAAAATCAGAAAATGCAATTTTTTTCAATTACCTCAGAAACTAAAAGAGATATTCGAGTTCTACAAAGACCATAAATAAATCCTCTCAAATGGGTAACTTTTGTTCCATTTAACCGATCTTATCTTGGACACGGTATATATATATATATATATATATATATATATATATATATATATATATATATATATATATATATATATAGTGACAAACTCGATGGCCAAAACGAAAACAGCTGATTCCTCTGGCCAAAAGGAACAAAAATTTGTTAATACAGGGTGTGTCTATTGTTGATGGTTTCCAAGATGTTAACCTCTTTTTAATTTTTTCTATTTCGTGAACTTATTTTTTAAATTACGCTGTATCTTCCAAACTAGAAGAGTTACAAGAAAACACATTAGGAGAAATTTGTAGAAGATGAAATTGCCTTAAAGAATATTGAATTCATTCGAGACAAACTCATCATTCAACATTATTAATGACATAATGAATTCAGAAATAATTTTTTTTCAAATCCCAAGACAAATTTCCAAGAGAAATACTTTTCCAATAGAGATGGATTTGATACATGGGCGATAAAGGAAAAACTTCCTTTTTTCATAAGCTTCACAACGATATGAAAAAAACTTATGGTTGACGTACTAATTACTGAATTGTTACAGGAATACACCTCAGGAAAAACTTTTTGAGCATAAAATTACCTTCAAAAATATGGTAGAGTAGATGAGAATTGACGATTTGTCCCTCACTTTTCAATCAATCTGTACATTTACGGCAAGAAATACGTCTCCTTTACTGATATCTTTTCATCACCGTAGCAACGACTTGACATTAGTAAGTTAGTTTGCTATTACAGTTTTGCTGATTTCAATACGAATTCTTTCTGTTGTAGTGATATTGTAATTTAGTTTTTGAGTCGTTCTTGTTCGTGTTATTATTATTGTTCTTGTTCGTGTTCGTGTTTTCCTTCCTGAGTCATGTTTTCAAATGAAGAATATGCCGATATTCATTATTATTATGCTTTCATTCAATTGTCAAGAGTTGCTTCAAAATGACTGCCGTTTGCTGCTATACACTGGACACACCGTCTTCGTACTGAAGCTGTCGCTGAAGCAATTTGTCTCTGTGTTATCAGCCGACTTGATCTATGAATTGCTTCAATAAGTTCTTCCTGGTTGTTGGTTGAGTACTGTAGACCAATTCCTTGAGAGATCCCCAGAGGAAGAAATCCAGAGGGGTGAGATCTGGAGATCTTGGAGGCCACGCCACTGTACCACCTCTTCCAATCCAACGTTGGGGATAATGTTCGTTTAGCCAATCTCTCACACCTCTTCCGTAGTGGGCAGGACAACCATCAAGTTGAACCCACATATCTGCTCTTGTTGCCAATGAAACATCCTCCATCAATTCAGGGAGGTTTTCTTGAAGGTAATTCAAAAAATTCACTGAATTGACTCTATCTGGCAGAATATATAGACCAATAAGTTGATTGTTGAGTAAACCCACACAAACATTAACTTTGAACTGGTGTTGAAAGCTATTTGGTCTCATAGTATGTGGGTTCTCATGTGCCCAGACGTGCGTGTTATGGATATTGAAGATGCCTGACCTTGTAAAGGTGGCCTCATCCATCCACAAGATTGCTTTTTGGAAATCTCGATCATTCCTAACTGAATTGAGATACCATTGGCAAAACTCAATCCGCCGACCTAGATCTCCATCTAAAAGTTCTTGAACTCCCGTCACGTGATACGCACGTCTTCCGTCAGCCTTAAGAGTTCTCCGTTTTGTTTCTCGTGGCATCTACAATACATTGGATGACCGCCACAAGCTAGTCTCAGGATTTGCTTCGAAATGCTGGATTACGTGGTCAATCCTCTCAACATTATGAAATTCCTCTTGATCTCTTAGGATCCTAAAAGATCCTCTCTCTTAGAGCAGTGTGTACTCTAGAGAAAACTCTCCTTTCTGGATGAATTCTTCTTGGGAAAGCAGCTGCATACAGTCTAGCAGCCTCACTCGCATTCCCTTGGGCAACACCATAATAATAATAAATATCGGCATATTCTTCATTTGAAAACATGACGCAGGAAGGAAAACACGAACACGAACAAGAACAATAATAATAACAAGAACAAGAACGACTCAAAAACTAAATTACAATATCACTACAACAGAAAGAACTCGTATTGAAATCAGCAAAACTGTAATAGCAAACAAATTTTGACAACTAACTTACTAATGTCAAGTCGTTGCTACGGTGATGAAAAGATATCAGTAAAGGAGACGTATTTCTTGCCGTAAATGTACAGGATTGATTGAAAGGTGAGGAACAAATCGTCAATTCTCATCTACTCTACCATATTTTTGAAGGTAATTTTATGCTCAAAAATTTTTTCCTGAGGTGTATTCCTGTAACAATTCAGTAATTAGTACGTCAACCATAAGTTTTTTTCATATCGTTGTGAAGCTTATGAAAAAAGGAAGTTTTTGCTTTATCGGTCATGTATCAAATCCATCTCTATTGGAAAAATATTCCTCTTGGAAATTTGTCTTGGGATTTGAAAAAAAATCATTTCTGAATTCATTATGTCATTAATAATGTTGAATGATGAGTTTGTCTCGAATGAATTAAATATTCTTTAAGGCAATTTCATCTTCTACAAATTTCTCTTAATGTGTTTTCTTGTAACTATTCTATATTGGAAGATACAGCGTGATTTAAAAAATAATTCCACGAAATAGAAAAAATTAAAAAAAAGTTAACATCTTGGAAACCATCAACAATAGACACACCCTGTATTAACAATTTTTTGTTCCTTTTGGCCAGAGGAATCAGCTGTTTTCGTTTTGGCCATCGAGTTTGGGTCACCCTGTATATACAGGATGTTTAAAAAAGATGCGGCAATATTAAAGGCGGTGATTGCCCAGCTCATTTTATACAATAAAGTTCCTATAAACATAGGTCCGGAAACGCTTCGTTACCGATCTACAGCGTGTTGAAGTTTAATTTAAAAAAACAGTCAAAATTAGATTTTTTCAAAACGGCTTGAGATATCATAATGAAATTTTACGCGTGTCAATAGCTGTGGGAGACGCATACTTTGCAATACAACACGATGTTTCAGTCGTACCATTGGGGCGCGTATTGGCACGTCACAGGATATTTTTCAAGAAAAAAGTAGGATGCCGCTGATTTCTCTAAAAATAAAAAATATTTTTTCATTCTTTGTTCAATTGTGAAGAAAAAAACTCTCTTGACTTTTTATCGTACGACGTACGGTTTTTGAGTAAAAAAAAAACATTTTAGTGCATGTCCATTTATTACAGAAAAAAAGTTTTAAAAATCAAGGGTTTCATTCAAGGGCAAAAACAAATATTTCACCAAACCAAAAATCTTACCAACCAAAAATTACAAAAACTGTTCAAAGTGACCACCTCGAGCTCGGATGCAAAAATCCAATCTTCTCCTCATTGACTGGCGAACTCTCTCAAAAACACCAGGATCTGTTTTAATTGAGTTGCACCCAGCAATGATTCGATTTCTTAAGTCTTCTACGATTTCCAATGGAGTAGCGTACACTAAGGACTTCAAATGGCCCCACAGGAAAAAATCAAGGGGATTTAAGTCCGGGGATCGTGCAGGCCATAAGCGAGGTCCACCCCGGCCAATCAAACGATTTCCGTATGCTTGTGTTAAGAAATCACGAGCTACTTGACTAAAGTGGGCTGGTGCGCCATCGTGCATATACCACATTGCATCTCTAATTGCTAATGGTACGTTCTCCAGAAATCCAGGAAGCGTGTTTTCCAAAAAGTTGCGATACACCTCTCCGGTAAGTCTTCCGGGCAGAAATACCGGTCCATTTAGGCAGTCACCCACAATCCCAATCCAAACGTTCAAAGAAAACTGATGTTGAAAACGATCTTCAACAATTTCATTTGGATTTTCTTCACACCACACATGGTTATTATGGAAATTCCGTATTGCATTTCTTGAAAAACTCGCTTCATCGGTGAACAGAATCAATATCAGGAATTTGAACCATTTTGTGCAAAAGCCATTGACAGAATGCAACGCGAGTAGGAAAATCAGCAGGAAGAAGTGCTTAAACGCGTTGTATATGGAATGGATACAACAAATTTTCCTTAAGAATGTGTCAAATAGTCCCATTACTTACATCCAAAGCGTCAGCAATTTTTCGAGTAGAAGTACCTCGATCTTCTTCAATCATGTCCAGCACATCCTCTTCAAGCTCTACCGTTCTTGCTGTCCTTGACCTTCCTGCTCCTCCATTTCGTCTTATTGTGCCTGTTTCATAAAGACGCCGATGAATAGATTCGAAAGTTTTTCTATCAGGAGCAATACAGCCC
Organism: Vesta saturnalis; assembly: GCA_036346205.1. Taxonomy (NCBI): domain Eukaryota; kingdom Metazoa; phylum Arthropoda; class Insecta; order Coleoptera; family Lampyridae; genus Vesta; species Vesta saturnalis. Next base: position 401,276 of record JARFJB010000058.1, read on the forward strand.
GGAAATCTTTCAGTATACAACCGCCTAGCTTCTAATGCATTCACATCAGCAAGTCCATAAATGTAGTGCATGTCGGTCATCTCGGCATTAGTGTAGCGATTCATGATAAGGAACTTCAACAAATTCGACACATACAAAATTATTAATCACGAGACTCATTCAATATGTCAGTGATATTTCAGTGAATAATACATGAATGTTTAAAAATATTTTTATACGCATAATAAATGGACATGCGCTAAAATTTTTTTGTTACTCAAAAACGGTACGTCGTACGATAAAAAGTCAAGAGAGCTTTTTTCTTCACAATTGAACAAAGAACCAAAAAATATTTTTTATTTTTAGAGAAAATTTAGAGAAAATCTAATTTTGACTGTTTTTTAAATTAAATTACAATACGCTGTAGATCGGTAACGAAGCGTTTGCGGACCTATGTTTATAGGAACTTTATTGCATAAAATGACCTGGGCAATCACCCCTTTAATATTGCCGCATTTTTTAAACACTATATATATATATATATATATATATATATATATATATATATATATATATATATATATATATATATATATATATATATATATATATATATATATATATATATATATATATGATGTGGCATTAGTACGACAAAGAGAATTTGCGGCTAAACTGTGCACAGTAGAAAAAAATGTTTTATTCAAGCACACTATAACCTAACTTTAAACACTATATTAGGAGTAATTGAGCAGCCGAGTACAAGTCAAAGAAAATTAGGTGACATGCTAGAGCGTAGTACGCGCACAGTTGGGCGCATATTAAGGGAAAACAGGTACCACTCATACCACATAACAACGCACCCATTAATTAGTGAGGATGATAAGCAACACCGATTAGTATTTTGTAACTGGGGTTGTTAAAGTTGCAGGAAAACGGAAGATTTTTCCTGAATGTAATGTTCACGAACAAGTCAACATTTCATAGCACTTCTGTGGGTAATCGACACAACACGCACCAGTATGGTCAATTAAATCCACATTTTACCCCACCTGTAGATCGCCAACATGGGTGGCCGTTACAAACACGGGCGGGAATACTAGGACTTTATGTTATATGTCCTGTTTGCTTTGAATGTATTATAAGTAACTACTTAACTACTTAAATTTATTGTCAACTACATTACCAGAGATATTAGCAGATGTTCCACAAAATATTAGAGAAGCTATGTGGTTTCAGCATCCACACTAGCCTTATTGTCCGGAATTATTTAGATAAAAATTTTGAAAATAAGTGGATCGGTCGATTTGGACCAATTGCGTTTCAGAGACGATCTCCAGATCTGACAAAGCCTGACTTCTTCCTATAGAGTTATGTGAAAGAGATTGTATATCAAACGCCGCCAACCACAAAGGAGAACATGAAAGAGCTAATCCGTGAAGCATTCGCATCTAATAAACCAACAATGCTTAGCAATCGTCATAAAGGATTATAAAATGTAGTCAAGCTAATGGTGATGTTTTTCAACATGTTTTTTAATTGTTTGAAATCATATTTTAATCTGTATTTGATATCACAGCGAATTATAATTGCGATTGTGTTAATTTTAACAGATAATGGTTGTTATGTTACCGTTTTCAGGTTGGTAAAATTTATTTGATGAGTGTAAAGTGTAAGTGTAGTGTGCATACGTATAAATGCGCAATTAATGAAAAGTGTTAAATCTAGGTCAAGTCCCTTTCAACCAGTTTAACAATATATCGAATATCATATTTTTACACAGAGTGTCATATGGATGACACAGTTATGAATTAATATGTAAATACAAAGATTGTAAATATATCAAAAACGGTTGCAGATAGACTAGATTTTCTTGTTGCAAAAACTGTAGGTCGTTTAAAATTTTCAATCAAATAATGTAATAATATACAGGGTGTTGTATTTAAGATAAGGTAGTTATTTACATTTGAAACAAAAAAATAATAAATTCATATTTATGGTATACCTTGTATAAAAATTAAATCTGTCATGGTATTTCTTAACAGGTCAATATGAGCACTAATTACGTGCAAAATTACAAAATAATAGATTTGATCTTCGACGAAAAATTTGAATTTTTTATCTAAATGTACAAGTATTTCATAAACGGTTAAGTTTAGTTATACGACATATTTAATAGAAAGCGGCTTTTCAGAGTAGAAACGAAATTTGCAGTAAAAACTATACCATTCCATTTAAAATAAGAAAAATGGGTTTTGTACCGCTGTTACGGAAAACTGTATATATGAACATATGTTTAGGTTATAGCGTGCTTGAATTCAAGCAACTTTTGTATAAAAGTTTTTCTATTGTGCACAGTTTAGCCGCAAATTCAATATGTCGTACTAATGCCACACGCTATATACTTGAATATTAACTGAAACATTTCAAAAAATATAAAAATATAAAAAAGATCTACAGAATGTGTTCAAATTGGTGGCCTTGTTCTTGAATACACATTTCCAATCTTTGGAGTATTACTAAATATATCAGGAGACTCCACAATTCTGTTCCATAATTGCTCTTCACTATTTATTTGTACGGCATACACTTCATTTTTCATAAACCCTCAAAATGGAAAATCGAGGGGATTAAGATCGGGACAACGAGTTGGCCATGGTACAGGTCCCCCACCACCAATCTACCTACTTCCAAATCTTCTTTGCAAAAGTTCCCTTGCCCTTCGAGAGTAGTGAGCTGGCGCGCCGTCATGCATGTAGTACATTTATCTAATAATATCCAATGGGACATCTAATAAAGTGAGCAGTTCATTTTCCAAAAATTTCGCGTGTCAATCGAAATGGACCAATTAGATAATTGTCAATTATACTGCCCACACATTAATAGAAAATCCATACAGGTGATTCCGCATTACGGTATCATGAAGGTTTTCATTGCTCCAATAATGCATAATACGGTCTAAATACCATATATATATATATATATATATATATATATATATATATATATATATATATATATATATATATATATATATATAACATGAATATATATATATATATATATATATATATATATATATATATATATATATAGATTTGAAAAAGTCACTAGATTGTGAAAATGGCGAGAAAGAAGGTAGCTAGAAAAATGTATCCAGGCTAAGTGGTGCGGGTCTTGGGTGAAAGGTATCATAGGTAAAATGGTCGGTTCGTGTCCTGGGTGGTTGTGTGGTTCGCGTCTTAGCTAAAAATGATCGTTGGTGAAATTGGGCGGTGTAGCGTGTTAAAAATAGTGTGTAACTAGAGAAGTCAACACATTGTAAAAGGTGACTAGAAAAAAGTAAATAGAAATGGTTTATATCGTGGCTAAGTACGGTGCGCTTCCTTGCTAAAAGGCGTCACAGCTAGAAATAGCTGAGGTTTAGGTCCCCAGTAAAAGGTGGTTGAGCTAATTGGTTCGCGTCTTAGCTAAAAATGTCGGCATCATCGCTAAAAATAGCTGATGCGCGTAAACAGATAGATGGCTCGTATCTGCACTAATGTAACATAGTAGGGAGTAACAGTATAAAAAAATAGTGTAGTAACTATTGTGTAAAACATGTGGATGGCATACGCTCATGAACATTTGAACAAAGCAACCGACCTGAGAACGGTTGTGGAACGTTTGAAACAAGAATTGTCGGCATTATTAGTTTTGTAAGGATATAAAGAAATGGACAACACTTAGTGGCGGCTCCTCATCATCATCGAATTAGCCTACTGATACCCCCCTCTGCCGTGGTGCAGTAGTATATAGGAGGACCGTTTTCGGTGTCATTCAACAGTATTCTCCAACCAGTTTAAGATGGATCTATCTGCATTGAATAGCAGCACATTCTGCAAATCCTTCATGAACGTCAAAGACTTGGAGGTGGGTGTAAAATTTAAAGTGACTGATATCAATACTATCAATACGAAGTATGGGAAACACATTGTGCTAGAAAATGAGAACTTTAAGTACATATTTCCCTTACGATTTTATGAATACTTCAAAAAACAAGATCGGATTGAAACGTTTAAGCAGTCTCTGGCTAACAAAGAGGTGTACATCACCAGCGCCGGAACGGCAGAAAAGACTACTAATTTAAGATTTCGGTAAAATATAATGTATAACTGTTTGGAAATGAAAAAAAAATATTTATTACAAAAGGTCTTCTATTTCACCATGAAGAGAGTTGCTATTGATAAGTCTAAAAATTTAGTGCATTATATGGTAGTGTGATCCATTGCTCATAGTAAGGCAAGAAGAGGGCAGTGGGAAAGTTTGATGCTGGATAGATTACGTTTCCGTAGTAAAATAAAACAATTGGAATGCATTTTAGCGCCAGTGCTGCAAGAGCAACATCGTGCTAAGGTATATCATGATAGATTCCAAGAACCCCATTATAAGGGGTGAGGGGAACTCTATGTAACAATGTTGACGGTTATAAATTGGCTAGTTCTAAAGAATCCGCTCGAAATAAATTTACAAAGATTTTACATGGATACCAAAAATAACTGTAATAACTACTTCACATGTTCCTGTTGGTGTTGTAATGATGGATGGAGCTAGTTCTACCACAGCAGCTACCGAGTGCTCTTCCCCAACTGAAAATGTGCACAACTGCCGATGAACGTTTAATCGATTGTAGCTTGTATGATTTATTCGAGGTAAATTCTCTCCAAAAAAGTACATTGAAGTTGGATACAGTACGCACTTAGATCTTGCGCCAGTTATACGAATCGTATGTACAGACGGGATCCTCGTTATAAAAAGGGAAGATTGGGAGACGCTGTTCAAGTGTCAAACATACCTGGAAATGAAGTTTTTTGTTCCCTAGAGACTGAAAACCAGATTGATTGGTCAAATATCAACGAGGAGACGGCCATTGAATACGAGCCAAGTTCGGAATTGCTTGGTAGCAAGTTTACCATTTGTTATAATTGGGAAGTAGTGAAAGTTGTATCATCAGCAGGACTATTAAAAAGCATAACAATTCGGCAAAACCATGGCCGTTACTGTACGTTGAACAAGAATGACACTGAAGGATATAATTAACTATCGGTTAGAATTGCAGGAATCATATGGTTTTCCCTGTTTCTTTCAAAACCTCATCGAACAAGTCAACAACTACCGTCACTTTCGTACGATGGAGTATGGCGATGATGCAGCCAACAATGATGACATTTACCGCGACAAAATGTGTTGAATTATAAGTACGATATAAATTCTCATAATACAGTTTGTATAATGGAGCTGTTGCATTATCGACCTAGCTATTTACTGTACCACATATGTGCATAAAATATTTGTAAAACGTCTGTCTGTTCTTGATCGTTACCTATAAATATAGAAATTCCTCCTTCCATGTAAACAATGTTAGTTGGGAAGTGAAGAAGTTCGCGTGGGGGCGATCTGGTAAACACTCTCATTAAAAAGCTACCGACTGAGCTCCATATTCCCGGGTATCAGTATTGTAGGCCCGGAACTAAATTAGATAAAAGGCTTCAATGAGGTGATCCTGGTATCAATCTCCTAGACACTCATTGGAAAGCTCATGATATAGTTTAGGGGTAGTAAAGGCTTCACTAGTAGACGTCGAGCGTATTATATAGTGGAAAGAAAAACTTGGGATCGTATTAAGGCACCCGACGCAAAGTTAGGTGAACGAACCGTCGCTTTAGCTGTAGCAGGTATAATGAGGGCACAAAGGAAGTTAGGAATGGGTATTAACAGAGCAAAACGACCACGTAACAGTCTATTGAAATTACATAAAGTAATTGCCAAGAAAATGAACAATAGTCTTAGAATCATAAAGGCTATAAAATCAGCTGTTACAGAGGCAAAATTGGCCGTGAACAGTTTAGGTGGGAAGGGAAAAGTAAGCGTTCCCCGAGTAATTCCCCTGCCTAAAGAGGATGAATTTTTACCATTTCTTATACCATTATTTGCGGGATTATCCCCCGTTGGTGCTTTAACAGGAGGGGTAGGGGGTATTGCAAAAGCGGTTAACGCATCGAGTAGTGCGAGGAAAATGTTAGATGGAACCTCACGCCATAATCGTACAATGGAGGACATCGCCGTAGCAAAGAAAAACGGCGGGGCAATATTTTTGAAACCCTATCGGTCAGGAGAAGTATGGCTTTGCATTTGAAACTAATAAAAAAAAGCTTCGAAAATTACCGAAAAGGCCGTTGACTGGTGTAGAGCTAAGAAAGCGCGCAAAGGATGTACCATACTTTAGGGATGTATTTATGAGAGATAATATGCCCAAATTACCATGGAATAACGAGGTCGGTATTATTAATTTAGATAACCAAAAGAGGCGTGGCACTCACTGGGTTTTTTACAAAATATTCCACCACCGAGAGAAGTTCTGGACTACTTTCGCGATTGCAAAATATACTATAATTACTCTCAATAGCAACAATTCGGTACCACAAATTGTGGACATCTTTGTTTAAAGTTTTTATATAAATAGCGTACTCAGTAGTTGGGGACGTATAGTCACCATGTCAATCACCATCGGTATAGAGAGTGTTGGTAACATAGCGAATAATAACTTTTATCCTCCGATCGAAGTTAATTCCGAGAAAACCTACGTAATCGGTATCGTCGGATTTTACGGTTGTAACAGTACACGCTGGAAACTATAAATTCCATTATATAAAAGCGACCGAACTCAATACTATTACAATTACACATGGCGCATACGAGTTGGAAGAACTGAGCATCTATATAAAAGCGCACATTCCTACAAGTCTCTTTAGTTTAAGGGCAAATAACACGCTCAAGTGTGAACTTAGCTGTGAATTTGCCATAGATTTTACCCAAAAGCGTTCCATTGGACGTATGCTAGGTTTTGAATCGCTAATATTGGAAGCTAACGTTTTACATCTCTCTACATTAGATATACAGATAATTAAACACACAAATATTCACATTGAGTGTAATATTGTCAAAGGCTCGTATAGAAACGTCTGTTCCACCAGGCCATCGCTTAGACAAAATTCCTAGCAATCCTCAATATTTAGAAATAAACACCAATACTATCGGTAACATTTCGATTAAATTAACGAATCAGAAGGGTGAATTAATCGACTTCTTGAAATCTATAGGGTTAAAACCACATAGAAATGGCAAAGTCGTTAAACATCTTCCAAAGCGCACGTTTTGATGAGACCATTGCCAAATCAGACATTCATACATATCTTCCGTGCGGTTCTTGAATGGAGTTCGGCGGAAGAAGGAGCCGACGTAAAAACATGTTATTTAACAAACAACTTTGCACCATTACTTTTCCAGAAAATTCGCTAAGAGTTACGAGGGCAGAAAGTGGATACAAGCAGAAATCCGGGTATAACATCAGCACTCAAAGGATACGTATCGTACACATCGAATGAAAGCAAAGGTTTACAGCATTTGGGATGGTCGCCGAAGAATGAAGAACCGTTACAAGTAGAACACGCTAAAAGCAACAAAGAAAAATATTTTACCGTCTGCATACCGCTAAAACACATATTCGGAAGTATAGAAGATTATCGACAAGTTATAGTGAATATGAGACAGGAGATGGTGTTAATACGTTCCAGAAGCGATGCTCATTATTATAAGGTTACCGCAGATGACGATAAAATAATCTTAAACAAAATTCAATGGAAGATTCCGCATATGACGCTTACCGACAGTGCCAAACTGAGTCTGTTCCAACAAATCAATAAAAATACAACCATTACGATACCGTTTCGTCAATGCGAACTACACGAATTGCCAGCTGTAAAACAGACACAGTCGTATATATGGCCAATTAAAACTTCCACTCAATTGGAGAAGCCTCGCTGGGCAATTATGGCTTCTCAGAAGGGGAAAAAGTTTTCAACGACGTAAGAGCGGCAGATTTCGATAAAGTGAAGATTCGCAATCTAAAGTTACACCTTAACTCAGAGAGTTACCTGTACGAAGCGATGCATCTGGATTTCAATGTCAACAAGTACATAACGGCCTATCAAAATTATTTAAATTTTCCAGGAGGCTACTACGGCACCAACATTCATGAACATCAGGATGCATTGTTTGACTATTACCTCATACTACACGATGCCACGGTGCAATACAATCCTCTGACAGGAGAAGTGAAGAAGCTATAATATGTTATAACAATTTGTGTAATATTAGGTGTATAAATAAAGAATCATATTGACAAGTTGTGCAGTTTTAATTGACAATCACCAACAACAATATGAGAGTAGTGGTTCAAACTCAAAAACTACCTATTGGAAATCTCGATGATTTGACCCGAGCTGCAAATAGCGAGATACAACGGCATGGGAGGTTACTTCCAAACAGCGTACGCACTATAATTTGTGGTCCTTCCAATTGTGGGAAAACAGACACCATGCTCAGTCTCCTAACTGAACCGAACGGTCTTCGTTTCAAACATATGTATGTCTATTCGAAATCGTTGAATGAGGAAAAATGTCGACTCTTGGGTGAAATTCTAGATCCCATGAAATATTTACCAGAGGCAGATTTCATTAAAACTTACAAACAACTCATTGAACCACTTGCAAAAACCGAAAAGAAGATCGAACCGCCAGTAAAGACGGAGCCGGAGGAGGGGGAGGTATTGGCGAAACCGCCACCAAAACATCATTCTTCCCCCATCAAAAAGAAAAGTTCACAGATTCAGCAGTATAGTACCACGCCATCAATACCTTATCATTTGCGAGGAACTAACAAACGAAGATCATCTTCTTTTAGTGGTAGTAATTATGTTAGTCCATTAGCTCGTATTTTCAAAGAAATGCTCTGCGTCAAGAGACACCATCGTTCCTCGAGACTAGTGTGATTGGATATATTGCACCTCAAGTGGAAGAAGAACATGTAGCAACTACGACGGATTCAATATGATCCATTACCACGAATATACGTAGGGCGCATGTTAAGCGATGCATCGAATGCAATTGATACCGTTTACGGAGTTCTTTATGACATTTCAATCGATACATGGGTAATTGGCAAGACACCAGTAAAGATAGATGGAAAAGATTTGGTTGTTAAGGGGGTTCGGTACAATGGTACGAGCCATCTCTATGACCTAATCATCATGAATGAACCCGACAAACGTCTAATAACTAACGAAGATGAAGCGAACTATACACATATCTTGATTGCAACTAATGCAGCTCGTCGCGATAATAACCCGTATGAACAATAGTAGAACACGGGCACTTGACGCCATCTTGGATTTTCTGGGGAAAACCCACCTTTCACTTTTTGTACGCCCACGTAGGAGACCATATTTTCCACCCCTGCTGGAATTTTCATCCCTAATTATTTTTTACTCGCTCACGTGTAGGAGGTATTTTTTCGCCCCTATTTTTTTTACACACCCACTTGTGAGACCGTATTTTCAACCTCTGTTGGAATTTTTATCCCTAATTATTTTTTACTTGCGCACGTGGACTTGGGGTTGGTCTTGGACTTGGAGTTGGTCTTAAGTTATTTTTGATGGTCATCTAATTAAGGTCCTTTTGGCTATATTAAGAGCAGTACCCCTGGAGGTTAGGCAAACGCACACGCATACAATGGAAATTGCATAATTACCCTTATAAGATATTATTATTAAAATTATCGATCCTATTGTTTTAAAATGGTCAAATGCTATTGGATAACCTTTTACCTATACGAGAAAACGTTGTATTTCTAATAAGGAGGTTCTTGTAAGACAGCAGTTGTGTTAAGGATTGATCTTGAGTGAGGAATTTGAATGACAGTAAAATTTAATTATAGAACACTTATTTTTATTGTAAATGTCATAATTAAAAAATTCTCAGAGTTATAAAAAAAGATAAATTAATTAATTACATAACAGTTATTACAATATTGTCTTCTAAAACGAATATTAAAACATAGTTTACCTGTACTGATTTCATTGAAATATGTTTCATATCCATCCGACAGTTAAAATGTTGTACGCCTTAATATTTTTTTAAAGAAACTTGTTACGTATAACTGTAATTAGAGAGGAGGATGGAAAGGAAAAAAAGGAAGAAGAGGAGAGGGAGAAGGGAGAGAGAGAAGAGGAGAAAAAAGAGAGAGAGAAAGAGAGGAGAGAGGAGAGGAGAGGAAGAGGAGAGGGAGAGGGAGAAGAGGAGGAGAGGGAGAGGAGAGAGAGAGGGAGAGGGAGAGAGAGGAGAGGAAGGGAGAGGAGGGAGAGGAGAGGGAGAGGGAGAGAGGAGAGGAGAGGAGAGGAGAAAGGGAGAGGGAGAGGGAGAGGGAGAGAGGAGAGGGAGAGAGAGGAGAGAGAGGAGAGGAGAGGAGAGGGAGAAGGAGAGGGAGAGGGAGAGGGAGAGGAGAGAGGAGGGAGAGGAGAGGGAGAGGAGAGGAGAGGAGGGAGAGGGAGGAGAGAGGGAGAGGGAGAGAGAAGAGGAGAGGGAGAGGAGAGAGGGAGAGGAGAGGGAGAGGAGAGGGAGAGGAGAGGAGAGGGAGAGGAGAGGAGAGGGAGAGGGAGAGGAGAGGAAGGGAGAGGGAGAAGAGAGAGGGAGGAGGAAGAGGAGAAAAAGGGAGAGGGGGAGAAAGAGGACTAGAGGAGAAATTCAGATTGAGGGATAGGTACGTGGCACAAAGGAAGGGGATTTTGGCGCCAGAGAAATCGCAAGATGGCGAAGTGCAGGAATTGATTCAAGATTTGAGAAGTCTAGGAAACGGAAAAATGGGAGAATATTCGACTGTCAGTAGAATCATACAACTGGAAGATGAATATATTCAGAAGACGGCCTAAAAGTTGTTAGCCGACCATAGTAGCACAACAATGGACAATTGGACGTTCTCATGTACAGAATCCAAACTGGCTACAAAGCAATATGCCATTACAGGATAAGTTCAATGTATAATAAGCGTTATAAAATGTAGCCGTAATATTCGACGTCAAGGAGCACTAACCTTAACATATCAACTGGAACGAGGTTACTATTGAAGAACCGCTCTAAACAGGTGCCTATCCTCAAGAAGACAGATGCCATAAATAAAGGCTACCTCGAATTTTGTCTCCAGTTAGTGAAGTCGCTTATAGATGGTATTCGTAATTACGTTGACGTACTAGAGGCGGATTTGAATGCAACTAAGGAACCTGTAAGTAAATTGATAGTGGACGGAACAAGTAGTAAATGAATTGCATAAACCGACACGTAAAAGTTTCGCTCGTAGACGCACTATTATTAAAGGATTCGATGATCTGCGGCGAGCCGATTTAGCTGAATTTGTACCTTACTCCAAACAGTATAAAGGCTACAAATACATACTGATAGTTATCGACTGTTTCTCTAAATACCTATGGAAGAGTGGTTTGAAGACGAAGAAGGTTGCAGACGTGACAAAAGCTATGCAAACCATTTTTAAAGAACGGGCGCCTAAGAATCTGCAAACAGATGCTGGAAAATAGTTCTACAATAATCATTTCGATAAACTGATGATAAAACATAACATTAATCACTACTCCACCTACAGCACGAAAAAGGCTAGCATGGAAGAGAGAGTGGATTCGGCCCATCAAGAATACCATGTACAAAAAATTTGGGCTGCGTGGAAAATACTTATGGATTGGAGGACTTCTAGAGGAAGTAACGACAGAATACAATAATCGTAAACATCGAACAATCGGAATGAAACCCAGCGATGTAGATGCTAACACAACGCTTGATGTATATTCGAATCTGAAAATCTTTAATAAAAACGATCGATTCATGGTGGATGACATAGTTACATGTGACACCGTAACCAATCCGATCACGTATTTGCTAGAAGGTATGAAAGCGACACCTATGCTAGGTGGATTTTATGGCCAGGAACCGCAAGAGGCTAAATATTCGTCTTTTGCTATTCGCTCAGTTCGGTGGATGGCCAAAATGTGTTGTCCGTATCGTTAATCCAACCAAGGAGTGCGTTTGGATTTTCAACGTCTTTGCGAATATTCTCTGGCAACCATTCGTGCGCTCGTTTATGACGAAGGACTGAACAATTTTATTTTGTTAGATCGTATGCACTGAATGTTTTTTTTATTTGATCAGGTGCTGTCTTTTTACAACTGCATCATTGAATAGAGATTCTTTGTAGTCATCTAGAGTTATTTCTCTAAGGCTGACTGCAGTGAAGTCTTTAGATTTTTTAATTGCTTTATGTTGTTTATCCACACGGTAGGCGTACATTTTGGCACGAAGCCTTACGAATTTTGGCATAATTTTTCCGTGGTTTTCATCCTTCATCAAACCGGGTATCTTTTTGTTTACGGAAGGAATTCCATAAACGTTATCACTTTCATAATCCGAGGTATCAAATCGATGAATATCCGCCTTAATGGATTCGTACACGTCGGTAACTGTGAAAAAGTAAATGAGACTATCGGTATCGTTATACAATAATTTAGCATCATTTTTAAATATCGGTAAAACGTAATTATAATGAAAATCGTATAGGAAAATGTTTTAAAATGTCCAGGACCGCAAAGCCTGCATATATGGGTTTATTGAGAAAGACTTCTAATCGATTCATTTCAATAATGACCAAATTTTTATGGAATATGGTGCAACTATGAAAATTTGGTTTCGCAATACACGCAGGCCCGCCGTGCCGACCCTCCCATTTCGTCACCAACCGCACATCTGTATGGCTTAGTATGTCTAAGTCGTCAATGTTTTCGACAAAAGTAAAGCCCCCGATAGGTAACAATTCGCACATGGTGGCTCCATAAAGCGCATTTACGTCATAGTACATTAAATAGGTGGCTTGAAGTTCGGTATCGAATCCTTCCGATTGCATTGAGTGATGCCTCCTCTAATACCCTTCTCAATGAACATAACATGATTGATGTCGGTTAAAAGCTCCAATCTAACTTTTGTAATTTTTAACATGGCATCAAATGCCATACCGGGAGCCGTATAGTAGTGTAATGGATCAAGCAGGTAGGTTTCCAGACAGGTCTCGCGAAAATTTTCAAAGATGTCAGTTAAAAAGAGCACATCAGTTTTTAGATACAATTCCGAATACTGACCCAACGTTCTAATGTCAAAAACATTCCATACTTTTAAAGCATGCGCATATGATTCACTAACACCCTCGTTTTGCAAATAACTAAAAAATTCCTCTTTAGATAGTACAGAGGTCTCATTTAACTTTTCCTATGAATCAATATCCTCAATTTCGTTACGACAGTGCGATTTAGTTATGAACATTTATTTACTTGACGTCAGTGTGTTGAGTGTTTCAGTAATATGCTATTTGAGGAAAAATTATTTAAACATATGTTACAAAAGAATTTTTTGTGACCTCGATTACAAAGTTGGAAGAACAACTACACTAATATGTTCTTAATTCATGCAAAGTGATAATATTCATTTTCGTTAGAGAAGAACACTAATAAATTTATTGCGTGAAAAACATCGTTGTGATTATCACTTATCATGAATGGCACTACGTGTTTTCTTACTATGTAGTATAAATTTATAGATAGCGGTTCAGTTTTAAAAATTTTTTTATATCTGTTAATTTAATGGGAAATTTAATCGTACCCCGATTCAATACCTCATCGAAATGGGGATAGCTTCCTATTCTATGGGGGTTTCGGTTTGCAGGATGCAAGGCGGACACCACCGACCAAAGAAAACAAAATGTATCTTTATTTTTAATATTAGCGACGGCCCTCTTGAGTACATTAAAACGCGGAACTTTGATATAAGTTGAAATCCCACCCCTGATGGGAACGTAATTATTTATTTTTACTTTTAAATGCAAAATTTCACTTAGAGCAAACCCCGATCCTTCCTCTTGAAACTCTTCCAGTTTAACTCGCAATTTGTCGACTACGTCCGTGGCATACCAGTACAACATTCACTCTTAACAAAGATCTTTTCAACATGATATTAACCTTTCTCATAAATGTATCATATGCCCTTGTTAAAAAACTAGGGGCTCGTTGTAACCCCAATTGACTTAAAACCCGTAACCTCGAATCAAAACATGCCTTGAGAGAGTACCAAACTAAACTTGACGTATTGCGTTCACTACCCGCCCCCGTTATATGAAGGTTTCCCAATTGCTGTCGAAGTAGCGCCAAATAAGATTTTAAATGGCCAAATTGCTCTCTATGTTAAGGGGATTTTCATTCCAATTATCTATATGTACGTTATTGGCAATAACCTTTTCTATCAGACATATATTAGTTCTAAGTGTTGAAATATGCCTAACTATTTCGGACTCGTGCTTTAATAATGTTAATGTATTTCGAGTCAACTCAACTAAGAAGCTGCTGAGGTCAGACAGTGATGACGACGACATACCTACCGACAATGAACTTATTCAATAAAAATATCCGGTGGTTCTCGAAATCAAAGGGAGCACACACGTAGGAACAAGACGCGTAATCACTTTCAGCATCAATTAATAACGACAACGTACTAGACCTGCAACAAAGTAATGATTATTCAACTAGCCGGATACTACGTTAGATTATTTCTCAAAATACTGCGGAGTATACACAACCCGAGTATTTCACGTGGGAATAAGATGCGTAATCACTTTCAGCATTAAAAGGAACAGGAAAAGGCCACGTATTTCATTCCCTCCCCAAGAGCTTTCCGAGCTCCACACAGTCAATGACTGAGTTTCAGCAAAACCTCCAACAAAGCACTACGTAAAAGAATTAATCTAACTTGTACAATTGTTTGCAGTCATGAAAACCATCATCAACAACCCCCAATTTCTACCCTTACCACAACCGTAAGTTAACAATTAATGGTATGAAATAAATGTTTTAATGGCAAGAAAATGGATTGCGTAATGGAGGTATACGCAGTGGATTTTGAGGAAGATTTCTTCCCTCGACCGATGCTGCAGCCAACGACGCCGAAGAGCTGATAGAAACAACCTTCGGGAAGCTTAAGGAGATAGAGCCGACCGTTCAAAGTAATTTAGAGGCGGCTCGAAAACTAAGCGCGGAGTTGGCTGCAGAATTACGGAAAAGTCAATTAGCCTAAGCAAGGTGAGAACTCCAATTAAAATGGATTATGCGGTTTAACGGATTTAAAAAAAATGGAAAATGTATATACAGTGTGGTGATAAAGTAAGGAACAAAATTTATAATTGCGTTATTTAATGTTTCCAAGCAAAACGCTCGGACAGGTCAATTTTACTTTTTAATTAGCCACCTTATGACATAAAAATTTTACTTATGACGTCATGTATTTTTGCACAATGACGTCATCATTGGTTTTTTTCAACGAGAACCCCATTCTTTGCTGCTTTTTATTAGATACTACTTAAATTATGGTGTAAAAAAATTGGTACCTTAGATAACTATTTTTTTGAGAACATAACACATTTACCGTAAGAAATAAAAATGTAGCTTTAATGGAAGAAAATCATAATTAAACCTCAAAAACAAACGATACGGGTGTAAACACTTTGTACACTTCGCTCAAGGACTTCAGGAGTAATGCACTCCACTTCAGCGCAAATTCTTTACCGTATCTCGTCTAAATTATTAGGCCTATTAAAATAAACCTTTTTTTTCCATCTTTAGACAGTTTAAGGTTATAATTTTTGCGTGTGGATAGTCACAGCGTAAAATAAATGTATTATATTGTGTTTCAAAGGTATTTCGCAGTTGTGTGTGTAAAGTGTAGATCAAAGTGAGATGAGTAGGTAATAACTGGTATAAGTAAAAGTAAAGAGATGCAAAATCGTATCTAATCTCCATAATAGTGGGCGTAGAAGGAATTACAAAAATTAGATATTGGAAACGTACCATCATTAATATTTGCTAACAATCGAGTTAAAATAAAGCAAATGTTATAGAATGATATGCAAATGTGTAATGTGTATTGCAGAGATGCATGCACAAAAAATATTGCTTATTTAAAAGTGATGTGTGCAGCTTGTTCTTTCCCTCTAAAGGTACATTTATATTTTTTAGTTCACTACAACATCAATCAAATTGAAGCTAGAAATTGAAATTTGCTTATGGAATAAGTTTACTTATTGATTGAAAGTTTTACCTTAGCTGTACAGTAGTTAAAGGTTACAAAATAGTTTAATAATCATGCATATACAGATTCAATTATAAAGATTTATCAATTAAATGTTTACCAGCAACGTTCATAAACACTAGCATATTCACTATATATTTACATAAACCTGCTGCAAATAATAAATATAAGTACTCATAAATTGTTGTTTTCTTTTACGATGTAAATTTTACTATAAACAGTATTTATAATTATAAGATAACGTGTAACTGAATACCACCATCGCGGAAAACAGTAATTAATTAAGTTATTGAAATCCTTTTTATTTATAATATAATCTCGTACTATTGTAAACGATAACGCATCATGTATCACAAAAAATCCCTGGTCCACAAAGATTCTTATTTTGAGTAGTGAGGCCTCTTATGGGTAGACAAAACTGCAGCTTCAATTTCGGCTCTGAATAGGTTACCTAGAAATTGCGATTTTAAACATTTGTAAATTTATTCACCAGAATAAAATCACCCTTTTTGAAACTACTACGGGCAAGTAAGCAACGCTAAAAGTTATAAGAAAGGCCTATTTTTTGTTTGTTTAAATGCATATTCACTATGGATATATACGAAAAATACAATTAATAGAAGCAGGCAATGGAAACAGGTACCTAAACAAAACATGCATAATCCTCGAATTGTCAATAGTTGTCAATACTTTCGCGTTACTTTGAGCAATTTTTGTGCTTTCAAAATGCGTTTTACGAATAATCAAGCTGTTGATATGCTTGCGGTTTATTTTGAATGTGTTCAGAATGCCGCAGTAGCTAAAAGAGTTTACGCGGCTCGATATCCAAATCGGCGTTCTTGCCATGTAAGAGTTTTTCCCCCGATTAGTGACAAGCTTACGAGCCAATGATAGTTTTCGGCCTACGTTTGAACGGCAAAGAATTGGAAGAACACAAGAAAATATTAACCGTGTACTGGGCTATATTGAAGGAAATCCTCATGTTAGCACAAGAGCATTGTCCACTGAGTTGGGCATATCACGGACAACGGTTCAAAATATTTTAAAGGACCATAGGTAAGTTCTAATGGCCATCAAAATATATAGGTAGGTATTCGTTTAAACCTTTTTTAATTACTTTAAGAATGCACCCATATCATGTCGTTTTGCATCAGGCCCTGAAAGAGAAAGAGTTTGATCGAAGGTTAGACTATTGCCATTGGATGTTAGGCATGATACGCGAAAATAGAGAATTTTTATTTCTAATTCTTTGGACCGATGAAGCCACCTTCAGTAGTGACGGGAGAGTCAATCTGCACAATATGCATTATTGGTCTGCCGAAAATCCCCATTGGTTACGTGAAGTTCAGCGCCAAGGACGTTGGAGTTTAAATGTATGGTGTAGCATTCTGGGAGGCAGAATTATTAGGCCATATTTTTTCAGCAACCCCTAAATGGCAATGTATTTCTTGACTTTTTGGCCAATCAATTATGTTATTGTTGGAAGATGTGCCTCTGGAAACAAGGCAAAAATTGTTTTTGCAGTTGGATGGTTGCCCAGCATATTTTGCTATTAATGTGCGAGAGCATATTAATGCAATATTTCAACAGCGGTGGATTAGAAGACGAAGTTTGTTTCCATGGCTTCCGCGATCGCCAGACTTAACTTGCCTCGATTTTTATTTATGGGGGCGCTTAAAGGACATCGGGTTTCGGATTCAACCTACTACTAGAGAAGATATTAAAAAACCGGATTCGTAACGCAATACGCAACATACCGAGAGCCGAAATTGAAGCTGCAATGCAAAGAGCGTGATGGTCAGCATTTCGAGCATTTACGGGGCATTAAAAACCTTCCTCCTTTAAATCGGTCCTTTTTAGGGCCACAACTTACATAATAGAAACAATAAAATATAGTTAAAAAAAATAAAAATTTAAGGGATTTTCGTATAAAGTTTTCTTTGGCCGATATTTTAGGTTAGGAACAAGATATCGAGATACGGTTTTCGCGAGCTTGTTTAGGCATCATTTAGCTACTTGTTCATGAAAAAAAGTCATACCAATGCATTTAATTTTTTTGCGAAAATTAACCGTTTCTGTCGGAATGTCGAACAAAGCCCTCTAGCGACGACATGTGAAACTAACAAAACTTCAATTATTTTAACATTTGTAGTCCAAGAAAAGCTCTTTTCAACGCGCCCAAGTTTGTTAAAATCGGATTAGCCGTTTCGAAGATACGGGGGGTGATTTAAGAAAACCTTTGAATACCCCTCACCACTTTATTTTTATAGATACGTCAAAAAGTGCCAAACAAAAAAAGTTCAGATTATCCTCGACTTCAAAGATCAGTTATTTTTTTATTAGGTTAATATAGCAGAATTCACAGAAACATCACTTTTTTAGATTCAAGATTGCAGTTACGCCCCCTAGCGGCCTTTTCAGAAACATGAAAATATTTTCCAGGTTTTTGTATTGGCCGTTTTAGTAATAACTTTTTTCCGCAAGCCTCTACGATGTATAGTATTTTGTTTTTGTATTTTAAGCAATGAAAGTAATCAAAAAGGGACCATGTGACATGTGAATTATATTCTCTAATTTATTGAACTCTCCTGTGGTATTCGTTGGATTATTTTTGACGTCTCAGAACTTTCAAATTGATGACAGAAGTCAAATCAAAAAATATGTTGTCATTCAATAAAAACAAAATACTTAAAGTTATTCTCGCGGTAATAATATAGGTAAATTATTCCCACTATAATAATGTTTTGATTGGCCAAAACGTACGCACATGACTTAAATTGAAAGTTTCTATTGGTTTTTAGAAATGTCAAAAAATAATCAACATTATATTTCCAGATACCGTTCCAATAAGCGCACGGACCGGCTAAATCTCGAAAACAGTTGAAGCTGTAGCTTTCGGTAAAAAATAGCATAAGTAAAGCATGAGAAAATGCTGGAAATTATTTTCAGCTTTCTAAATGTGTCGCTAGGTGGCGAAAATGCCATGGCCTACCTAGAAATTTTTAATTTCCCGAAAATCTTTATGCATTAAATAAGCTACTTTTGTAATCACCATTAACTTATCTACAAATTTTGTTAAGAATTTTTTTTCATTATGCACCAGAGGCGGAGGTAGGAGGCTAGGAATTTTTTTTATAAACAAATGCCTATAACTTGACAACCAGTAGACTTAACTTCACGCATTTTGGCTTGTTGGAAAGGGTGTTCATAACAGATTCAAAGCGTTAGTATTTTAAATCAATGAGTCACATATGCACAGAATACAGAGAGCGTTAGAGTAGAGGGGTCTACTTTTATCAAATTTTATGAACATTTCCATAGTGCATGGTATTATATGTCTATCAAAAAGTAGGTGAAAACTCGAATTTTATGTATTTTGGTGGTTATTATGCCATTTCCTAGAATTGGATATGAATATAGCAAAACCGTTATAGAACATGTGTTTTCAAGGATTGTTATACAAATTAACGTAATTTTTAATAACATTTAATCACCTCAATATGAAATTAGGTGTTATTACTTTATTATAAAACCAGCTTTCCTCCGCAAAATTTTGCCTTTAAAATTAAGTTTAATGATAATAAACGCATAATAAATTAGATACAAACGTATACATGTATATGTAAATGGATAACAATATTACCGTAGGCTGCTACACACAAAAATTAAAACCTAAAAATAAAATTATGGCTCCGTTATTTCTTTCTACGCAAAATTACGTTCATATCAAACATAAAATCATCGAAACCCGTCAAGCTGTTGTCTCGCAATTTGCGTGAACTAAATGACCCGGTGGGTGTCTACTGCGTGGACGAAGGATTTCTCCTTAGATCAATTTTGGCGGTGTTACCACGATGTAAATCTGTTTATACCACCGACTATTAATAATAGTCTACCAACAAACAAACTGGGAAATTTTTGAAAACATGCATAACTAACTATACAGAATGATTAACTTACGCGAAATGTAATGTTTCTCAATTTTCCAAATGCAACACCCTGTATATTTTTCACATTTCGATTCCCCGTGAAAAGTAGATACTAATTGATAATAGGTTTCATAGCCATAAGATGGACCCTTCTTGAGATATTGACGCTTTATTTGAAAATATTGACAAACAGAAGAACAAATAAAACAAAATCCAGAGAAAATACGATTGGCAAACAAATTCTTAGCTGGTAGGAAAACTTAAATTAATAACTAAATAATAAAATAATTCTCTACACCTCTAAAAATAAGTTGAACAAGTAAACATAAACGAATAAAACCATAAATTCAAATTAAATGTTCAAAATGCTGACCACGCCTAGCTAAACAATCAAGAGGCGTATGACCCCTTGATCGGGCTGGCCAGTTTTGCACACCACCTCGTCCTATCCACCTCGTCGGATAATTTCTATCGAGATATTGCCTAACGTTGATTGCATAGTATGGAAAGGCGCCATCCAGTTGAAACCACATCGTACGAATATTATCTACCTCGATATTTTCCAAAAGCTCCGGTAATTCATTTTGCAAAAACTGTAAATCTCTTTCTCCAGTAAGACTCCCATCAAAGAAAAAAGGACCAACCACATTAAAATTGATTATACCACCCCACACATTAACTGACCATCGATGATGGTGATTGACAACTCTTAAGATGTGTGGATTAGTATCTGAATAGTGATGATAGTTATGTGTATTAATACTGCCATTATTGTGAAAAGTTGCATCATCCGTAAATAGAATGTTATTAACAAAATTGGGTTCTTCATTGACTTTAGATGTTGCTCGATATGATAAGGATGCAATTTGTTTTTTTTTATAAATCTGCGAACTGTGTTTCTATTTAGGTCTAGGTCGCTCTCTGGTGCTAATTTGCGGATTTTCCATAAGAGATGCCACAACGTGAAACTCAATGTCTTCATTTGGGCTTGTTTTTGCGCGCTTGGGATAACACACACTTCCAGAATTTATAAATCTCTCAGCTACATTCATAAACGATTCTTTCCGCGACTGTGTTCTCTCTGGCTTTCGTTCACAGTACAAACGGGTAGCCAGCAAAGCATTTCTTTGGGCTTCGCCGTAAATAAACATTATATCGACCATTTCTTCTTTGGAAAAATTCATTTTATACAAAAATTGTCAAAACGACAATCCAAAAACACACAAACTAATGGAACAATATTTTAATGGTTATACAAACGTCAAAACAATAGATTCCTCTTTATTACGAGCGGCTAGCCTTCCTAATTTGTTTTGTTGAATTCTATAGTCATAATAAATTTGTATTTTAGAATATTTTTACGTAAAAGAATCCGTCGTATGGCTATGAAACCTATTATCAATTAGTATCTACTTTTCACGGGGAATAGAAATGTGAAAAAATATACAGGGTGTTGCATTTAAAAAAATTGAGAAAAATTACATTTCGCGTAAGTTAATCATTCTGTATAGTTTTCTATACTTTTATTCTAAATGTAACAGTGAATCCAAAAATGCCAAAATATACAAGGTGTTACATTTAAAAAAACACAGGTTTGGATTGGCATATTTTCGTCAATGACCCTGTATATACCAACATATTTTTCGAATGTAGGGCCAATAATCGTGTATTACCGCACCAAAATTAGTTTTGATATCTCCAATAGTTAAAGAGCAATCCTCCGTCCATGCAGTAGGCACCTACCCTATATAGGATTACAATGCAGAAACAATGAAGAAGTCATGAAAAAATTAAGTGATTGTATTATTAAAGCGAAACACTTTTCATAAAGACGTTTAGAAGAAATGACCAGCATTAATTTTTAAAAATTCATTTATTATAAATATCTTTATCATAATATAGTAATAAATACAAACATTGTCTAAAATCATTTAAACACTTGTTAATGTGCTTGTGAAATTCATATGTGGTTCTGTACTTCAATCAATGCAGGGTCGGGCCAAAGTCTATAGATGGTCGCAGTAATAATGTAGGTAGATTATTCCCACTATAATACTGTTTTGATTGGCTAAAACGTACGCACATGATTTAAATTGAAAGTTTCTGTTGGTTCTTAGAAAAGTCAAATCTTCATTATATTTCCAGATACTGTTCAACTAAGGGCACGGACCGACTATATTTCGAAATCTGTTGAAGCTGTAGCTTTCGGAAAAAAATGTAGCATAAGTAAACTAGCCATGAGAAAACGTTGTAAATTATTTTCAGCTTTCTCGATGTGCCGCTAGGTGGCGAAAATCTTGGTGCATAACATAAGCTACTGTTATGTAATTGGTAATCACTATTTACTTATCTACAAATTTTGTTAAGAATTTTTTTTCCTTATGCACCAGTGGCGGAGGTAGGAGGCTAGGGATTTTTTTTATAAACAACTTGATAACCAGTAGACATAATTTCACGAATTTTGGTTTGTTGGAAAAGGTTTGCGTCACAGATTTAAAGTATTAGTTAACAGTAGAAGAGTCTAATTTCATCAAATTTTATGAAAATATTAAAATTGCAGTATGGTATGACGATATGTCTATTAAAAATAGTTGAAGTTAGGGAGAAATCAGTGAAAACCCAAAACGAATATCTTTCTCCGTTTTCAGAGAAAACTCGAATTTTATGTATTCTGGTGCTTATTATGCCATTTCCCACAATTGGATTATGCATACAGCAAAATCTCTATAGAATATGTGTTTTCACGGATTGTCATACAAATTTACGTAGTTCCCAATAGCATTTAACTATTTTAATATGAAATAAATATATTTATTATAAAACTAAGATACAAGAGCCATGAGTCGAATTCCTGATGCAATATTATATGATATGGATTCATATTATGACCTTTTAAAATATTGTGTATAGATTCCACGGTCGCACCTAAGCTTTTAAAAATTTTTCGTACACTAATATGTAGATTAGCAGTAACAAGAACAATTACATTATTAATGATTTCTTCATTTCTAATCCCACGAGCTCTGATTTGTCTGCCAGTGCGTCTTACAGATCAACTTCCCGCATAAGTATGGAAAAATATTATCGCGGGTCTGACTTATAATAAGTAAAACAAAGACAGTACAATCAGTTCACGTGCTAAGTGAGATAGAATACACAACAAACTAAAAGCGCTGATGCCATATATGCGTCTTTTGAGTAGGCTAGTATCAATGACACATTTAATTGTTACTGTCAACGAGAATTGAAAACCTGTGTTTTTGCAAGTCCGACACAATACTCATGTATTTCACTGATGAAAAAATACAGATTATTAAGTGGCTTTTTCCTTTGAAAACAGGCCAATTCCACCAGAAAGTAGGATTATGCGTACTGTTTGTAAATTTGAAAGATGTGGATGTTTAAATAATTGTAGTAAATGCAATAGCATTGATGGTAATGATAGTGAGCATCCTGGTCGTAACTTAAACGAAGAGCGCGAACTCTAAGAAATTACAGTGTGTAGTTTAACAGAAACAAATTTCCCGTGCAATAGTACAAAAATTGCTGAAGAAATAAATATTGAACCACGAACAGTTCGCAATATCTTCAAAAAGGAATAAAAACGGTTGCTATAAGTTGAAAACAAGACATATTTCCAGAAGATCAAAAGCGTATGGAATTTTGTGAAGATATGATGAATCGGACTAATGAAAACGAAAGATTTGTTGAAAATAAAGTAGAGTTTTGAAGAAAGAGTATTATGTTCATTTTTAAAAACGCAATAAGAATTGTAATGTTAAGTTAAACCTTAAACTTAAGTTCTTCTTGGTTCTTCTTACGAGTAGTAATCGAACCATGTCATAAATTCGAAATTACAATAAACTTCGATGTTTGAGGTATTATCATTTAGTGTTGAAGTGTAAAGTATTTACTTAATAGTTTCAAAGAACACGCGACTTTCCAACATCATCTTAATTGCTTTGGTTTCATTAGATATGTTGAAGCTAGATTGAAGGAGACTTAAGTACTTCATATTTTGTGCCTACATGCAAATATGTACAAGTGGCAACATCGGTAAAGTTGTCTCTCTCTCACTCCTATAATTGGGTTTCTTTCTAGCTTATTATAAGTCAGACCCGCAATAATGTTTTTACGTGTATATCTTGCAATGCGACTAAACACCTCTCTCTTGACTAATGTCTTCTTTGGGGGTACCTTACAGCATATTATTGTAATGCGACATCAAGATTTCGAAAACAATGAAAATAAGCTTTAAATGCTTCTCCTCGTTGTAAAAGGACATCTTGAAAACGTAACAAATTGAACAAGGAAATACAAAGGTACAAAACTGGAGAAAATTAACAAATATAAAACACGAAAATCAATAACGTCAGACAAATCAACAAATTGACGTTTATAAAATAAATTGTTTCAATTTCCTTA
Source organism: Vesta saturnalis (assembly GCA_036346205.1). Lineage (NCBI taxonomy): Eukaryota > Metazoa > Arthropoda > Insecta > Coleoptera > Lampyridae > Vesta > Vesta saturnalis. Next base: position 425,670 of record JARFJB010000058.1, read on the forward strand.
CCTTCGTTGACAAGACATGGCCGACCCCAAGGTCCTTAAATGACAAATAATTGGATGTAATAATACACATCTAACCTAACCATCTACAGACCTTCGGCCGGCCCTACATTGATTGAAGTACAAAACTGCATATGAATTTCACATGCACATTAAGAAGTGTTTAAATGATTTTAAGCAATGGTTGTATTTATTACTATATTATGATAAAATATATTTATAATAAATGAATTTTAAAAATAAATACTGGACATTTTCTCTAAACGTCTAATGAAAAGTGTTTCGCTTTAATAATACAATCACTTAATTTTTATGACCTATATATATATATATATATATATATATATATATATATATATATATATATATATATATTAAAATAATCAGGTCATTTAGTTCACACAGATTGTGAGACAACCGTTTGACGGGTTTCAATGATTTTATGTTGGAGATAAACGTAATTTTGCGTAAAAGGGAGCCATAATTTTATTTTAAGGTTTTTTGAAAAAGTCTAGCAGCCGATGCTAATATTGTTATCCATTTACATATACAGGGCGGGTGTCTACTGCGTAGACGGAGGATTGCTCCTTAACTATTAGAGATATCAAAACCAATGTTGGTGTGGTAATACACGATTATTTGACCTACATTCTAAAAATATTTAGGTATATAAAGGGTGATTGATCAAAATATGCCAACCCACCCGTTTTTTAATGGGACACCCTGTATATTTTTGCATCTTTGGATTCACTGTTACATTTAGAATAAAAGTATAGAAATTTGTATTTGTATCACTAACCGTTCTGCAGATATCGCCACTTTAATACCAAAATAGAGTTAAGTTTGGAATCACGATGCGAGCGTTGTCACCACGATTTTCTAAATCTGTTTGTACCTCCGACTATTAACAATAGTCTGCTAACAAACAAACTGGGAAATTTACGCGAAATGTAATTTTTCTCAATTTTTTCAAATGCAACACCCTATATATTTTTTCACATTTCGATTCCCCGTGAAAAATAGATACTAATTGGTAATAGGTTTCATAGCCATAATACGGATCTTTCTTGAGATATTGACGCTTTTACGTACAAATATTCTAAAATACAAATTTACTATGACAATAGAATTCAACAAAACAAATCAGGTAGGTTAGCCTCTCGTAATAAAGGGGAACAGTTGCATCTATTGTTTTGACGTTTGTATAATCATTAAAACATTGTTCCATTAGTTTGTGTGTTTTTGGATTGTCATTTTGTCAATTTTTGTATAAAATGAATTTTTCCAAATAAGAAATAGTCGATATGATCTTTATTTACGGCGAAGCTCAAAAGAATTTGCTGGCTACCCGTTTGTACTGTGAACGATACCCAGAGAGAAGACAGCCGCGGAAAGAATCGTTTGTGAATGTAGCTGAGAGATTTATAAATCTGGAAGTGTGCGTTATCCCAAGCGCGCAAAATCAAGCCTAAATGAAGAAATTGAGTTTCTAGTTGTGGTATCTCTTATAGAAAATCCGCAAATTAGTACCAGAGAGCTAAGTACACACGTATACCTAATATAAACATAGTTCGCAGCTTTATTAAAAAAAAACAAATTGCATCCTTATCATATCGAGCAACATCAAGGTTTAAGTGAAATACATTTTCAAAATCGCGAATCTTTCTGCCTATGGCTAACTACTAAAGTCAATGGAGAACCCAATTTTGTTAATAACATCCTATTTAAAGATGAGGCAACTTTTCACAATAATGGCAATATTAATACACATAACTATCATCACTATTCAGATACTAATCCACACATCTGAAGAATGTGTGTTGTGGTATAATCAATTTTAATGGGGTTGGTCCTTTTTTCTTTGATGGGAGTCTTACTAGAAAAAGAAATATACAGTTTTTGGAAAATGATTTACCCGAGCTTTTGGAAAATATCGAGTTAGATAATATTCATACGATGTGGTTTCAACTTACTCCACACTATGCAATCAACGTTAGGCAATATCTCGATACAAATTATCCGATGGGGTGGATAGGACGAGGTGGTGTGCAAAACTGGCCAGTCAGATCACCGAATCTTACGACCCTTGATTTCTTCCTTTGGGGCTACGTTAAAGAAAAAGTTTACCAACATCCTCCCACCACAAGCTAAAGAATTATTTTATTGTTTAGTTATTAATTAAGTTTTCCTATCAGCTAAAGAATTTATTTGCCATTCGTATTTTCTTATTTGCTCTGTATTTTGTTATAATTTGTTTTTATGTATGTCAATATTTTCAAATAAAGCGTCAATATCTCAAAAAGAGTCCGTCTTATGGCTATGAAACCAATCATCAATTAGTATCTACTTTTCACGGGGAATCGAAATGTGAAAAACTATACAGGGTATTGCATTTGAAAAAATTGAAGAAAATTATTATTTTACACATTTTCGAAAAATTTCCCAGTTTGTTTGTTAGTAGACTATTGTTAATAGTCGGTGTTATAAACAGATTTATAAAATCTTGGCGACAACGCTCGCATCGTGGTCGTAGGTCCAATGATCGTGTATTACCACACCAAAATTGGTTTTGATATCTCTAATAGTTAATGAGAAATCCTCCGTCCACGCAGTAGACACCCACCCTGTATACGTTTGTATTTAATTTATTAAGCGTTTTATTATCATCATTAACCCTTAATTTTAAATGCAAAATTTTGAAGAGGAAAGCTAGTTTTATAATAAAGCATAAACACCAAATTTCATATTAAAGTGATTAAATGTTATTAAAAACTACGTTAATTTGTATAACAGTCCTTGAAAACACATGTTCTATAAAGGTCTTGCTATATTCATATCCATTTCTAGGAAATGGTATAATAACCACTAAAATACATAAAATTCGAGTTTTCACCTACTTTTTGGTAGACCTTATAATACCATGCTACCATATGGAAATTTTCATAAAATTTGATAAAACTAGACCCCTCTACTTTAACGCCCTCTGTATTCTGCGCATGTCACTGTTTGATTTAATATACTAACACTTTGAATCTGTTATGAACACCCTTTGAAACAAGCCAAAATGCGTCAAATTAAGTCTACTGGTTATCAAGTTATAAAAAAAAGATTCCTCACCCCCTACCTACGCCACTGGTGCACAAGGAATAAAAATTTCTTAACAAAATTTGTAGATAAGTTAATGGTGATTACAAATTATATCAAAGTAGCTTATGTTATGCATAAAGACTTTCGGGAAATTAAAAATTTCTAGGTAGGCCATGCATTTTCGCCACCTAGCGAAAATAATTTACAGCATTTTCTCATGGCCACTTTACCTATGCATTTTTTTCCGAAAGCTACAGCTTCAATGGTTTCCGAGATATAGCTTATCCGTGCTTTTATTTGAACAGTCTATGTTCTAATTTGAAGTTGAAGTTGAAGGATGTTAAAAAAAGTTATTGCTTTTCATTCTTATTTAAATATAATTAACTTGCTTAGTTCAAATGGAATACCCGGTATGTTTTTCTTTCCATTAATCAAGAATTTAATTATCTTTCAAACTGTATTAGGTTTTCCTATACCTAAAATCAATGATTTTGCAGTTATTCCCATTTAATTGAAATATTTACATGAATTACGTATTTTGAAAGCAAGGATATATCCAGGAGGCATTGATTGTTCTAGGATTGACATTTGCAAGCTGTTATTGTCATTCTGTATTTAAATTGTAATACTGTATTTAACTGTGCTTGAAGTAATTACAAATATTCGAAAATGAAAATGTATTCCATACAAGAGCGGGTCGATATGATTTTTGTGATCGGCGAATGCGAGGAAAACTGTTAGCTACAAGAATTTACGCTCAGAAATACACAAACCGCAACCATCCTAATAAAGCTGTTTACGAAAGACTTCTACAGAGATTCAGAAACACCGGCAGCGTAAGTTAAGAAAAAGTGAAAAAAAAAAGAAACCAGTTACAGAAAATGAAGAAAACGAATTTTCAACATTGCAAGCTGTTATTGAAAATCCAAACACCAGTTTAAGTGAAATTCAAAACGAAACAGGAATAAGTAAAACTAGTGCTAATAGAATACTAAAAAAGTATCGCTACCATCCCTATCATATTCAAATGCACCAACATTTAGAAGAAACCGATTTTCCACGAAGAATAGAAATCTGTTTGTGGGCAATGGAAAAGTTTACTAGTGATCAAAATTTTTTTAAGTACGTCTTATTTTCGGATGAAGCGACATTCCACAATACCGGTTTGGTAAATCGTCATTATTTTCATTATTACAGCACCGAGAATCATTTTATATCGAACAATAGATAGGCAGCATAGGTGGTCATTAAATGTGTGGGTGAAATTATTAACGATTGTGTTATCGGGCCTTATGATGCTCATTTAAATGCTCAACAGTTTTTACAATTCCTTCAAAAAGAACTACCAGCATTGTTAGAAAACGTTCCCTTGAATGTCATAAAGCGTATGTGGTTTCATTTGCATGGCGCTCCTGCACACTTCGGTCATAGTGTAAGAAATCATTTAAATGAACGATTCCCCGACACATGAATCGGGAAGAGGTGGCTCCCAAAACTGGCCCTCAAGATCCCCCGATTTGACGTGCCTCGACTATTTTTTATGGAGCTAAATTAAAGATATTCTTTACGTGACTTCCCCGACGACAAAAGAGGACACGATAGGACGTGTAACTCCGTTACACTCGAAGTAACTTCAAATGTGCGAAGTAACTTCAAAGAAAGAGTACGTTTGTGTATCGTCGAAGATGGGAAGCAATTTGAACATTTAATGAAGACAGATCATGTATATGAAAATGTAAACTTTCACCATTAACACTCATAATAAAATACTTATCTTTTTTGGGGTTTTTTAATGGTGTACTTTAAATTATACAATCTAAACGTTTCGATAACCCTTACAGTTATCTTCGTCAGTAGTAATGTTTGTTAAAAATTGTTAAAGATGTAGTAAACAAGTTTGCCAAATTTGAAAAATTAAAACATAAACATAAGCCTGCTATTAATATAACAGTTTGGGAAACATAAAGCCAACTATAAAATTTTTTTTTTTAGTAAAGAATAACTAGGTCATAAAAATTAAATTTCATTAAACTGCCTCAAAGATGACAAACCAGAACACTCTCTACGACGAAAACTAACAATGAAATTTGTCAGCCAAAAAACACATTTAACAAAATTTAATCGAGTTATGATGTAAGTGTAAAGTTGTGAAAAACTTCAATTTTAAAATGATAGAAGCATTCACAAATTCAAACATTATATCAAAAAAAATAACCCAGTTAAATCTAACAAAGAGATATCTTTATCAATAATTGGAAGTGTTATTAACAATGAAAAGCACAATGCAGAACGTTCTTTGTAATTTTAATCTTAATTTCAACTACTTATGTTAAATTATAGTGCTGTGGCAATTTAACATATAATTGGTAAAGCATTTGCTTCAAGGTCTAGGAAAAACACAGCAAAAAACCTAGACATACAAAAAGTTAAAATTAAAATCAAAATTAAGACGTATCATTATGCATTTTTTTAATTATAAGATGCCAAAACCTATTTAAACGGAGATTTTCTTCTTGTCTATTAAAATTATTCGGGTGTTTATATATTTCAATAGCTTCACGTTGCAAACGAACATAATAATGGGTTTGTCTTGACAATATTTCCATATTGTCAAATTGAATGTCATGATTTAGATTATTCAGGGCATGGTCAGCCACAGCAAACCTCTCTGGTTGACCCAATCTACAAAATCTCATATGTTCTTTGCGTCTTGTATCAAAGCTACGTTTTGTGGTCCCGGTGTATACTTTTCCACATGAACAAGATAACTTATACACTCCGGAAGATGACAAAGGGTTTCACACATCTTTAGGTGATCTTAAATGTTCTTTAATTTTCCTTGTAGGTTTAAAAATAGTCCTAATGCCATGTTTGATTAGGATTTTTTCAATTCTATTTGTAACATTAGCTATAAAAGGAAGAAAAGCAGTACCAACATTAAGAACTGGTTTTTCATTAAGGTTACGCCTAGAAGGTGTAATAACATTATTAATATCTGTAAGTGAGTATCCATTATCTTGTAAGGATTTTCTTAAATATTTATATTCATCATTCAAAAATTCAGGGTCACAAATTCGTTTTGCTCGATCTACTAAAGATTTAATTACACTAATTTTTTGACGTGGATGGTGGTTGGATAATTTATGAAGGTATCTATCAGTGTGTGTCGGCTTTCTGTAAGCCTTAAAAGATAGTGAATTATTATTTTTAGATATTAATATGTCAAGAAATGGTAAACTTCCATTAGTTTCTTTTTCCATGGTAAACTGAATACTAGGATGTATATATATATATATATATATATATATATATATATATATATAATAACGTGAAGCTATTGAAATATATAAACACCGAATAATTTTAATAGACAAGAAGAAAATCTCCGTTTAAATAGGTTTTGGCATCTTATAATTAAAAAAAAGCATAATGATACGTCTTAATTTTGATTTTAATTTTAACTTTTGGTATGTCTAGGTTTTTTGCTGTGTTTTTCCTAGACCTTGAAGCAAATGCTTTACCAATTATATGTTAAATTACCACAGCACTATAATTTAACATAAGTAGTTGAAATTAAATTAAAATTGAAAATTACAAAGAACGTTCTGCATTGTGCTTTTCATTGTTAATAACACTTCCAATTATTGATAAAGATATCTCTTTGTTAGATTTAACTGGGTTATTTTATTTGATGTAATGTTTGAATTTGTGAATGCTTCTATCATTTTAAAATTGAAGTTTTTCACAACTTTACACTTACATCATAACTCGATTAAATTTTGTTAAATGTGTTTTTTGGCTGACAAATTTCATTGTTAGCTTTCGTCGTAGAGAGTGTTCTGGTTTGTCATCTTTGAGGCAGTTTAATGAAATTTAATTTTTATGACCTAGTTATTCATTACTAAAAAAAAAAAAAAATTTTATAGTTGGCTTTATGTTTCCCAAGCTGTTATATTAATAGCAGGCTTATGTTTATGTTTTAATTTTTCAAATTTGACAAAATCTTTAACAATTTTTAACAAACATTACTACTGACAAAGATAACTGTAAGTGTTATCGAAACGTTTAGATTGTATGATTTAAAGTACACCATTAAAAAAACCCAAAAAAGATAAATATTTTATTAGATCATGTATAGTTTATCTTCCTTCTGAATGTCCTTTCTTTTAATTCATGCAAATATGTCAATTAAATGGGAGTAACTGCAAAACCATTGATTTTAGATAGAGGAAAACCCAATACAGTTAGAAAGATAATTAAATTCTCCATTAATGGAAAGAAAAATATACAGGGTGTTACATTTGAACTAAGCAAGTTAATTATATTTAAATAAGAATGAAAAGGATTAACATTCATGAGATAGACCCATTGCTCAACAATTGAGAAGTAGATATGAAGTGGAAGAAAAACTCAAAACCAAAATTCTCAATTATAATAATTGAGAATTTTGGTTTTGAGTTTTTCTTACACTCCAGGATTAACTTTTTTAAACACCCTGTATGGATTTCCTCCAACCAGTCATATGGCATTAGATAGCTCATTATATTGACTATTCATACTGACCAATAGTTATTTTATCATTCTACTATAGTACAGGGTATCAATTGATAAAAGTTTACCTTACAATTTTGAAAAAGCTCAAATATTTAGAAAAAGGTAAGGTTAGGTTTATTTTACTCGTACAATTCGAATATACAAAAATATACAGGGTGTTCTATTGAAAAAAACATAACTTTGATGCGGCACTATTTTTTGATACACCCTATACAAATGGAAATAATTTTAAAATGTGGGTATTATGATCCTTTTTGAGAATTGGCGGCGTCTAAGCGCTATAGTCCGTGTCGTTCGGCCCAACGTAAAAAAATTCATTTACAGGACAAGAAGTATAACTAATTAGAGTATATAATAGGTAATAAAAATAAATATCCAGTATGATGGACCAATAACGGATAAATTCATTTATTTTCTCATTTTAAACAACTTTTAAGAAAAATCCTTAAATACTTCATTTTTATTTTTGATGCAAAAAGTTCCCCGCCACCCACCACAGTTTAAAAGAAATAAAAATCGAAAATTTTAAATTAGATCAAATTTATGAAAAAGTAAACTTTCATGATTACATAATTAAATTCTTATACTTTGGGTATTTATAATTTATTTATATATTTTTAATTTATGTTATATAAACTTAAACGTTTCGATAACGTTTACAATTATCTTCCTCAGTAAATGGTAATATATCTAAGAATTACTTGAGATGTTAGAATAAATTTATGAACAACTACCACAAAACAATACACTAAAACGTAAGAATTTAAGACTGTTGATAATTAACTGACAAATATCACTGAAAATTGAAACATTCCTTATATATTTCTGTTTTCTAATACCCCATATTTTAAGCTTCTGTATATCTGTCAGCAATTCCTCTTAACTCACCTTTCAACATAATTCTAATACATCGTATGCCACTACTAATCATCAGGGCGCTTCTCGAAAGCCATGCTTCTCGTTTTGAGACCGACGAATTCTGTCGTGTTCAGACTTGTTATATAGTGGTTATTCCGTGTTTGTTTTTGTTGGTAAAGAAAAATCGAAAAGCAAGAAAATTCCTTTTGGATATACAGCAAATTGAATATTATCGAATCTACCTCCTTTATCATAAAATTCTATACCAATCGGTAAGTTTAAATCACAGTAATAAGGTGCTATGGTATTACTCAAGAAAACAATGCAATTGCCTCGAATCGCCCTGGCTACATAGGGCGGTCAAGGTCGAAACAGACAGGCTGTGCAAAGAATAAATGGCGAGTCGGTACGTGGAATGTTAAAGGTACGCATGGCCAAGAATTTGAAATTGCGGATGTAATGTACGAAATGCAGCTTGATATGTTTTGTATGTATCGGAGACAACGCGCAAAGGAAAAGATGCTGTGGAGATGGGATGATGGCAGCCTAGCACTATGGTCAGGAATTGAGACTAAGGTGCATGGTGCAAAAGGAGTTGGGGTGATCGTAAGTGAAAGAGCAAAAAGATGTGTTAAACAGTACGAATTGAGAGTGCGAACGAAAGTTTCGAGGAATTTTTCTTATTACATGCGCACCGGTGAATGGAGAAAGGGACCAAGAGTGTGAGAACTTCTGGAACGATGTAGAGAACGCGTTGAACGTATATAAGCCAAACGAAAGAGTGATGATATTGGAAGATATGAACGGAGACCAAACAGTCAACGAGAATGGTGAACGCCTAGTGATCATCTGTGTGGAGAGAAACCTGTTTGTATCTATACGTGGTTTAAACATAAACATGTGCACATGTATACATGCCAAAGAGGTGAATCTAAAAATATGATTGACTTGATAGTGTATGATGAACTACTTAGAAACCTGGTGAGAGACACAAAAGTAATGCACGGATCGGAGTGTGGATCGGACCACTTTTTGGTTGTATCGAGTGTGTTTAGGGCAAAAGTGGGTCTGTAGGAGGAAAGCAAACGTAGTGCGAACGTCCAGAATTAGGGTAGAGAAACTAGTAGATAATGTGCGAGAATGAAATTCGCAGATGCTGTGAGTAAAGAGTTGAATGTGAATGAAACAGTGTGGAACGAACAAATAAAAGACATTGACGTTGAAAGTGCATAGATAAGCTTGAAAAACTTTGTTGTCAATTGTACCGTGAGGATATGTGGAAGAGCGACTGTAGATATACAGAAAAAATGTGCTTGGTGGAATGAATCAGTAAAAAAAGCAGTATGTAAGAAAAAAAGATGCGCACATGGCAATGATTGCTGCAAAAAATGGGACTGATTGTATGAGGCATACAGATTAAGAAACAAAGAAGCGAAGGAGGCAGTAAGAATAAATAAAGAGGAAGTGATGGCTGTGAAAGGAGAGAAAATGCAGAATGGTTTTGAGGGAAACAAAAAACTCTTCTGGAAATGGATCAAAAATACAAAACGTCGCCCAAAACAGAACGCTGCAAGAGTGATGAATACGAGCAACGAAATAGTATAGGACGATTGTGAAGTGAGTAAATTCTGGCAAGAATATTTCGGAAAGCTGTAGGGTAGTGAAGACAGTAAGTCTGAATGGTTAAATAAGAAGAATGTAGAAAGAATGGTGAATGAAACTGAAAAGGATATGGGATAAGCGCGGTAGAGAAAACGGTACGAAGGTTGAAAAATGGTAAAGGGACAGGCGTAGATGAAAGCACTGGTGAAATGCTAAAGTACGGGAGTGTAAAGCTTATACGAAGACCTTTATTAGTCACAAACCATGGAGTATTCGTCATACCCCGTAACAGCTTAGACTGAAACGTCTCAATGATGTTCGACTTTGACGCCGTTCTCCATAGCTGCAACCCGTAGGTCCATACTGGTTTGATGGCAACGTTGTATACAAGTAGTTCATTGCGTAGTGAGAGTTGGAACTTCCTACCTAATTACCAATAGTGCTTTTGAAGTTTAACTCCCAGTTGTTTGCGTTTTTTCCATATATGCGTGCGCCACGTTAATCCTTTGTCGAAGTGAATACCTAAGTATTTAACGTTATCTGTCGTAGGTATAATTTCATTATTTAATCTTATTAGTGGTGAGCTTCCGTGGCATTTGGTAAATGTAATATGGTTTTACTCGTTTATCTTAATGCGCTATTTTTTAGTCCATTTTTATATTTCATTAATGTTTAGCTGTAGTAGATTTCTGGCTTCTACTAGATCATGATGTATGGCTAAGATGGCAGTGTCGTCTGCGAATGTGGTTGTGATTACAGATTAGTTTGGGGGAAGGTTGGCAGGAACGCAATCGGTCCTAGCACACTGCCCTGCGGCACACCTGATGTTATTGGATATATTGCTGTTATCTCAGACTCGTATCGTACCCGGAAGTACTTTTAGTTAGATATGATTTGAGGATAAGGTAGATTTCATACAGTAGATTTGTTTTGAGTTTATATAACAGTCCCTGATGCCAAACCTTGTCAAAAGCTTGGCTGCCATCTAGGAATACTGCTACACAAAAACTCTTTTCCTCAAATTTTAATAGCATCTAAATTTGGATAGCATTGGGAATTTCTCTGGGTCACTCATTCGTACCACATTGTACTAGTGTCTGGTCAATTTAGCTTCACCAGGACAGCTAAGACCGCTTCACCTGACATTAACCTAGACTGGCGGTCTTTAATGATTCATCATATGCTGCTATACCACGGTCAGGAGTAGTCGCAGTTATTACATGCACTACTTTAGAAGCATCCGTTTTTCCTGATGCTCTAAGACTCATTATAGTAGCATAACTTAGCTCTGAAGCAGTTGCAGTGCTTCGGAACAATTCCGTCTATTTCCTTTTTGCCGGTTCACTTTATTCTTCAAACCTTATTCTTGGACGCCCGCGGCTTCGTTCTTGTTTAACCGATACAGATCCATAACAAGGAAACGAAATAGAAATTATCTTCGGAACAACCCGTAAGCTGTTTCTCAAAATTACTGTGATCAGAACTTTTCAGGATGATAAAATAGTTCCTGTCGACTTACAACAAAAGTGTTGGACGTGGTACCTGAAATAAATAGAATATTTGTTACTACTGAACTCATAACTTCTTACCAGAAAAATATTTCTTAAACAAAAGTGGCAAAAAAATAACTTAGGGTCTTGTTTTGCAAGGACCACAGAGTAAAAATCATTTAAAAGTATAACTCGGAACGCTTCGGAAATGAACTAAATTGTTTGTTAATTCAGGAATATATTTAGTTAAATTATTCGTTCAAGTGTAGTATTACGTATTTATATGTAAATTTTACTTTAAAACCTGCTACATACCTGAGTAGAAGGATCCATTACAAACAGACGAATTGGGACACAATACTCTTAACTAAAATGGCACTAGTCAACACAATAAAACAAATATCGAAAATCAACCTATGTCTACTCCAGAGAATTAACTAATTTCAACTGTGGTTGGCGCGAAGGCGGATGCGTTCAATAAGCTACGGTTAGTGCTAAGTTTCCATACCAACGTTTTAGCGTTATAGCTGAGCAACGTTTTCGGTATTAACCACCCACAATCCAAAAGACAATTTGGTGTTGAGAACGTCGCAGTACAGCTGAGTATTGTTTCGTCATCATTTCACGACGTCGAAAAAAGTTCGTTTCCTTCAACTTTTAGCGGCATGTTTGTAACGGTGTGAGGTTAGAACGTTTGTTTTTGTTATTAACCCACACTTTTCTTCGTTTCCTCCGCTTCCGCTTAACTAAGCTTAAGAGTTTTGATGCGCTGTTGCCAAGACTATATGAAAATCATAAAAACCCACGAACTACACAGATTTTGATTATTTAATTTATGCCCCATTGTACGTCACCCAAAAATCCTTAATAGCATGATTCTTAAAATTATTTTAATTTTAAGAAATTTTCACAGAAATGTCAACCACGTCTTCAAAAAGTGGTTTTAATTAAATATGAACATATTATATATGGCGGAATTGCGACTTTAGTACAATTTTTCGATTCTCCAATACTTTCTATGTAAATAACATACTCTTCATTCGTAACGATAAAGTCATCATTGTTTAAAGTTAAAAATGAAGCTGGACAGTTATTTTGATTTTAATGTGTATTAATTATGTCGGTGTTTTTGGGTCATAGGATTGCATTTATTACACAAATTAAACTTTAATTGCTATTAATAAAAAATATAATGTTATTTATTGAAATTTCTTCACACGAATGCATTCAACATTTAGAAACAAATTGTGGTTCTGAAAAGAACCATTTTGTTATAGTCTAAATAAAAGAACAATTGTAATAACACGAAAATATCACAAAGCACATTCACTACCTCTGCCAATCCAAGGATGAGGAAATTGCTGATCTAGACAGCTCCGTACTATTAAAGGATAATGAGACGGAGCTCCATCCTGCATGAACCACATATCTATCATTCGAATAAGTGGCTCTAGGTCGTCGAAAAGGTTTGTAGAACCTCTAAACGCAAGTTACTATTCAAATTTGCTATTAATTTATAAGGACCCAACAAAATATACCGCCATACATTAATCTTAAATTCATGTTGAAAATGTGATTCTCGGAATAGATAGGGTTTTTCAATATCCCAACTGTGGCTGTTTCTCCAGTTAAAAAGTCCTCTACGTGTAAATGTGGCCACGTCGGTAAAAACAATCTTTAAATAAAATTACGGTTTTCATTTTCTTCGTTTATCATCCACTAGGCAAAATTCAATCGTAAAGCATAATCTCTAGACAATATATTATGCACGAGTGTAAAGTAGTAAGGTCGTAAATTTTCTTTATTCAGTACTCGAAAAGCAGAAGAGTGGCTTACTCTAGTCATTGCTGATAAACGCCGAGTACTTAGTTCAGGATTATTAGCAACTAGCACTAAAATATCGTCCTCCTGATCAACAGTTAATATTTTAGGTCATCCCACACCACTTTTAGGCTTAAATTGTCCTGTATCTCGTAATCGACTAAAAATGTTACTGAAAGTTTGGCTATTGGGTTGAATTCTGTTTGGATACATTTCTCGATATCTTCGAGCAGCCGCAAAACATGAATAATTTACTTGTACTTAAGCACAAAGCATATCTCGCATTTCAAGATTAGTAAAATTGTTATGCCGCTTTGTCTTAATCAGCTTTTTAAATTTTTTGAACAATCAGAATCTTTATTAACAGTGACTACAACTAACAGCAATGACTAAATTTGCCTATCGTGCTAAAGCACTCAGGAACACTTAGGAGTATAGAGGGACATTGAATTGCCAAGAGATGCCTATGAACAACTACCGTAAATTTTTTCATATCATAAGTAGTTGTTGAAGAAATACGGTCATTTATGTATCGCAGGAAAAGTGTAGGCGCTATAACGATCCCTGTGGCACGCCCACTTCTTTTGAAAAACAGCCATCAACTACGACACGTATTCGTCTTTTATTAAGAAAACTAGAAACTCACTTGATGAGCGTATCATTTAACCCAAACGAGGTGAGTTTGGCAAGGAAACACTTATACCAAACTTGTTCAAATGCCTTTGAGATATCTAAAGTGACTACAACTGTTTCATCGGATTGTTTTAATGTATTATTCCAAACTTGAGTCACATATGAAAGAAGATCACCTATTGAACGACTCTGTCTAAACCCATATTGGTGGTCACTAAGGATTTTGTTAGTTTCAAGGAACGTGAGCAGTTGCTGATTGATGGCTTTTTCCATGATTTTAGACAAAATGGAAGTGATGGCAATTGGCCGGTAGTTCAAGGGTTGGGTCTTATCGCCTTTTTTTAGGAATAGGTTGAACTTCCACGGCGAAGGAAATTCCCCAGAAGACATAGAGATCGAATAGAGCTTAGATAGGACTGGTACTGGTTCGGGGCAACATTTCTTTAAGACAATAGCAGGGATAATGACTGGGCCAGTCACCTTATTGAGATCAAGCCTACTGATAATCGATTCTTGCATGTACCGAAAATGAATCGGTTTCATAGCGTATGAGGACGAGTTGACTAGGGGCACATCTTTTCCACAATCATTGAGACACGAGTTTGATTCAAAAATCCATAAAAACATTGGCTTTGTCTACCGAATCAGCAACTGCAGATTTATCAAAAGATGTCAGGGGGGGGATGTGAAAATGTACCAAAGTTTTTACTAATTGCTTTAGCTAAAGACCAAAATGAACGACTGCTCAAAGGAGATGTAGCTAGTTCATTGAATTTCGTTGTTCAAACAACTTTTTAGCTTTAGTGATGACACTTTTGCATATTTCTAGCACCAACGTATTCTGCATGACTCTCTACCGTTTTATTAAATTTCCATTTAATATAAGATTTATTTTTCAAAGATATTGCATCAACAGAAGCTTTATTGAACCAGGGTTGGAAACGTGAATGACCTATACGATTCTGTTTTTTTGAGAATGTATAACTTCATGCCCATGGGGATGACTTCAGATACTGAAAGAGCAATGTCTGAAGAAGAGGGCGACTTAAAAAAATATTCACGCCATAGAACGGTTGCAAAGAAGTCTCGTAAATCACTCCATCTAGCTGACTTAAAACACCACAAGGTTCTATTAATGTTGCGAACATCAGCGGAATTAGGGACAGTAGAAATGATTTCTATTAGACAATGGTCAGGTACACCTAGAGGGGAAAGAATGGAAGTTCTATAAACAAGTGGGTTATCAGGGATTCTTGTGGGTTCAGAACCTATGACCAGCTGGATTAGTAGTAGAGGAAATGGAATACACTAAACAATATTGAAAAATGATAAAAAAAAAACCACAGACAGGTAACTTACAAATTTATATATTTACACGATTAATATAATTGTAGGTTATTTGCCCTCAATTTCTTTTAATTAATGCTCTAAAACAGAAACATTATTGAGGGATAGATATAATATAATATATCATGAGTCATGCCAAACATGAACATAATAAAAAAAGAAATAAGTGATAAAAAGGAAACCGGTGTAATCGAAAACTTACTGATTTGTTATACAATGCTGTCCTTAATATAGGCACATACGCCTCCTTTACATCAAAAGTTAGAGTGAAGGTTGTATGGGGGTATTGCAAGTCGGGTGAATCGGAGCTTTCAGAGGAGACTTGTGTTTCAGATAGAAACAAAATGTCTGGTTGTATTTGTTCAAGATGTTTGCGAACAGCATTAAGATTAAACCTGTTACCGCGGATGTTGCAACAGTGGATCAGAAAGTTAGAACTTTCGATGAACGAGCTCACTTGGGCCCTGCCCTTCCAGAAATTCGAATGGGCAGGATTTTACGTCCGGCATTTATTACCCTAGAAGACAGCGATGGCGAGAAGGAAGAATAAGGATGAGAATAAATTAAGTATAAAGAAAAGGTGGCCGGCAGCCCTTACAGAGCTCAGAAAGTCGGAGATCCAATATTAAGGAGCCTATGGTAAGGGTGGTGGTACCTCCCCGGCTGGCATGAGGTACACATGCCTCCTACCTTTAAATGTTTATTTGTTATAAAACGTTTTTCAATTATTTTAATATTATTTTAAAGTCAGAAGATCTTTTAGTGAAAGAATTGATCTCGGAATTGAACATTTATTCTAAAGGTTTAGATAAAATATGCTTTTTGATATTTTCGTGTTATTAAAATTGTTCTTTTATTTGGACTGTAACAAAATGGTTCTTTTCACAACCACAATTTGTTTTTAAATGTTGAATGCATCTATTTCAATAAATAACATTATGTTTTTGGTTAATAGGGATTAAAGTTTCATTTGAGTAATAAATACAATCCTGTGACCCAATAATACCGTCATAATTAATACACATTAAAATCAAAATAATTGTGCAACTTCGTTTGTAACTTTAAATATCTTGAAAAATAATGACTTTATTGTTACGAATGAAAGAGTATGTTATTTACATAGAAAGTATTGGAGAATCGAAAAATTGTGCTAAAATGGCAATCCAGCCAGTGGCGTAGAATTTGAGAAGGGTCAACCATGCAATTGCCCCTGTCGTACGCCTCTGGTAGTAGCCTGAAACGTTTATGTAACATAATTTAGTATAGTGCATAGTACCTACACTTCCTGCCAGTGATGACAAGAATACCACAACTAATTTTAAAGTACTGGGTACAAATAGTTTTTAAATTTTTAAATAAAACATCCTGTAACTCAGTAAGGAGCCACATTTTATCTAAGAGATTTGGGTTAAATCTTAATATTTTGAGGTCAGCATCATACAGTTAAAATATTTCCAATTATTAATGAAACACCCTGTATATGTACATAAATATTTTAAACAAATAAGAAGGTTGGTTGTTTTTAGTAATCAGCAGTTCGTAGGCCTAATTTCAAAACCTCGCAATCCCGGTAATGGGCAAAATGGAGTTACTCATATCTGTTTATTAAAAAGTTTTATGCCTACAGTATATTAAAACCTCGCAAGTAGTTTTCAATCCCAGCGGCATCTGTGGGCTATTTTCGAAAACTCATATTTATTTGACAGTTACAATATTAAGACCGCGTAAGTCAAAAATTTCAATGGCTAGGCACACGAACTGCAGAAAATATATCTGTGGAACCAGCTACAGTGAAAGATGTAGGTAAGAGAACCAGAAAGAAACGCAAAAATGTTAACAGAGAAGAATGGGAATGTACCTAATCTAAAAAAAGTGAAGAGATGTAAAGGCTTGGAATATAAAGGACTACAGAAATATAACGGAAAATGGGGTTTATCAAGGTTAAAAAAGCTAAGCAGCTTAAACCTGAATGTCTCTGTGCACAAATCAAAAAGAAATCGAAGGTTCAATACAACAATCTAACACAGAAACAAAGAGAAGTTATATTTACAAAGTTTTAGACAAAGTCTTGGTCAGAAAAAAGGAAGTATGTGAGAAACTTGGTAGAATTAAAACCTGTAAAACAAAGAAAAGGTGGGTCAGCAAGTACCCGCAGAAATCATTCTTTATATTGCGCTTTAAAAACATCAGAAGGGTCAAGACTAAGAGGATGTAAAAAACAATTCTTAAACACTATAAGAAAGATACGTGCAACAATTCATAAAAGGGAAGCAGAATATCAGTTTTGATAGCCTTTTTGATTAACCTTCCGAATATGGAGTCTATCAAAACAACAATTATATTTCTGCTACAAGAAAGAATTCCAGGAAAAAGGTATTTGAGCCCTGTCTTCTGCTTCTTTTAGTAACGCATTCTCGGATATGTAGTATAGTTTATTTAAACCAAAAATCATCAGTGCGACCTATGCCTTGGATATAAAACTGAAAATGTTGACGAATCAATTTATAGGAAACATTTGGAAGTAAAAGATGCTGCAAGAGATGAAAAATGTCTACTATGGATCTGCAGAGTGTATTGATGACACTTTTGACCAAAGCCTCAGCTATGTGCTACAAGAGTAAACTTATAGTCATATTTCACCATATTCAATCTAAAAACAAAAATGTCGCTGCTATTTATGCACGGTCAAGGTGGTCTTATTGCAAATGAGTTTGTTTCCATATTACATTCACTCACTATGAATTTGAACACAGAAAAAGGAGATGAAGTAATACTATACAGTGATAGATGCTACTACCAAAACAAAAACAGTACTATAAGTAACATGTTTGTTTTGTGTAGCATGGAAACACATCACATTCATGCAAAAGTATTTAGAAAATGCACACTCAGATGGAGTGTGACTCAATGCATTCGATCATTGAGCGAAAACTTCGTAACACACAGATTTACACTCCGGCTGGGTCTCTCTCTGAAAATCAGCTAGACTGAAACCTAGACCATATAATGTTACTTACCTTACATTTGAATTTGATTGTTGGCTAGGGATGTGAATATTTGAAAGGTAAGTGTGCATATTAAGGTAGATTTTAATCATATTACTAGTTGTTGGAAAGTTAGGCTATGTTCATTAAATTTATTTTTGTTTGGGCATTATCAGTCTTCCAAAGTTTGAAGCTTCCTAAATTAATTATATTTCAGATGCCGCAATATTACAAAAGAAAAGCAGATGCCAATCCGAGAAAAAAGATTGATGAAGAACGTATGAAATTGACGGTGTTAGAGGCAGTACAGGAAGGAAGTAAAGTATTAACAGTTGCAAGAAATATGACGTAAACAGAATGATTTTGAAGAGGTGCATAAAAAAATACACTGATAATCCCAAAGCAAAAATGATGTCTGATTACCAAAAAAAATTTATATTTTCCAAAGAAAGAGAAGAGGAACTAGCAGAATATTTAAAAATGTGATCAAAGTTAAATCATGGCCTTACTTATACAAATATAATAAAATTTGCATATGAACTACCAGTACGAAATAATATCCCAAGATCAAAAGCTTGGGATAATAATCGCTTGGCTGGAATTGACTGGATGAAGGGATATATGGAACGTAATACGTCATTGTCTTTAAGGGCTCCCGAAGTAACTAGTCTAAGCAGGGCCACTAGTTTCAATAAAACAAGCATAACCGAATTTTTTAACAACGTGGAGGGCAGCTGGTAACAATTTGCTGCGAAATTAGTGCCTCTGAGAGGAAAATACCACCCTTTATGATATTTCCCCGTGTATGGACAAGAAACAAACAGATTTTATATTGGTAGAGACTATGTTTGTTTTGAAGATATAATTGGGATAGCACCGGACCCATTAATTTTTATGAGGGGCGAAAGAATTTACTATAAATTTCCAAATGCTATTGATGTATTCGCAAAGCCTAACACCAAAGAGTATGTAGTAGGGTTATTACATACTCTTAGGTAATATTAATATTTAATACCAGAGATATGTTTAAGTATCTATGTATTTGTTCAAATAAATATGTTTATGTTGTTAATTAAATTTAATAAAAATATTACTAGCCAATAAAGTAATTTTCTTTAAATGATCAAGTATCCCGATACCCTGATCAAATATCCCCATGTCAAGGATACTTGATCAAAATGCGTATAAAATATTAAAAACAGTTCAGAAGCATAATTTTGAATAATGTTAGATACTATTAACATATAATTATTTTCAAAAGCCAAGAATACAACTTCTATTTATTTAAAACCTATCTATCCCACCTCTCCCCTATCTACATTTTTTATAGGGTTCTTAAAGTACTTAATGAGAGAAAGTTTTAAGTCTCTTAAAGTTACGGAAATTCTCTAAATAAAGAAAGAAGATGGCTCTCTTTCAGACTCAGATGTAAAATCGTTTGAAATAGAACTATTAGGAGTATACCAAAATTCTGTGTTGTATTTAGAGAAGTGGCTGCAACAATACAAAGAGTTTCAAATTTTCAAATGAATGAAAATTGACTTCAGTAATCTTCCATGCTGGGAAATGGTTGAACCAACTTTAATCCATATAAACTCATTAGGTTACAATATAGATGATAGTTTGTTTTGACCAGTTTTGTAACTTTTTGAATTTTCTGAAAAGTAAAGCAGAAGAGATTAAAAAGAAATGTAAAGATGAGTCGGAAATTAAGATAAGTACAAATGACATTTGGGTTAAGTATTTTAACACAAACACAGCTCCTTTTCATCCGGAGTAATGAAAATAGTCCAGTGCGTTTTTGCTATACCCAGCAGCAATGCCAATGTTGAAAGACTGTTTTTTCTTATAAATTTCCAGTGGACCAAAGAGAGAAATAGACTTGAACTGTCCACATTAAAAGGGCTTCTCTGTGTCAAACATAATTAGAAATCATTTAGCTGTACTGAATTTTACGAGTAGGGGAGGGTGGGGACACTTTGGACAGTGGGAGACTCTTGACATGGTCAAATTTAGCGCTCATTTCATAGGAAGCCTACTAACTGTCGACCCTATGTTCTAGAGATCACTTGGGTGTGTTACGTGTATTTTTAACAAGTAAAGTTAATTTTCCTGTGATATTTAAAGAAAAAGAAATTTCGCGATTCGGATTTAATATTTTCGGAATAATTGGTGAGTAAAGTTTTAAATGTATAGTGATAAATTTGTTTAACTTGCTACATCATTAAGCCATGAGGCATTGATAATTGAGGTTATGTACCTATGAAATGAAAATATTAGGTACTTGCTTAAAAATATTGGCTTAACTATTTTAAGGGAGACATTGGACAGTAACTACGGGGACATATTGGACAGACCAATCTCTCCCCACGACTTAGTAGCATGTTAAGGTCTGTAAAAAAAATGCAGTAGGTAAGTAGGTATTCTGTTATTTTTAGTTAAACAATACCCAGATCGTACAAAAAAAGTACCGCCCGGGAATTCTGCCTAGAAAATATGAAACGAGCTGCAATAGATGTAATGGAAAATAATATGTCTTATCGAGACAGTGCTAAAAGAAATGGCGTTAAAAAATCTAGCCTCTACAATTATGTTAAAGTAGCACTAGAAAAGGGATTAAATAACATAAGAGTTTTCACAAAATTTTAGGAAGATTACGTATTAAAATGTTGATCTATGTTTTATGAGTTAACACCAAATGCAACAGGGCTCTTGGCATATGAATATGCATTACAGAATTCAGTGAATATACCCGATGTATAGAAGAAAAATAAGTTAGCTGGTAAAGATTGGTTCTGGGCGTTTCTTAAACTGCATCCCAAACTTTCAGTAAGAAAGCCTGAGGCCACCAGTTTGGCAAGGAGGCGGGTTCTAATCCCCCCAACGTAGGCATATTTCAGGAAAAACTGACTGAAGTCATTGGTCGATATTCATTTGAACCCCGACAAATTTTTGACTTGGACGAGGTAGTATCCTGCGATGTCTTAAATTAATATTTTAATGAGCATATTATATTTGTTTTTAGACGGGCGTCACAACCGTACAAAAAGTCCCAAAAATAGTAGGCAAAAAAGGGGAACATCAAATTGGCCAGACAACATCTCGTGATAGAGGAGAACTTGTAACTCAAGTGGGCATAATTTGTGCTGCAGGATCTGCATTACCGCCAATATGGATATTTCCTAGCACCGATTTGACGAAAAAAGGATGATCCATGGTGTTTCAGATTCTGGGGCCCTCCGATTAGTACATCCAAGTGGTTGGATGACCTCAGAGAATTTTTTAAAGGCATTAAAATATGTTGCAAAACATACGAAATGTTCGCCCGACAGTATAATCCTATTAATCATTTTATTTAATTTAAATTTAATTTAAATCATTCAGAACTTCGAATTGTTAAAGATCTCAAAAGTAAAAATTGTTTTTACCTCAAAGCATATAAAGGCAATCAAGTAGTCATTTTAAACAAAGAGGATTATTTTGCTTCAGTCAAAGAACTCTTAAGTTCAGGATCTTATTCAGCAATTACCAAAGATCCTCTTCCTAAAATGATTACTTCAACTAGGAAGGTTTTATTAGCATGTAAAAGAGTTGTGGATGACTCTCTTAGGTTTCGATTAACGGTATCCAATCCGCTGTTACCTAGAATGTATTGCTTGCCTAAGTAAACGACCCATTGTTTCTGGTATTAATTCACCTACTTATCTGCTGTCCAAATGGTTATCTAGTAAATTTCATAACCTCTGCTACCAACAACCCAACTTCAGTGTGGCAAATTCATATGAATTTATTGATAAAATTAAAAACATTGAACTTACAGAAAAATGAAACTTTAGTCTCATTCGACGTTTGTTCAGTTTCCGAGCGTTCCAATAGATCAAACCTTAGTTTATTTAGAAGATGTTTTAAAACAAAACCATTTAGACGATAGAGAAGTAGATTTTCTTAAATTAACAGATTTGTGTATGAAACAAACCTTTTCCAAAATTAACCATCAATTTTTCCAGCAAGAACATGGTACGACAATGGGCAATAGCTTATCTCCGTTTATAGCCAATCTATTCATGGGTAAATTTGAGACAGACTTAAAACGCGATTTGCCTTATTTTCCTAGAGTTTGGATTAGATATGTGGATGATGTTTTTGCCATCCTTAATACTAAAATTTGTAGCGTTGAGAACTTCGTAGAAAGTTTAAATTCTAAATTTCCGACAATCAAATTTACCTATGAGATAGAGGCAAATGACAGTCTCCTGTTCCTTGATACTGTGGTAACAAGAAATGGTAGTAAACTAGATATAGATATTTATCGTAAGGAAACTAGCACTAAAAGATTCATAACCAATGACTCAAATCACTGTAGACAGCATAAACTCGCGGCTTTTAACTTTTTGGTTCATAGATTGCTTAATTTTCCTCTTTCAGTTCAAAATTATAATAAAGAACTGTGCACTATTAAAGGAATTGCTGCATACAATGGGTTTTCAGATGAAGTGGTTATGAATATAGTTAGGAAACAAACACATAGGATGGGGGTTAAGAACGTAACTACATTAGGTAACGTTAGAGAACGAATAGAAATAAAGTATGTAAAGTTACCAAACTATCCTGCTTATACAAAAGGTCTACCTAAAATCTTTTCCAAAATTAATTTGAAAACGCTCACTACTTCAGATAATAGTTCGCAAACTCTTTTAGGCAATCCAAAACATAAAGTGGATAAGCAGGATAGGTCGGGAATTTATAAGATTAATTGTAAAAATTGTGAACAAATATATGTGGGGCAAACTAAACGACCTATCAAAATTCGCTTTAAAGAACATTTAGCTCATATAAAATACAAACGTTGGGACAAGTCTGCCGTAGCCCTACATATGTTTGATAAAAATCATGTAGTAGATGAGGTATCATTAATCAAACATGTTAGTAATAAGCACGAACTTGATTGTTATGAAAGTTGAGAGATCTTCAAAAACAAACAAATTCTAATGAATAATGATGATCAAGGACCTTTAGGCTACTCTGAACTCATTAAACTTGAAAAAAGACATGCTAAGAAGAAACCAAAAAAGGAGAAGATAAAATTTGTAAAACGCAAGATAGGCCAAGATGAGATCGATGAAGATGAGCTAGTGTTTGATAGTGATGAAGATGTTCCAAATTTAAAACATGGAGAGGAGGAGACTATCTTATAGTTAAGGTACATGGAAAAGCTAGCATTCGAAATTACGCAGCTAAAATTCTCAACAAATTACATAACGGCTATGAAGTAAATTTCTGATCTCAAATAGAGTCACTCTAAATGAGAATGATGAAGCCTTTGTGCCATTTGCAGATGTTTTGTTTAAGCTTCCCCGGCCCATTAATGAAACAAGAGAGAGATTTAAAGATATGTTGTATTTTAACTTTGATATTAGTCCGTTTGATTTACACTAATAAATAGTTTTAAGAGTTTTCATGTTCATAAAATTGTATGTTTTCCTTTTTGTTATAAAAATACTAAAATAAATCATAGATTCTTAATTCTGATGATTTTATTCATTATAATAATATAAACCTTGTCCATAGTCTCCCCATGGCTTGTCCCACGTCTCCCTTCAGAAGGGGAAAGTTTGAACAATTGCAAAGGGTAATATTAATTGAGTTTTTGAGAAAATCATACTTATTAGGGTTATTGTAGAATTGTTTTTACCTTACCGAAAGTCATAGCTAACAATTGTATATCACTTTTTCAAAAATCACTAACAACTAGATAATAAATTAATTAATATAAAAATTGTCCAAAGTATCCCCACCCTCCCCTATCTTTTAAGGAACAAAATTCACCTGATAAGGAAATAAATCAAGTAAAAGGCAGTTTTGTTGCTCAAAAATCTGTTAATAAGTTACAAAAAATGTCAATAATTAATAATTTTTTATATAAAATTAAAACTTGTGTTTTTGTTATGTGAAAAGTAGTTTTTGTGACCTGAACTAGTGGCATGCAGAAAGGCTTAAAACTCACCATTTTGTCTAATTTAAAAAAAAATCCGGACCCGCCCCCTGGGGGGTATTCCATACCCCCCAGACCCCAGGGCCACAACATATGTGATAATGCGTCCCTCCTAAATATAACCTCAAAATTGACATTTGTCGTTTAATGTTTATGAGTGGAAAGAAAGGTGGCGGCGCTCGTATGAAACATGTCGTCAGTAACCATTTGCCGTAACACATATATAATCTATTTCTTTTATTTGTCCCCAAGATTTGGGAGTTATTTTTATAAAGTTGATATATTTTTCACTAACGTCACATTTGATTAATTTATTTCCACATGTTGCCTTTTTTTTAAGTATTAAAAATAAGGATTCTTTTAGTTTTATGAAATTATTTTGTGAAATTTAATCAAAATCTTTTATTTCAATTGAAAGACACCCCAGAATAAATTATATAGTGATCCGTGGTTACTATTCATTTCCATTAAATGTGGCAACTGTTTAATTAATTTCGACATATAATCAGGTTTTAGGTTAGTGAGAACCGTCTTTATATTCTATGGTGTCTAATGCCAACATACTTTTGGTGTAATAATAAAACACCCCAAATCTAGGGATAAATAGATTATAATGCATCAATATTAACCCTGCTGTTACCTTCGGGTCTATATGACCCAATTTCAAATTGTTGTTTAGATAACTTTTTTGTTTATTAATATCTAAACTTCGTAGTTAATGACTTTGTTTCTAATCCATTGAAGAATGAGGTGGCTTGTTTGTTTTAATACATTTTTTTCCTTATTTTTGAAACATGATTATTACACTGATGTTCCTCGGGTCATTATGACCCGAGGCTGTAATACATTAGTAGGACGTATAAATTTGTATTTCCAATTATTTTATATTGAAATTTGAGGATAGATAATACGCATATCATCACATGCTTGTTCAAATGTACCTACCTATGCGTTACTACAGCATTTTCGGCAGGTCTGTAGCCGCGTGTGCAAGTCGAAACAGGAACAGACTTGCAACTTGTAGCAGGTATAAATATCATATCGCAGTATGTTTTGTTTGTTACGTTGCAGAGTAAAGTGCGGTTTGTTGTACGTACTACTAGTTCTTCTAAAGTGCTGAAATAACAATAATGGCAAAAAAATATCTTGGTGGTGAAGACTTAGAAAAACTTATTGATAATTTGAGTTTACATTAGTGACGAAGCTTCTGAATAGGAAGATCATATCAGTGAAGATAGTGATTATGAACAGTCAGACGATGATTTTTTCGACGATGCTGGACTGACAAATCCTACGCAATTGATGCCACCTGCTCAATCGTTGCAATCTAAAGATAATGCCATAACTTGGATGTTAGATCCATTTCCTCAATCAGGGCGTGCAACTAGTGCAAAACTCATAAAAGTCGCTCCAAGTCTAACTAGATACAGCAATGCATGAGTCCAAGATCTAAAATCTACCAGAAGTTTGTGGAATGCAGAAACAGACAGACCTCTTTTTCGCGCAACAATGTCGTTGAAACGATTTTATTATATATCACGCGTGTTACGGACGTTACGGTTTGATAATAAAGAAGATCGTTAAGAAAGAAGGCTACGGGATAAGTTGGCTCCTATTAGAGAATTTTGGGACAAATGGGCCGAAATACTACCAAAATTGTACAATCCTGGGCAAAACGTAGCTGTGGACGAGCACCTGGTTGCATTTAGAGGTCGTTGTCCATTCAAGCAGTATATACCAAGCAAGCCAGCAAAATATGGCATCAAAATATGGACGGTTTGTGATAGTGCAAGTTCTTATGCTTTAAAAGTTCAAGTATAGAGTAGAGTGCGGTAAAAGTTCGCGGCGGGTAAAAGTACGCACTACCGATATTTCCCGAACGCCCCTTCATAGATAGGTAACTAACTAAACTTTCGTTAGTCGCTTGCCATACGATAACTTGTAAACAAGGCCGCGACTTTTGTGCTCAAAATAACCTTGGAAATGAGGTAAGTTCTTTCTAATACCAATTGATATTATTTTTAGTCAGTCTCAATTTGTGTGCCACCAGCCTTTAGTTATAATTATTTGAAAAACTGTATATATATAAGATAAATACGTATTCCTAACCTACAAATTGGCACCGAAAGTTTGGACCCGCATTAAGTGATTTGCTCCTGAAATGTGGCGCTAATTTTAAAACGTATTACGGGGCAAAAGTTCGCACATTAGAGCGGGGCAAAAGTACGCTGCGTACTTTTACCCCGTTACGATATTATATTTGTCGCATTTGCGTTTTTGTATGTTTGGTGTGTGTGAATAATTCTATTTTTTGTTACAGAAATTACAAACGAAAAACTGAACGGATCACAATAACACCTGAGATATTTCAAACAGCTAAACAATTGCTGCAAAATGGCTTATCCCAACGTCGAGTTGCTAGCGAACTTGGATTTTCAGAAGGTGCACTAAGAAAAAGATTAAAATTGGATTGTGGAGTTGAGCACCTGGGCCGATTTAAACCCGTGTTTTCTGCAGATGAAGATTTTGAATTAGCTGAACATGCGAAAAAATTGGGAAAGTTGCTTTATGGCTTGACTTTGAAGAGCTTAAGAAAATTGGCTTACCAATATGCTGAAGCAAACTGCATTGAAAATTCTTTTTCAAAAGAAAAACAAATGGCCGGAAAAGAGTGGGCATATTCTTTTTTAAAAAGACACAAACTTTCGTTGCGCACACCTTCTAAGGCTAGTGTAGCCAGAGCCATGGCTTTTAATAAAGTGCAGGTGGATTTATACTTTACAAATCTTAAAACTCTATTCCAAAAGCACCATTTTCCAAGTTCAAGGATATTTAATATGGATGAAAGTGGACTCTCAACTGTTCCAAATAAAACGCCCAAAATAGTGTCTATTAAAGGTCAGAAAGTAGTGGGAAACATATCGTCGGCTGAAAGAGGCCAAACTATTACTATTGTCTGTTGCATGTCCGCTGCTGGATCGTATGTGCCTCCAGCGATTATTTTTCGAAGAAAACGACGAAAGGCTGAACTTATCGACGGAGCACCTCCGGGATCTATCCTTTTTACATCGGATTCAGGCTATATTAATACTGATTTGTTCCTAGAATGGCTGACTCATTTCCAAACACACGTTAAATCTTCAGAAACAGACCCAGCGCTATTAATCTTAGATAACAACTCATCGCATGGGTTTTTACAAGCAATTCTGTTTGCTCGTGAGCATCATATACATATACTTTCTCTGCCTCCACATAGTAGTCATAAAACACAACCATTACATCGGTGTTTCTTTAAGCCATTAAAAGACTTCTATTCTCAAGCTTGCGAGAGTTGGTTATTAAATAATCCTGGAAGAACAATTACCCAGTACCAAGTGGCTTCGTTATTTTCAGAAGCTTATCAACGGGCGGCAACAATTGGTAAGGCTGTAAATAGCTTCAAGGTATGCGGAATTTTTCCTCTAAATCCCTTGGTCTTTACCGAAGAAGACTTCTTACCTTCGACTGTAATTGATCAGCACGAAGTGTTTAATAATCACACTATGCTAAATGTTGACCAGGAATCTGAAAATATAAATCCTGCTGAGCCGAGAGATGTTAATGTAACTGGCTCTGCTGTACAAGTAATTTCGAATTCCGAAGTATGTCAAGACATTGCAGTACCTTCTACATCAAAGGAAGTGGTGATTCGTATACTAATGCTACATCCTCAGCTATCGCCGGACCTTCTTCACTAAAAAAAGTTCTAGCCGCACGTCAAGATATTGTAATACCTTCTACGTCTACGGAAGTCATAGGCGAGTGTTCTTCGACTAATGCTACACCATCAGCTATCGCAGGACCTTCTAAGCTAGGAAAAGTTTCACCCGCGTATATTTTGCCATTCCCCAAGAGAACTGACATCTTTAAGAAAGGGTAAAGGAAAAAAATCTACACTTTTGACCAGTACACCAGTAAAAGATGAATTGGAAGAACAACTTCAAAAAAAAAGAGAAGAAAAGAAAAATCAGGGCAAAAGAAATGTGTTTAATGTTGACGAAAATGACAAGAGAGAGAAAAAGTCTGCTAGCACTAACAGCACGAAAGGCAAGATGAAAAAAGTTGAGAAAACGCCGTTTGAAATGAAAATTGAAACCAAACAACTTTTAAAAAAATCGGAAGAAGACGTGATATGCCCTGATTGTTCGGAAACCTTTTTACAAACCCCCAATGACGATTGGGTACAATGCAGCTACTGTGAGGAATGGTGGCACGAGGACTGCTCTCCATATGAAGGAATAGGGGCATTTAAATGCGACTACTGTTAATAATTTTTGTTTGTTGTCAGTTAATACTATGTACTTAAAGTACTTTATGTTTAATGACTTTTCTATAGTTTGTAATGCATACTTAGGTTCAATAAACTATGTAATACTCAAAAAATTATTTTTTTTATGAACATGGGCTAATAAGGTAGATACAGTTGTCATAAACATCACCTAAAACACTGCGAACTTTTACCCCACATAATGCGTACTTTTGCCCCCATGATGGGACAAAAGTACGATTCCGAAGGCGCATAATTTTTTGTTCCTATAAAACAAATCCACGGGATTTTAATAAATCTAAGAACATTTTTTAATACGATGATCCCTAATACTTCGTATACTAGATATGTACTTGAATATTAATAATGATACATGAACTAGAATTCCTAGAATATTAAGTGCGTACTTCTGCCCCACCCTACTCTATAGGGGAAAACCATCGGGGGGAAAACCTGAGCAGGATCAGGGGCTGAGAGTAGTTTTAGACCTTACTTATGGTCTAAGAGGTCAGAATGTAACTTGTGACAATTTCTTTACATCGTATAAATTGGGTCAAATGCTTCTCAAAAGAAATCTTACTATGTTAGGGACTGTCAGGAATAGCAAGCCTGAGCTACCTATCATGGAAGTAAATAACGTTGTGCATAGTTCCAAATTTTATTTTACTAAAGATCAGCATCAGCATTAGATCAGTTGTGTCTTATATTCCAAAAAAATACAAGACGGTCATTCTAATGAGTACGTTTCATAACCAGAAACAAATAAGTGACAGAGAAGACAAAAAACCACAAATTATACTTGATTATAATTCTACAAAGGCAGCAGTTGATACATTAGATCAGCTAATCGGTACATACACATGCAAACGAAAAACAAATCGATGGCCCATAATCTTATTTTACATTTTAGATACCAGTGCCTATAATGCTTTCGTCTTATGGCGCGAAATAAATCCAGGCTGGAATAAAAATGTTTTGTTCAAAAGAAGGCTGTTTTTGGAACAACTGGGCAAACAATTGGTAAATCCTTACATTTTGTCCAGAAAACATCTTCCCCGTAATGAACAAGCAGCTGCAATTGTAACAGCTATTCAACAACCATTGGTGGAAAATTCTACCGCACCTCTTCCTGGAACTAGCAACAAAAACAAACGAGCACACTGCCAATTTTGCCCTTCTAAATGTGATAACAAAACTAATATGACCTGCATTAAGCGTAAAAAATATTTGTGTAAAGAACACGTGACCTATTATTGTCCCGACTGTAAGAAGTAGTGGATCATATCAATTATTAGACATTTTTTATTCCATTTTCTTTTTTTTTATTTAAATTTGGTTGAATTTATTGTAAGTTTCAAGTTTCATATAAAAAACATTGCATGAGAGAAATAAAGTTAATAAAAGTACAAAAATTGTTATTTTGGTTTTAATTCACATTTCAGGAGTTCGGGTCATTATGACCCAAAGGAGCATAAGTGTATAGTCTTGTCGAGGAGAACAGCAGGGTTAAACATAACATAATCGTAGTGTTACCCATAACTGTTAATTGTTAGGAACAATTTGTAAAATAAATTAAATCATGTTTCAATTTACTTTTTGTTCTTTACATAATTTTGAGGTTATATTTAGTATTGGCACAT
This sequence comes from Vesta saturnalis, assembly GCA_036346205.1. Lineage (NCBI taxonomy): Eukaryota > Metazoa > Arthropoda > Insecta > Coleoptera > Lampyridae > Vesta > Vesta saturnalis. The sequence continues at coordinate 455,981 of JARFJB010000058.1, forward strand.
TATCATATATATTGCGGAAAATTGTGACTAAAATCATGTTTCATAAGAGCGGTGGTGTAAATGATTATTGATATCATTGTATTTTTGTATTCAAATAATTATTTATAATAAAAATTGAGCCAAGTTGTTTTTAAATCTAAATTGATTGATTCTTTAAAAATAAAAATCCACAGAATTGTTCTTAAAATTGGTTGTAACGGAAGAAATGAATTTGTCCTTTACTTGTGCACTTCATTGTATAAAATAAAATGATAAAACTAAGACCTAAATTCAATTTAAGTACCTACTAACTTATTATTAAACTATAAAATTATTGAAGACAAACAATTAACTTACGGTTATTTAGACTAGTAATACCTGCATATAATTCTATAAATCTAGATTGTTACAATATTTAGTATCATTATCGAAAGTATTTATTGTATTTGTGTTTGTTATTTTGTGTGCGCACACACACACAAAATATCTGGTGACCTTACCTACAAAGTGGAAATTTAAAGAAATGAAATTTTAATAATTTTTTTTAAATTATGCAACCTCTTTTTTAATACGTTCATAACGAAAATTGGCAACATTGTATAAACAAAAACAATAATCTATGTTAGATTCCTATTTAATTTTAACCCTTTGTTTGCTTTATTTTTGGCTGCTTAGAACATGAATAATCGATATCTTTAAAGTCTATATGTTGGTATTTTTATATTTTTGAAATATACATGTTTCAGGAATATTTAATAAAAACCAAAAACTCCTAATACAAAATTTGAAGTATATGTGTTGTCAATTGCATAACCTTCTATACCTACGTATGTATATGTCGGCTAGAAGGTAAAAAGTTAATAGACAACTAAGTGTGCCAATAACTAATCGCACGTTCTGGCTACCTTGTAATTAAATAATCAATTTTTCTTTAAACATAAACATTCAGAGCAAAGCAATACATCTATTAATCACATTGAGTTATTACAGTTACAACATTGCATACATCAGTTACAACAGAAGAAAAGTTACACAAACGATTGCAAAACAACTACTACATAACAGCTAGTTCTTATTTTTAGGTCGACTGAGTATTTAGTTATAAAACAACATAAGGTACTAGTACAATCAACTGGTACTGAAGTTCCACTATAATAAACTGCAAAACATGTACAGCTGCGCCTCAGATGACCTGTCCACACAAAAGCATACAGTTAACGTATTGGTTTAATCTGACCTTATTTAAAAGAACCACATCAATACACTATTGGCTCCTATCCTTATCTACAAGTAAGTAGTAATTACTCCTATACTTGGTAACTCAAACATCTACAGCATATCCATGGCCCAATTCTTCAGGTAATAAGATTTTCTCCACATTTGCTTGTATACAAGACCGAAAGGTAATTTAAACCCTAAGAAGCTTTCATGACAATTAACAACTATTTGAACCATGTATGATTTACACAATGATAAACTGAAGAAGAGTCATTCACAAAAAACCAACTTGAGCAAATATTAATGTTCCACAGATACAAAATCAAGATTGTGGATAAAAAATTGAAGTTTAACGGCTGAAATTATTTCAAATTAACATAAAATATTAGACCTCTAATATACGTACCAAAGGATGTCAGATAATGTTCTTTTATTTTACATCACATTAATACAGTTGATTATTAGTACACACCAATGACATTTAACCACCAATTGTCATCAAAATCAATACAGGAATTATGTTATGAAATAGTCCCAATACGGTGTACCACCAAATTTTCTTTGCGGGAACATTTTATACGCCATTTCAGCTTCAATCCTACACATTCATAAAAAGAGGGAAAATTTTTCCACTACACCCCCCCAAAGATACCAACCTAAAAATTTCTTTCGATGTTTAAGGGGCGTTTACGTCTCACTGCTAAAGTACGTTCTCTTTAACCGAAATTGACATTAACACACAATATTATTGTGCATTCATTCTAAAGTTTAAGTAAATATTTTTTTCTCCAACCACCTAAATAAGACACTATATTGTGACAGTACTTCATACCAATAATTCCTGATTTCGTGATTCTTCGGTGCCTCCATGGCACCTGTACAAATACTTATTTAACTTTTTTTTGTAACGAATAACGTTAAAAAAGTCAAACATATATAAATAACGTTATTTAGTTTTTTTAATGATGGGTTGGTGACGTGATAAATTATGCGACTAAATCTGCGACTACCTACTGGATTTTTAAAACTGAAATCAACTGTATTCTTAAATTTTATTAAACTTTGTTAAAATGAGCGGCAGGGAAGAAAGCATTCACACAAAGACTGCAGCAATTACACTGTAAATGTGCGAAATCTAAACAATTGTGCTTTTTCTCCCACTTCAATAAGTTTACATTTGCGTACTTAAAAGTAATGTAAACTTACATTTCTGTATAATCCTTGTAATTCTTTTCAATAATAAATATTTTTGTAACTGATTTTGCATCAAATGACAATTGAAATTTTACGATGACATTGCAGGCATTTGTTTTAATCAAAACGTAATATTTGTCCTAGTACTGAAAGTAATTTGACCTTGACTAAACATCAGCGTCATGTGATTGACGTTCATAGGATGTCATTATGTCAATAAACACCAAGTGTTTGCATGTTCATCATAAACAACGTTTTCAGTTGTAAGTGTGGATATTCAATTGAATCTCGTTTTTTTTACTTTCGTTGTAAGCAAGATTTTGTTAGGAACGAATAAGTTCAAAAGTAAATATGTAATTAAAAATTATTATTAATTTTATTAAATACATAAATAAAAAGTTTACCTCGAGCAGGATTTGAACCTACGACCTGTGCTTTGCTAAAGTAGCGCGCTATCCAACTGTGCTATCGAAGCACAAGCCCCAATCGACGTAAATTTTGTCTTTATGTATGTAGAACTGATGTGAATTCTAAATATAATGAGATAACAGTCAATTTAAATTAAATATAATGACTGTTACTCCATTATATGTATAATTCACGTCAGTTCTACATACATAAAGACAAAATTTACATCAATTGGGGCTTGTATCTCGATATCTCAGTTGATTAGAGCGGTACTATAGCAAAGTACATGTTATAGGTTCAAATCCCACTCGAGGTAAACTTTTTATTTATGTATTTAGTAAACTTATAATTGTTTTTAAGTGTAAGGTTATTTAAATATTTTGAGTAATTATCTTCCATGAACAGAATTTTAGTCGACATCGCTGGTGGCGTCATTTGTCTTCACGTTATTTCAATGTTATATACTCACTTTGTATAAAATAGAAATGTCTGATAATAACAGCTACATAAATAAAGGTTTCCCAAACAAGTGGTGAATTGCAAATAAATGATTGAATATAAAGGAAGATTTGCTGGAGGAAAAATTTTGTTTTGTTCGACCATAGGATTTATGGACTACGCTTCGCGCCGTCCAGAAACTTTTTCGTCCTGAAAATTGCCATTTTTTGTAGTAATGAAACAAAAAACTATACTTCTAGTATCATCACCGATGTCATTATAGCCATTAACTCACAGAACATTTTACGAAAACGTTTAAGTTGGCAACGCTTGATCCGGAATTATGTCATGCATGCCACTCCTACAAAATGCATCAAAACCAGGATGCGTCCAGTGGAAAACTTTAATGTGAGCAAATTGGCGACCGTATTTTTGACAATTTCACGTATTTCAGGAAGCATACATGCAAAATTATCTTGATTATCTTCCATTTTCATGTTTTGTGACAGAATTTGGATATAACAAAAGGCGACTAGATCAAATTTTCGAAATTAAGAAATTACCAACCGCCACAAAAATCCCGAAATCAACTAACGTAAACAGTTTTCTTAAAAACGGCATACAGCCAATTGCAAAAAAATAGCGTAAAAACGTGTTTTGTAACGGTATAAACGGGTGGTAGAACGGGATTACAGATAAAATTGGCCTTTTTGCCCCGACTAGTCAGCGTATGGGTGTGGGTATGATGTTGATAAATTTTGCACATCCACAATAGTAAAACGTACGTAAGTCAAAATAGGGGATGAAGACGTAATCAGTTCGGTTTAGGGCGCCAGAATGTTTGGTAGTCAAAATAAGGGACGTCGTGCCAAAGTTACGAATATATAGCGTGTCTAAACATACAAAAAACATACGCTTACCTACTTGCAATCAATCCCAGGTGTCCTCAACAACAGCTCAGCAAACCACCTGAAATAGGGCTTCAAAATAACACTACACGCCTGACAAATAAAATCGTGATAAACACTCAATAAAGTTACGTTACTACACCTCAGTGTAAATAATTAGGCATTAAATAATAATCAAAACAAAACAAAAAAATCACCTTTGTTGAAAGCACTTAATATTAGCAGTGCGTGCCTTGTTGCAGGGAAAAAAACATTAGCTTCCTCCAAAAGTTCAGCCACTTCAATGTCCTTTAATTTGTCTTCTGCTAAATTCTTTTTCTTCCACATATTGTACCACAAATCTAATTCTGCAGAGACATCACCCAACTTATAAAATTCCATGAAAGATTCTGCATTATTTTTGAAATCTTTTGAAGCCATTTTGAGCATGCTTGAAGGATGAAGATAAGTTAAAGCAAAAGCAGGTGTATTTTCGTTGGAGAATCTAGCATCCAAAGACGAAGTTAAAGAATCAAGATAGGGGATGATTATTGACCGCTTCCAGTATTCAACTGCAGACTTAGATGGTGGATTACTTCTGTGTACTTGCTTTTCAGTGACTCGTGGTACTGACAACTCAACCCCTACTTTCTCTGCGATATCAAGTGATTTTTTAAATAATTCATAAGAAACATTTTCGACATCTTGTCTATCTTCTTTGATTACATCTAGAATATCATCAATATGTTTCTTCACCATAACCAAATTCATACTTTTACCTTGTAAAACGTTTACAACGGGTTCCAAAATTGCAGAGTATCTTGCAATTATGTTTAAGCCTAAGATGAATATTGGTTTAGTAACTGCATAGTGCAATTGGTAGACAGATTTTCTTGTTGCATAGTTTCCTTCGACAGATAGATGTTCTAGTGCTTTAACAATGTCAGTGAAGCTTTCTGAAAATTTTTTTATGCTCTTATATTTTTCCGACCATCTGGTCTCACAAAGCCTTGAAAGATTTGGAACCGATTTCCTACGGGCTGGCGATTCACGAAAGAAGGTTATTGTGTCTTTAACCGTTGCAATTGTGTTTCTTATTTCTGGTAGCTTGCTAGTATCAGTGACCGCAAGATTTAGTCTGTCGCTGGAGCAATGGAAAAATAAAGATTTAGCGTACTTTTTTTTTAAGAATGGCTTGTACACCACCTTCTTTGCCGGCCATCGTGGCACACCCGTTAAATCCGAATCCCATACAATTATCGGCGGAAAAATTATTATCTTCTAAAAAACTTTGAATTGCGCTAGCTATTGTAGAAGCATCTTGACATTGTAACTCAATGTAGCCTACAAATTCCTCCCTGATTATTTTTTGGCTTTCATCATAGAACCTTAATCCAATAGAAAGCTGCTCTTTTCCAGCGATATCTGCTGTTTCATCAGCCATTACAGCATAAGCTTTTGCCCGTTTACAGTCTTCGATTATTTTTTCTTTGATAACTTCACCGCATAATTGTATGATCTCATTTTGAACTGTTGGTGAGGTATAGACTGCGTTTTTTGACATTTATTCAAGTGGCTCTTTAGCTTCTCATCACCAGAGTCAATCCTCAAATTTAAAAGCTAAAAGAAAACTCCCTCATTTCCTTGTTTTCCTGTAAGCGGCAAATCATGAATTCCACAAAATATTATGCATGAAATAATTGCTGACAATATTTGTTTATTTTCTTCAATCGTCTTATGGTGCCCTATTTGCAACTGGGCATCAACAGGAGCATTTTCAAGAAATGCTTTTGCAGCAGCTGTTGAAGATTTGTGGTAATGGCTGCCAACGTGCTTTCTACAATCTTCATGTATATCCTTAAACTTCATGTAAGGCCTTACCATAAATGACCCCAAAACTCCTCTAACTGTAGCAATTCTTGGCGGAAATAAAACACAATACAAACATAGAGCACCTTTCAAACGACTTGAGTACACCAGCCATGGAGTATATTGATCTAACCAGCGATGGTTAAATTTTCTTTTCAAGTGAATGGCATCAGAAGCAAAATCGTAATTGGATGATGGAACCCAAGGGTTTGTCAACAATTCCTTCTTTTTTTCAGAAGGCAAGTTATTGGCACAACTAACATAACGAACAATGTCATTTTCATGGTAGCCATCGCGTTCTTCAGTTTGTTTAGAGGTCCCAATTCCAGAGACAGCTTCATGTAGATTTGAAGAACTACTTGAGCCTCCTTCAAAAATAGATTCCGATTTTGATGTTCCGACCATTTTATTTTCATCTTCATCACAATCATTGCTTCCACTTCCACTACTGTCATCATGAACTTTTTTCCGTTTTAGAGATTTTTAACCTAAAAATAATAACCTAATATCATTCTTGTTCTTAGTCCCTAGTATAAAAATTAGTATAAAACAAAACTACCATGTAATGATAGCTTATAATGTGGATATACTATATCCGATATTAATATTTTTTCTCTAAATTAAAAACACAAAATGAAATTAATAGCTCGTATAAAGCGCTGTTTGATCTTTAATATTTGAAAATTTGAAGTTTTTATATTTAGTCCCATTTGAGATATCAGCTGTCAAAATCGGTGCATTATTGTAATTTTTGTTATAATTAGAAGGCAAAAAAGTCGGCATCATAATAATGAAAAATATATAAAATTATATTAATAATGCACAGAATCTTTTGCCAAAGCTAATAAAAATTGTTTCACAAAGATACAAGCAAAGAGTAAAGAGCAATCGGCAATTTTGTAAAGGGCTGCAATTGAATTTTTTTCCAAACGTTGCGATACAAATAATTTTGAACAAAAATTAACATCGGATATAACATATCTACATTATAAGCTATCATTACATGGTAGTTTTGTTTTATTTGGTGCTGGTCGAGCAACCAATTTTCACCATTTCTAATGGAATGACTCTTTTCTGTGATTTCTGTCTCTTTATTCTGTGGTAAAACTATTGTTACGGATTTTCCCTCTTGTTTCTCAGGCAATAATTTAACACTGATAACTATTCACACCAACTTTATTTAAAACCAATAAAGTTAACAAAACAACACAAATATTCACTTTCTCAACACTTTTTAACTATTCCGCTTTTAAATCTCGCGCCTCGCTTTCTATTCGCCGTATGCAACTTCGTATCCTGCACTATGTACTGTACTGTCTGTCTTCGCGCCGGATAGGCAATTTTATATACCCTTTTTGAGCCTAGAAATAGCCAGAATATTCGCATCGCCGGTTCCCGTATATTCCTCACTTGTATCTCGATTTTTCTCGAAGAAAACCAGTGGCGTTTCGTTACACTATTAAATAGGACACTGTCGCTAGACAAGAGCACTTACACACCAACTCAATAGTTGTTGCAAAAAATATTGTCCTATGTTAGGATTTGGAGCAAGTTGTGTTTTAACCACTTGATAGTTTTGCACGAACTGCACTCGGGCGTGGCATTTTTCGTACACTGACGATCCCGAGTCTCGTTCAGGCAACTTTTGTTTTAACTTGTTGGTGCAGGTCTTACGTACGTTATAAGAGTATTTATTTCGGATTCTGCTGTAGGATTGTGTATTGAATGTTTCAAAATATTTCACACTAAAACTACTTATTGAGTAAATTTATTTTAATTAATTAATAGGATTAAAAAATGTAGTTAAATGAAAACAAAAAAAAGAGACAATTTTTTAACCATTTTTCTCAAAAATGTCCGACTGTTAAGTGGTTTAATCGAACACTAAAAATTGACGTATCCTGAGAGTAAATCGAACACTCGTTTTTATCCAATTCTGGGTGGGACAATTCTGGTGTGCACCAATGCATTAAATGCCTAGATCGAAAACGCTATTAATATATATTTAGCACTATGTCAGTTTTTCAAACAGCTTTGTTTTTTGCTGATGAAATATATTTTAGTGACAAAGGACACGCGAATAATTTTATTTATTATAGCTTATTAATTAATTTTAAAATGTTCATAAAAGCAACCAAACGACCACAACAACAAACAAAATATATAAAACAGATAACAAAAAAAATATGCAGAACAGAAAAATATGTATATTTTAGATTTAATTTTTTGTTTATTAAAATTTAAAAATTATTTAATTTATTTTTACTCTTCCAGGGGGCAGTTGCCCCTCCCTCCCCTCAGCTGGCTACGCCCATGTTTATTACTCAAAACTTACTTAATATTAAACTGAACCACTGCAATTAACCGATTCCATGTCGCCAAAACGATATCAACCACATTTAAATCTACATTCTTTCTTTAAGTTACTTAATTTTACAAAACTTTCTATTAAATCTTAAGGAAATCAAACGAAATAAACCTTATTTACACTTATATACAACTATTTACAAATAAACCGTTACTCAACATTCAATAAACGGGGAATAATAAAAAAAAAACAATCTAATTAACAAAAAAAAAAAAAAACTTAAGCTCGCAACACACCATCCTTAAAGGTCGCTACACACGTAAAACAAATTTATCCATAAAAGCTCAACTTGACAACAAAAATTTGACGGTAAATCGCTAGAAAATCATGATCCTATCACAGTTTCATAAGACCTTGAAGCACTCATTCTTTAAAAAACTGTCAAAAGTAATCGTGCTGTGTTGCCTACTTAAGCAAGGCACATGATGACCAAGTACCATATTGAATTCATAGTTTGTTGAGAAAATGCCAAAAGCCGTCACAAAGAGTACACAGTTGCAAATTTTAAGGTGTTATAAGTACCTTAAAAATAGTAGAATGGGGAAAACTAATGGGGAACATATCGTAATGGTGTCGGATATATTTCCAGTAAATAAGAATTTAAATCACTTTTTTATGCGTACATTATGTATTTGGTTTTAGGTTTCATAGCGAAAAATCCAAGACATCATAACGGCAAGACCTCAAAATTTGAAGTCAACATGTTGTGGTAAACGCGGAAAATCTGAGTTTTGAGATTTCAACTTTCGGCAACGACTAATTTGGCAATTTAATTCGAAAAATGAATATTTTACTTTGGACAAATTGTATCATCACGTTAAAACAGATTGCGATTTTGCTGAGGGTTGAACGACATTATTTATAATTTCGAAATCAATGAGTTATAAACGCAGACGTGTCGATAGACTGAAAATTTTACGTCAAATTAAACACGCCGTTGTAGCCAAATTCCGTTTTTGAGAAAATCTGCAGGTGCAAAGTTTAAGATGTCAGCTTTGTATATCTAGACGAAACGTGAATTTATCAAAATGGTTCTAGTATCCATCATTTGGTGCACGATTCTGACATCAAAAGCAATCCGTACAAAATTAAAGGTAAAGGTAAAAGGTATACCATTTTACACGCGGGGTGTAATTTAGGATCTTTGGAAAACTGCAACTATTTACTCGATTCGGAGAACGCGGGTCGCGATTATCATAAAACTATGAATAGAGGCCGGTTTCCAATTAGGTGAATAAACAGCTGATTCCTGCGCTGTCCATATTACCCGGAAATTGTGCGGTGGCTGTGGAACGCACCGTATCATTGGGTGCACTTAGATAAGCCACCCTTATTCTTTAGTAAGAACGATCAGCTGCAGGTGTGGTTGATTACGCACAGGGTTGAAATTGTGCGCAAATTACAAAAAAAAAGCAGCTGTGTAACAGCATTCAACCTTTTAGGTCCAGAAGGAAAAATTATGTAGTTGATAATATTTTGATTAAGCATGTGTATGAAATTTACTATTGCCATTGTGAATATAATCCTATTGAAATGGCATGGGGTTTTTGTAAAATTTAATACAATAGGCAAATAAGTTCTGAACCTCCATCGAAGGATAGGATTGAAAAATTACGCTTTGAGGCTTTATCCAAATGTTCTCCTCCAATGTGGCAAAATTTTTACGCGTACATAGAAACGATTATTTCAAATTATTATAAGTTTTTGTTATGAATGAATGAGTTCAAAGGTAAGTATGTAAATAAAATTATATTAATTTAATATAATTTTATTTGATTATTTCAAATGTTTGGGAGAAACGTATAGGAAATTTTTCTATTGAAAATATCCCATCTGTTATTATAGCACTAGGAGAATCCAATTCAGATTCAGGTAGTGATATTGATTCAGATTCTTCTGATGATGTAATGCAGTTGGGGTGAGACCCCAATGTGTGGCATCAACATTTTAGTTTAAAAACATTATTTTAAATATTTGGTTTTCGTCAGGTCTTGTCCGTGGATACGAAAGCAGCAATCTGGTGGCCAATTCCATTTAGCTATGACTTAAATAAATACATGTCTGGTTATTTATTTTCATGTGTACGTAACAGTCAAAAAAAGAACGACGCATCAAATTTCACCATGAAATCAATTATTCCATTGGATTACTTACGAAAAAGTGCTGTGGGTTTCCTGTATAAGTTAAATTAAATGAATACATATTGATGTTCTGGTTACCTATGGACTTTGCGACCAAAGAACTAAGTTTGCATATAAAAATACCTGTACAGCATGTTTAATATCTAAGAAAAAAAAGAGAAAAGTGCAGTTGGTAAATTTTATCACGAAAGCAAGTCTTCACATTGGATTACTTTCTCCCCTGTTTTATATTTTGGAAGATAGAAAAAAGGAGTTTTTACGTAACTTTGGGTAACAAAATATGTCAATGTATTCAGGGCGGGATCTAGGTCGTTTGTGAGGGGGGGGGCAAACAAAAATTTGCCACCCACCCTCAAAAAAAAACCCTAACACCCAAAAAGTTAATGTACGTAAAAAAAAGATTAGATATGGTTTTAAATCTTACGTCATAATTTATTTGCACATCTTGTACCTATATAACTTATGGCAGTTTCAAGAACAGTAAGACACTAAGGGCCAGTTGTATAAAACCTTCCGTTCACCGATGGTTAGTCAACCGCAGGTACAACCCCAACCGACGGTTGAGTGTGGTTTCCGTTGTATAAAAATTGCCCTGAGGTCGGTACAATAACTCTGGTTGAAAATTATTTATATGTTGGTCATCATGGTAGTTGGTGTTCGGACCAATGAGAGAAATTGAAAAATAACTAAACCTGAGATAAGCAAAATAACTAGTGTGTATTGATATTAGTATATGAATTCCTAACCTATTATCATTGTTTACTATTATTTTTACTTGTATGTCATTTTTTGTTCATCGTTCTCTTTAAATTTAAATATTACCTACAATTTATACATGGCTGGATCATGCTGTAAAAGAACTGTGTATAGTGATGCAGATGTTTCTACATTAGTAGTTTTGATTTATACCCATAGACAAAGTGGAATGTAAGAAAACAGACATGCTGACATGGAAAGGAAGGGTAAAATCTTATTATTTTTAAAGAAAAATGTATGATTACCAATATATGATAGGATGCTGTGTGGGATAAAATTCGTGTAGATTTCAACACCGGTGCTACAGAACAACGAACAACAGAACAATTACCCAGAAAATAAAACAATTTAAACAAAGACACCCGAAGGTATATTGCTAAACAGCGGCAGAATTTATATAGGACTGGTGGTGGCCCCGTAGAATATGAAGTACCAGATGTCATAAAAGATGTATATGAAAAAATAAAAGCAATTATCAACATGTCCGTCATATGTATGGAAGCTAGGCCTGGTGATAGTTATAATATAGGTAAATTAAAATACCAGCTAAAATGCATAATTATGGTGATCTTATATTTTACATTACAGATTCAGCATCACAAAGTGTACATGTGCAAGTGCTGCTTTTTGTGAAAGTGCATCAATACCACCACCGAACAATGAGTCAACAATTGTGGAAGATCATTGTAGCAGCATTAATGTAATTAAATGAGAAAATTTTATAATACAGGTATATATATATATATATATATATATATATATATATATATATATATATATATATATATATATATATATATATATATATATATATATATATATATATATATATATATATATATATATATATATTATTATAAAATTTTGAATCTGGTTCTGAACAGAATTTGTTTCAATCACCTTATTTATTTCATTTGGCCTATAAAAAAAATTTTGCTGTGAAAAATATTTGAGTTTTACACTTTTACAATCAGGTGATTTAAACAAATTTTGTTGGTTCAGAAACTGATCCAAAAAATTATTTTGTGAAATAATACCACTGAATGCTCTAAAAGGTCATTGCTCGATGTCAATTTTTCCATTTCTCGTTTAAAGTTATGTAGCATTTCCTAAATTTTTCAATTCATTCTTACTAAATAATTAGGCTGGTAGACTTTAATTCAACTTTAAACCGAAAATTGAAATAAATTAATATTCCGATAAACACCACTTCTAAATAACAAATATTAACAACTTCTCCTTCTCGATGTATCATTCAAACTTCATAGCTAAAATAAGCAACTATTTCGTATAAACCTTTGTGGTATCTTGCAGAATAAGGGCATTTTATTGAGAAAATTTCAATTATTGGTCATTTACCACTAATCGGTTCACCACTGGTATAATCTGTCTAGTGCATATTCAGTTTTACGTGATGCACCAACTTTTATCTGGAATTTTTTTTTTTGAGAAATTGATATTAACAAAGTTTTACTTATTGATCACTCTGTATATAGTTCCATTTGAAAAAATGTGACCATCATATTTTGACCCACTATTTACACAAGATAGTCATTTTAACAAAATAGAATGACCTATTACCAATTTCAATTAAATTGTACTAGAGTTAAATCAACATCGGAAGACACCAAGCTGCGCAAAAAAAATGACGTCAGAGTGTAAAGCTCAACAAAAAAATATACGTTTGAAAAAATAAAAGTTTAGGTTATGTTACTTCGCGTTTGTTGTCCAAGAATACAATTTTAGATGTAAAATTTTTGAAATAATCATAAAATAAAATCATATTTTATTGTCATAGTTACAAAATCTAGTTTTTTTAAAATACATTTGCCAATAACAATTAATCTCCAGACTTTAATATTAGCAGAGCATTATTTATAAAGCCCATTTCACCACCTAAAATAATGATAAATAGCAACATATTTACATTATAAAATTAAATAAACATTCTCAGCGTGTACGATTATAAGGCGATTTCCTTTCCCAATAGGAGATTTAAGACCTGCGTTTGTCCCATCTGTCCACGAATATGGTGTCGTATGAGACGAATGTATGTATGTTTCATTTAAAATTTACATAAGATTATGCAGTAGAATGTATAGTTTATAATCTTCAAAACTAACCTGTGTATATAATTGGTCGTCCTGCTTTCCAATAATTAGTGATCGAAGTTATGAATTCCTTCGAATATTACAAAATAAAACGTTGTTATCCAACTGCTTTTTACCTGTATTGATACTTTTAAACTATTTGTAATTGTTCCACACAATCTAAAGAACTAGATTTGATTACATTAATATAACGTGAAATTAATAATTAAAGTAACTTATAAATTCAATACAGGCAGCGGATAGTTTAAAAAAAAACTGTTTTATAGAATAAGTAATAAACAAATTTGATACGCCGGAAAAACAAGAGGTTATAAACAAAAGTTGGCAAACGATCAGCTGGAAAGTAACGTTTTTAGAGCGCACAGTACTAATATCTGTGTCATTTTCCAATCATTACTGCATCTTTATCTAGTTTAAAAATGCGTTTCTGCGCTGGTGTCTTCCGATGTTGATTTTACTCTAGCCTAACTATTTGGTAAAAACGAATTGAAAAATTCAGGAAATGCTACTTAACAAATAACAATTAAATGAGAAATGGAAGAATAACTGCATTGGCGTCGATCAATGACTTTTTAGAGCATTCAGTGGTATTATTTCATAACATAACTTTTTGAATCGGGTTCTGAACAAAATTTGTTTCAATCTCCTTATTTGATTATTTTATTTGACCTATAAAAAAAAAAACTTGTTGAAAATAACAATAAACCTTTTATTTTACAATAGAGTTTTGTTGTGAAAAATATTATTTGAGTTTCACACTTTACAAATAAGGTAATTTAAACAAATTCCGTTTGTTCAGAACCCAAAAAATTATTTTATGAAATAATACCACTGAATTGCTGTAAAGTCACTGATTGACGCCAAAGCTGTTATTTTTACATTTTTCGTTTAAATCTTATTTGTTTAGTTTCTTTTTCAATTCATTCTTACCAAATAGTTAGGCTAGTACACTTTAATTCAATTTTAAACCGAAAATTGAAATAAATTAATATTCCAATAAACGACACCCCTAAATAACAAAAATTAACAACTTCTTGATGTCATCCAAAGCTCATATCTGGGTATGTCAATCTAAAATAAATAACTATTTCCTATAACCCTTTTTGATATCTTGCAAAATAAGAGCATTTACAACTAATCGGTACACCACTGGTAGAATCTGTCTAGTGCATATTCAGTTTTATGTGATGCAGCAACTTTTATCTGGAATATTTTTTCTGAGAAATCCATATTAACAAAGTTTTGCTTATCGATCAAATACTTTGGACCACACTGTATATAGTTCCATTTGAAAAAATTGAGAAAACGTGACCATCACATTTTGACCCACTTTTACACAAGATAGTCATTTTAACAAAATACAATGATCTATTACGAATTCCAACAAAAATAAAAAATATTTGATTAAAAAGCCATGTGTTAAATATATCTGCTCTATTCAGCTACAGGGTTTGAAAAGCATCAAAAATATTACATAAAAATAGCTGTAGTTTCTACAGCACTCAATATTACCTAATGTGTGCTATATTGTCAGAATAGAACAAGTGAGCAGAATGTACCATTTAAAAAAACAAGCTTAATGTCTCCTGCATTTGCGTAACACCCTGTACATATAGTTAATTTTAAAATATACATACTGCTATTGTATTAAATTTTTGTCTAAAACATTTTTTTGTAATTTTAATAATAAAGCCTTAATCAACCGAGCTCCTATTGAAAGGACATACCGTATATATTTATAGATGCATTGTTAAGAGGTAATAGCAGCGCCCCTTCCTTCTTCCATATTGACTCAATTATTATAAAACTATTTTAGTGTTTAATGCCAAACAACATCCATTCTCATACTGTTTATTAGCCCGAACCCTACTTCTTATTTTATCATAACTCTAGTGGGAAATTCACATAATAGATAATTATTAAAACCTTTATTGTCAAATCAACAATAACATTTGATTTTAGAATGCAACAATTAGACAAGCTCAGACCGTCTACAAGTTATATGTATCTAATATCAAATCTATTAATAATATGAATTACATTAAAACTATGTACATAAATTTAAATTACAATCACAAAATAGGTACATTACTTTTATGATAAAATTACTATGGCAAGCCATATTTTTTTAAGATGAAACAAAGGTACCAATTGCAGTAGACATAGTAAGAAGTTTAATCTGTTTGTTCCTTCATGCGATTAAGTGCACTTCCTGCTTTAAACCAAGTAATTTGAAGGTCGTTGAGAGTATGATTAAGCGTGATTTTATCAACTGAGCCATTTACATGTTTAACTTCACATAAAACAGGCTTACCGGGGGTTAAATTACCTAAATCAAGTAAACTTATCTTATCAGTTGGTTGAATCTTATCATAATCGGAGGGATTTGCAAAGGTGAGTGGTAGTAAGCCTTGCTTTTTTAGATTAGTTTCGTGAATTCTTGCGAAAGATTTAACAATAATAGCACGTCCTCCTAAATGTCTTGGTTCTAAAGCTGCATGCTCCCTAGAACTTCCTTCTCCATAGTTCTCATCGCCCACAGCAACCCATTTAACATTATTTGCTTTGTAATGACGTGCAATGTCTGGTACAGAACCCCATTCGCCTGTTAATTGATTTTTTATTTTGTTCATTTCACCATTTTCAAAATTTGTTGCACCGATAAACATATTGTTAGAGATATTATCAAGATGGCCTCGATATTTCAACCATGGACCGGCAGCAGAAATATGATCAGTGGTACATTTTCCTTTTACCTTGATCAAAACAGTCATATCTTTGAGATCATTGCCATCCCATTTATCAAATGGAGATAGCAATTGCAAACGATTTGATTTAGGATCAACAACTACATTTAGTGATGCGCCGTCCTTCTTGGGAGCTTGATAAGTATCTTGACCAGGATCGAATCCCTTTGAAGGTAATTCATCTCCGAATGGTGGAGTTAGCTTGAATTTTTTTCCATCAGAACCTATTGAAAGTGATAACTACAAATTACAACCAATTCATTACATACATACCTGTAAGTTCGTGTTTTGTGGGATCAAAATCGAGGTTTCCAACAATACTTAATGCAGTGACGAGTTCTGGTGATGTTACAAAACAATGTGTTGCAGGATTAGCATCATTACGACCAGTAAAATTTCGATTGTAAGAGGTTACTATTGTGTTTTTCTCGCCTTTTTTTACATCTTGACGATCCCATTGGCCAATGCATGGTCCACATGCATTTGCAAGAACCTTGTAAAAAAAATTAGTTTCAGGTATTTAATGCATCAAGTTTGATATTTATTGACAATTTAGAAACCAAATTAATAAGTTGGTTAAATTCTATAAGTAAATACTCTCATTACCTAAAGTTATAGCACGAGCCAATGATTTTACCAAAAGTTTGACATTTTTAATAATAAATAGCCTCAAAGCATAACCACCAATTACTAGAACAAAATTTACACAAATAACTCCTTACACTGCAGAATTAAGTTTAATGAAAAAAATGGATTACAGCAGCATTTTTAATGCAGGTGAATATATTTTTTCGCTTTAATAGTTAAGGCTGTTTTATCACTTGTGACAACTTCAGATTTGAAGTAGGCGGTTCTCTATTTTTAAAGTCTGCATTGCTACAAGACACACGTTATCACTCTAATGGTCTAATGCAACCATTCTTTTGTGTTGTACAAAAGAATAAAATATAAGTCGAACGTTTATCAAGCAACCGCCCTAAGTTACGACATGCAGAAGACCTCCATTGGTTGAGGCATTTTCAATTAAATTGACAGGAATATTTCAAATACATGTGGACCGGCAACATCTGGGTTAATTCTTAGAAACGAATCTACATACTGTTTATCGGTGAATATTTTTGCACTTTTGTGCAACAAATGTTTAGTACGTGAATTTTGATAGTATAAGATAAAAAATTTTGTGAAACGATGATGGACAAATAAAAAATTTTATACGAATGATATGCTTCCAGTATTATTTTAAAAAAACGTTATTTTAGCATGAACTTTCTTTTTTTTAAGTAATCGTTATAGGCTAAGCACAAAACGACTGATTCATATATTTGTTGTTTTATATTATATTCATCCTATTTAATGTTTTCTTCTTTTTTTACTATTGTTAGTAATGACAATACTATTGAGCTTGAAGCTAAAAAACATCTGGTAAATCCGTGGACAGTATGCAGTTAATTTTAATTTATATAACTGAGGGACATCTAATTAAAAAATTCAAATCACTTTTACAGTGATCATTTCACGACATGTAGAAAAACCCAATCAGAAGCTTTCATGAAATGTGTTGTGAAAATTTAAAATTGATGTGCCAGTCGGATTCATTTGTCAAGTATGACGTTTTCCCTAACATAAAGTTTGTGTCGGCCTTGGAAACAAACCCGCCAATAATAAGCCGAAGAAGCCAACTAAGTCCAACCAGTTTATGTGATTGTTGCTCTATCTTATTAATTTTGTCTGTGAAATGATATAAAAAAATATAACTCTTAGCTGATTTCTTTTTATAATACTTTTATTGAAACATTTAGTCAATCATGTTACTAGATAATACCACTCGTTTTGTGTACTCTGTATTGTGAAGACCCAACACGCATTTGCATTTCAATAGGACTATCGCAAGAATTCAGCCACTTATTATAATATACTATTGCACATTTAACATTTGTTTGAAATTGCTTAGCCATCATAAAATGTACACCTTGTACAAAAAATCGGCTTTAGTTGCACTACACTTCAAACATCTTGACAGATTTTTCAAGAATCGGTTTCCAAGTCTGCCTCCGCCCATGATGTGTATGTGCATTTCACAATTCTGTATTCAGTGATGAACCACGATTTATCGTTTACTTAATGTTAATTTTTGTCATTTATTTTTAAATAAAAGATTAAAAAAAGAAAAGTAAGGTACTCAGAAAATTACTACCTATGTCGTGCAGGAGTCGAAATTTTTCTATTACTTTACGTTTTAATTAAATTGAATCCAACGAAGGCGAAAATAAAAAAATAGGTCCTGCACGACATAAATAATAATGTTAGCTACATATTTGAGCAAAATCAGCAGAATATTTCTAAAAACAAGTGAGATTAATTTACAAAAAGCTAATAGCGCCCGAGAGAACAGCCTTGATGATTTTTATTAATAATATGTCAACACAAAGTACTGTTGACGCAAAGGAATTCTTTAATAATTTATTTTTAAACGCATGTTTTGTTGTATTTCATATTAGTTCAAAATTAACTTAATTTATTAACTAAGTTTCTTAAATATCCATTAAGATTTATTTTATGTAGGTGCACAATAAACTAAATTTTTGTAATTATAAAAATGTTTCACCTGCGTATGCTAAGTTCAAAGCATTCCAAGCATGGTTAGAACATGAGTATAAGTGGAGGACAGAGAGCAGTATCAAAATAAGCCTAGACATAAAATGTGGTGCTAATAATTTAATAATAAAATTCATAATATTTACTAAACCTAACAATTTAATACTAAATATAAAAGTGATTTTTGGCATCGTATCGAAGAAATCAAGTGGATCAAGTCAGGGCGCCTATACTAAAAAATACAGAATTGCAAAGGTAGGTGTAAAATTTGTATTTTTAAAATAGATATCCACGGAACCAGTGTTATAAGTTTTTATTTATTTTTGTACAAAATTCTTTAGACGATCAATTAGTGTTATTGCTATTGACTGTACTTGTAATCGAAATATATAATCTTGATACTGGCTCAGAGTTAGTACTAATAATCGACCAGTTAACAAAAGTGAATAAAATTTGTTACACTTTATCCTAAAAATGTACAATTTAAAAACTTGAAAATATAAAATATTTGTAATTATAGGTTATAGAGAGTTCAGGAGCTCAAATAAGTATTGTTTTATACAATCAAAGCTCAACTTAAATGTATTATAAGTGCAATCACAATCAGTATTATTATTTACACTATGCTACAATGTAGGAAGAAAGGAAATTAAATTAACTCTAGCTAATATCTCTCTAAGCAAGAAAATAGGTCGTCCAAGCAAAGAATTTTAAGAACTTTGTGAAAAATGAAAAAGGCCAAAAGTTTGTTAGAGAATTATCAAAGCGAAGAATTGTCATTTACCATGCATAAGACTCTGGAATTATCTGGGCGCAGACACACTTCACGAATAGTTAAAGAGGTTTCCAAATATTTTCCAAATAGGGCAACACAAATAAAAAAGGCATATCAATCACCAAGCGTCCTACCTGTCAAGTATATTCCAGAGGAAGCATTGACACTGTATGTTGACTTACAATTAACAAAAAATCATATTTATTGATGCAAAAAGAGGCTAAAATACAAAATGCAAATATCTATCCAAATTACACTATCTTCTTAGAAGCTAAAAAGAAATGCTCTCCTAATGAAAATTTTATCATAGTTTCGGACATAGCTGGAGTAGTCCAATTACACGAACTTGTTAATCATACAGTAAATAGGATTGTGGAAGTATTAAAATCATTTTCGAAGAGGGCCAATTTAATTTTTCAAATATAAAATTTTTTTACAAATGGGGGTGTGGCGGTAGTGGTGGACATTCTATGTACAAACAGTAATATTGTAAACAAGAAGATAATGTTACAAAGGACGATTCCAATTTGCAAATGGCAAAATTCACGTCCTTCCTCTGTAAGTTATTCAGACCTATTAAAATTTTATTTCAAAAGGAGACTCCCGAATTGTGAAAAAACGAAATTGAAAATATGACAAACCAAATCAAATATATTTAACCAACTACAATTATGTTTGCAAATAAAGAAATACACATCAACCATGATTTTAAACTCACGATGATAGACGGTAAAATGTTTGGTAAACGGTTCCTCAACTCAAACTTGTGGCATATGTGACACAACCCCAAGAATCATGAATAATATTGAAAAAATAAAGTTGTCTTACAGCAGAAAATTTTCTAGAGAGGATACAGTGACCGACATATTCACACGTCGCCTAGTTTTGTCTGGCCCTCACATTTCATCTTAATCTAAGTGTATTGGTATTCGTTCCACGAAAGCACCACTAAATACAGATGTGATTAACTTGCTTAAAGAACCTAATTTTAACAGTACTAGTGATTTTGAACTTGCAATTGAAAACAGTGATTCAGAACCAGAACTATAAGAATATAAGTAGTTGGTAAAGTAACAAAAACTCATTACAGTAAGTTATTTTCCTTTACATATATTTTTTCCTTTAAATTTTAAATAATTAGTAAATTTATAGCTTTTTAAACTTTTACTGTTTCTCCCTGGATTTCAATTTGTCACTATACAAATTTAGCAATATTAGAATTCTTTTAACTTTCTTTCAAAAATGAACATTAAAACACCCAGTATCTTAAAACTAACAACAATGGTATAACAAGAAATATTTTTTATCACTTATTATATCATTTCATATATTATCTCTTGTTTCTAAGTTTTTCTTAGAATAAATAATCATAAAAATCTAAAATTTCGCTTTTTTTTAAATATTTATCCTGTCGAAGTTATTTCTACAAGCGATTATCATATTTTTCTATGTTTCTATTTGCTTATTTATCTTTTGTTTACTAAAAACAGTTAACATTGTGTACTTTAAGATGTGTTTATTATATTAAAGTTTTTAAAAATTAAAAACTATATTTCTTGCTCCCTAGAATTAACAAAATGACCTCTGTGCAACATACTCCAATCTTTAAGTACTTTTTTATTAAACTTTACTGTACAATATACAGCGTGATTCAGGATGAAATGGAAATATTTAAGAACATGTCCAGGAGGCCTAAATAAGCTCATATGTTCTAGTCCAATTCTTGCTTGTTTCAGAGATACTTTAATTGTAATTTAAAAACAGAATAAATATTTATTGCAAAACTAAAAAAAAACAAATAAAAAGTTAATCAAGTTAACTTTGATAACCTTGTGCCTAATGACAATTTGAAACACATAGTAGTCTTAAAAACTGACACTTGTGCTAATTTTATAAGATTGTCAAAATGCCTCATAAATTTAGTCATAAAGAATATGCAGATATGATGTTTGTTTATGGTTTCTGCAATGATAGTACTATTCGTGCAGTATAGGAGTATCAACGTTGTTTAACTCTTAGTAGACGTGTTGGCGACACCGGAATGTTTCCAAGTGCTAGTATTGTTTCTGAAAGACAGCACGGGCTTAGTTTGGGACTTGAAGAAGATATTCTGGACATTGTAGACAATAATCCAGAGATAAGTACAGGGTGGTTCATTTTTTAAGTTTTCTTATGGGAAGTACCCCTTCTATACAGATAGACAAAAAGTAATATGGGGTCCTTGTGCTCGCTTTTGGTGTTAATTAAGATACAATAGTCATAATCAAGATATCTCAGACCGTTATTGCACAATTAGCCAAAATTGAAAAAATGGCGATTTTGAAAAACTTGAATAACTTTTTTATTTCCAAATGTATCGACAACTGTAAAAACATTCTTAAAGCACTTTATTAAGTAGAATCCGTTAGTGCATTCACATTTTTAATACCTCCTTAATTTAAAAATATATGACGTAAAGTTGTATTTTTTTATATGAAAACCATAGTTGGCTATAACATTTTTTTTGTGCTTTTCAAAAATATATAACAGTTCTATGCTATTTTAATAACTAATTGATTTTTTAAGTTTTTCTTATTTACGTTTTATATTAAGAATACACAGTAGACATAGGAGGCTGAGATTTATTTAAGTAAAAACAAACGATACCTATATGTCAAATAATAAATTAAAAATTAGAAGTGTGCAACAAAGTGATCCTGGAATTTAGTTAATATGCCTAGTTATACAAATTAAGGAAAACGTTGCATGTGTTTTATTTTGTACGAATTTTAAGTTACAGAAAAATTTAATTGAATTCGGTTCTTTTAAAAATCCCACACCAAAAACTTACTTTAAACGAAATTCTGAAGAAAATTCAATGGTCAAGTCGAAGCAGAGCCAAAAACTTCATCTAGACAAATGGTTAATCTAGGCATGTCCAAAGCAAAACCCTTCGAATTTTAAAGAAACACAAATACCATTGCTATATATTTCAGAAAGAACATTTTTTGACTATAGACGACAGAAGCGGCGTACTGAGTTTTGTAACTGGATAGTGCCAAAATATACCTAATTTTTCAAACTCTATTGCATGGTAAGACATATCAGTAGTGATTGTATTTTTAATAATCACTATTTACCTTACTGGGCAGATACTAACGCTCATGTCAGTGTTTTCTGCATGAGGCAAGGGAAATTTGAAATAAATGTGTGGTGCTGCATTAAAAATGGACGTTTTCATTATCACATCTAAAGAGTCTTCCTTTAGCACAATATTGCAATGTAATATTTCAGCAAGACGGAGCTACCGCACATAATTCCCGTGTAGCTAGTGACTATTAAAATTTACGTTTTCATAATAGTTGGATGGGAATGACAGCACCAATTTTGTGGCCTGCTCGTTCACCCGATCTCTCACCTGTAGATTTATTTTTATGGGGTTTTTGAAAACATTATATACAAAAGAAGTAATAATACTGTAAATGAGTTAAAAGAAAGTGTTCATGTGGCTTTATACAATTAACAATTATATATATATATATATATATATATATATATATATATATATATATATATATATATATATATATATATATATATATATATATATATATATATCTCCATAAATTCAATTAGAAGACGATGCAAAGTCTGCATCCAAAAAGAAAGCGCACAGTTTGAAAAATATTTGTAGTTTTTTATTGATATTTTGTGTTCATATTTTTGTTCGTTTATAGAATTAGATGTTTACATACGTATAAACATTGATTTGCTGTTAGCTTTTCATAATTTCTGATGATGTTATATTGTTTACTTTCATTTTATTTCAATTTGCATTTGAGGTTTTTTGATAATTTTATATTCAATCTTTAGATTTTGTTACCATTCCACAAGAACATTACAATTAAATTTATTTTTATTTATTTGAATTACAAAATGTCTAAAATATTTTACTGGAAGTGAACGTAGAATATCTCCATTCAATTTCATATCTGGTTTTCTAAGCCTACTATGGTTTCCATATAACGAAATACAACTTTATGTCAAATCTTTTTAAATTAAGGAGGTATTTAAAATGTGAATGCACCAACGGATTCTACTTAAAAAAGAGCCTTAAGAATGTTTTTACAGTTTGTCGATACATTTAGAAATAAAAAAGTTATTCAAGTTTTTCCAAATCGCCATTTTTTCAATTTTGGCTAATTGCGCAATAACGGTCAGAGATATCTTGATTATGACTGTTGTATCTTAATTAACACCAAAATCGAGCACAAGGATGCCATATTACTTTTTGTCCATCTGTAATAGAAAGGGCACTTCCTATAAAAAAACATCGAAAATTAACCACCCTGTACAAGGCATATCATATTCCCATTTCAAATTCCACAAACAATGGTTTGGAGAACACTAAAACAACAAGGTTTGCAGGCTTTTCAGGTGTAACGGGTATAAATTCTCCAAGAAGGTGATTTTCCTTTAAGACTGCAATTTTATCAATGGATTCATGAAAACAGAAGATTGCTTAAATGCCTTTTATTTTGGAGATGGATGAAGTCGTTTGTTTATGCTAAGAAAGTAGACACCACGGATGCATTACTTAACACATTCTTAATGCTGCAGCATTCATTACAGCGAATCACCGTTCATTAAAACTCGGTACTAGATCAATTTATAAATGCACAAATAAGTGTAACGAAGTGGGAGGTGATGTTTTTGAGAATTTGTTATGAATTAATGTTATTTCTTTTCTTTTTTAGTTTTGTAATAAACATTTCTTCACTTTTTTGAATTACAATCAATCAAAGTATCTCTGAAACAAAAAATAATCAGACCAGAACATATGAGCTAATTTTGGCCTCCTGGACATGCCCTTAAAATATTTCCATTTCCTCCTGTATAAGATGTATATTTTGACATCCCCCTATCGTCTGCAATAGCGACGCTACCGTTTCCCGGAAAACTGCTGGAAAACGGCTATAGGGATTCGTCCTAAAAATTCAAATATTTGTTAGCGGTCTCTGAAACAACACTGCCGATTTGGACCGCCCGACAGATGGCTGGCGGTAACTTTATGGCCATTTATTATTAAAAACATTTCGTTACTTCTCATAAGCTTCTTTTACAGCTCACTCTCAAACCACAGTTTGATCATAAACAATCAATCATATAAGCAGGGAACAAAGTAAAATCATTTCTAAATATCTACTGTGCAAACAGTCTAATATCAAGAATTTGAGTATTTGAAGTTATGAATACTTACCGTACCGCCAAAATCTCTTAAAATTTTTGCAATTCCATCTCGTTCAATTGTAGCACGAATTTGTTCTGATCCAGGAGTTACATTGAATGGAATCTTAGATTTAAGGCCATGACTCATAGCTTCCTTGACAATGCTAGCACAACGTCCCATATCCTCATAAGAACTATTTGTGCAAGAACCAATTAATCCAACTTTAATATCAGCAGGCCAATTATTTTTACGAGCTGCTTCTCCTAATTTACTAATTGGATGTGCTAAGTCAGGTGTGAAAGGTCCATTTACATGTGGTTCTAAAGTATCTAAATTAATTTCAATCAATTTGTCATATTCACATCCTTCATCAGGTGTAAGCAATTTAATAAATCTATCAGCTTCAGCAGCAATTCCACCACGTTGAGTTGCCATCAAGTATTCTCTCATGCGTTTATTATATGGGAAAACAGAAGTGGTTGCGCCAATTTCCGCACCCATGTTACAGATAGTTGCCATGCCAGTACATGATATTGATTCAACACCAGGTCCGTGATATTCAATAATTGCGCCAGTACCTCCCTTCACAGTAAGTATGCCAGCTACTTTCAAAATAATGTCTTTTGGTGATGTCCAACCTGATAATTTTCCTACACCAACATGAATCAGTTAAACCTTTAAAAAAGGACACAACAAAAAAATTACCCGTTAGTTTAACACCAGTCACTTTTGGACATTTTAATTCCCAGGGAATATTAGCCATGACATCAACGGCATCTGCTCCACCAACACCAATACATAAACCGCCTAAACCACCACCATTTGGGGTATGGGAATCAGTACCAATCATCAACAGTCCCGGAAACGCGTAATTTTCCAAAATGATTTGGTGAATGATACCTAAAAAAAAATGCTTTTGTATATTCGGCATGAGAAAAAACAACATTCACAAACCTGAACCAGGTTTCCAAAATCCAACACCATATTTATTTCCAGCACTACTTAAGAAATCATACACTTCCTTGTTTAAATTTTTGGCACGAGCAAGATCTTGGTCTCCTCCAACTTGAGCTTCAATGAGATGGTCACAATGGATAGTACTTGGAACAGCAACACGTTTCAAACCACTGGAGATAAATTGTAACATAGCCATTTGAGCAGTTGCATCTTGCATAGCAACTCGATCAGGTCTTAATCTTAAATACGATATGCCTCTTTTAATGTCCTGTAAGTACAGATTAAAATAATCTAACATTGTCTTTAAAACAAGAGTACTTATTAATTTTGTTAATTGCAGTATGTGAGAACAATTTATTGCATAAAAAGTGAGTTGTAAGGTGACCTGGTAAACGAGTCAAACACCTTCCTTACATTTGTGAAGATTTTGCAATAATGTAACCTCTATTATTGACAAATATTTCTTATTTGAGAGTTTATTTTTTTAATTTGAAATCGTTTTTTTTTATATTGCTTTCAGTTGTATTTTATTTACAATGCCAAAATCAAAAAGAATAAAAAAAAAAGGTTTTTTTTGAGAGAAGAAAATATCAAAATTAACCTGAAAATACAGAGGAGGTTGCGGCATCAGAAAATCTATCACAACAAACTAATCGTTTAAATGAAGATAAACTGAGTGCTTCTGGTTCAAAAATTACTCCCAATACATCTTCATACGAAGAATTTGATTACTCAAAAATGTATGACATTGTTCACATTGAGGAGATCAATCAAGCACTATAGTTAGTTGGTGTGTGTAAACATTGTGGTGGTACACTAAATTTATCGGTTGTGAATCGAAATTGACTGGCATCAACAATCAAAATTACTTGTGACTGTAAAGAGGCTCTAACAGTACGAAAGTCAAGGAAAATATCGGACCATACAGGTGAGGAAAGTTTTGAAAGTATAAATATAAGAATGGTTTATGCACTCCATACAAAGGAAAGGTTACACTGCAGGAAATCAATTTTGTGCAATGATGAACTGCCTGTGCCACCAGTTAGGTTCTTTAACCATCTAAAGTCATTTCCTCTGCTGCACAAACAATAGTTGAGGTCTGCGATTGAAAATGCGTGCGAGCTAAATGGAGGATCCCGAGATATTTCAATAATTCCATTGACGGAACTTGGCTCTCTAAATGGAATAGTAACGGCTGCAAATATGGACAATGGAAAAATTGTGGATACTGAAATATTGTCAAAATTCTGTATTTGCCCACATAAAATAAAAAATATTCACACTGAGGTGTGCAAAACTAATTTTTCTGGAACTAGTGGGTCAATGGAAATAGCACATGTCCAGGCAATATTCCAGAGATCGTTACAAAATTATCAAGTAAGGTATGCCAACTATCTTGGAGACGGATTCTCTAAAAGCTGTTTACAAGTTGTGGAAAACAATCCATATGGTAATGACTTCAAGATAGAAAAACTAGGATGTGTGGGCCATGTCCAAAAGAGGATGGGCTCCCGCCTTACGAAGCTCAAAGCCACTAGTAAGAAAAAATTGGGGGTCGAGGTAGATTGACAATAGATAGATAGTATCCAAAAATATTATGGACTAGCGATAAGACTCAATAGACAGTCTACAAAATATGAAAAAGGCTGTATGGTCCGAACATTTTCATCTGAGTTCGGATGACAATAATTCCATGCATCAGCTTTGTTCCCTAGAATGATGCAAATACAAAAAAGCAGCAGAAAATGATTTTCATCTTCCTGAGGTTATCATGAACGAATTGAAGCCAATCTTTAGAGATCTATCTCAACCAAGTTTGTTAGAAAAATGTCTGCACGGCAAGACCTAAAATGTGAATGAAAGTATAAATCACGTGATATGATCCAGAATCCCTAAGAATAATTTTGTTGAATTAGAAACATTAAAATTCGGAACATATGACGCAATCTCTACTTTCAATGAAGCTCGCTGTAATATTCTAAAATACTTGGTATGGAGTCAGGACAATTTTGCATAAAGAATCTAAAATACGAAGATAAAATAAGAATTTACAAGGGAGAGAAATCCACACAAGAGGCTTCAAAATCCAATACGGAGAAAAAAGAAGAGCTATTCGAAAATTGAATGAAGAATTTGCAAAATTGGAAGAAGGGCCTTCTTGTGATCCTGGCGCGTTTTAGGATTATTAAAAAATAAAGTTTTTAATTATTTTTATTTATATTTTTTATTATAATGTGTATTATTATTACTCTAACCCTTTCAGGACGGGACCTTTTTCAATTGTACTGTCGCTACCGCCGGCACATTTTGCATTGTCTCAGAGCCTGATGACGTAAATATACGTCACCATATTAAATGTAAAAAAAGTAATACACAAAACAATAAGTGAAAAACTTTATTATATAATAAAAATCAAAGATATAAATGCTAAATATATAATAAAAAACTCAGGACTGAATTTCAAAAATAAAAAAGAACTAAAAACCATGGAGCAAGATTACTTTTAAAAGTCTGCTACTTGGAGATAAATCTTACAACAGGACGCTGCACATAGCCCAACGTCACATTCTCTACACAATCTAGCTGCTCTCCTTTCTTTTCTTTGTTCCTGCCTTCGCTTGGGAGCACACTCTGCATCTCCTAGTGACACTTGGTGCCCTTGAAAATTTCCTGTAACATATGACTTTGACTCAGCCTAATTCCACGTTTGCTTGATGGCCTTGAACATTTCCTGCCCTTAAAGACTTTGATGCAGGGAACGTGACCTTGGAAACCGTTGAATTCGACGTAGGGAATGAGTCCCCATACCTTGAAAAATATACGCAGGCAGCGCGTACAGTGGACCCTTTGAAAACATAAGTAAGTAAGTAAAACATAAGTAATGTGCTTAGATGTAGGTAATGTCTATGATGTCCTTGAGCGACCTTGAAAACCATGTACTTAGACGAACATTGAATCACTTTTGACCTTGAGGTGTATGAAATATCCTACGTAAAGCCAGGAGCTTATTTTTAACCTGAACCACAGAGGTCAATGAACTTTGCTGGGGGGAGGGGGGAGTAACCTTGAAATCGATGACCTTGAAAAGGGCAATGAACTTTGACTACTAGCATAGACAATAATCTGTAATACGACATCCCAGCAGGTGAGAATAATTGTAATAACTAACTTGGTTCAGGCAAGAATTGGTGACCTTGATCCTGAAAAGTAGAATCCCTCATACCTTAAAGTCTATTTAATACGCCTGACCTTGAGAATTGTAATTAACATACACACATATGACCTCGGCCAAATTCTAAGAATTGGATGGTGCTTTCCTGTCAAATTAACACTCAGCCAAACCTTGTACTTTGACATAGGTAATGTGATGACCTTGAGGAAATATTTCGATGTAGACAATGTGTACGATGTCCTTGACCTTGAAAACCATGCATTTTGATGTGGCCAATCTGTACGGGAAGGTGTATTATTATTATTATCAAAATTGCGCCAGGATCGGTATAGCATATCTACTGGCCTGAAACGACGTCGTGAATCTGTTAATACTTCTTATGTAAAACATCGGATTATTTATGTTCCTGATACTGCAGGTATATCACCTGACACCAGTAATACTGCTCTTAAGTTCAGCGATCCAGAGAGGGAGACCATCGAAGAGGTCACAGCCTTTACTGTAAATACCAAAAATTAAGAGCCGACATACCTGAGGTTGACAATACGAATCTAATTGGCAAGATGTGACTCGGGAACATCTAAAACAGTTCCCTTTTACAATTCCTAGTGCTGGTATCAGCCCCCAAATATACGGAAGTCGTCACGCTAAATGTCCAGACTTCTATGAATTATTTGTGAACAAAGATATTCTAAATATGATGGTCTTGCCAACCGATATGCCAGACAATGTAAGGCAAGAGAGACCGCACACAGAGCTAGAATACATCAGTGGCACAATACGGACATTCCTGAGATAAAGACATTCATCGTTTGTACCAACAGCCGACCATTGAATCTTATTGATCAAAAGTTTGCTGTACCAAAATGTAGTGAAAAGGTTAATGTCACGTAATCGTTTTCAACTAATCTTCAAAATGTGGCATTTTCATGGTAATGAAATCATAACCGACGAGGGGTTACAAAAATTATCACCACTTTTGGACAAACTCAACGAAATATTTCAAGCTATAGTTACTTCAATAGAATCCATATGCATCGATGAGACTCTTGTGCCATTATGAGGACGACTGAGTTTCAAGCAGTTTATAAAAAACAAACGTCATAAATTCGAAATAAAACTTTGTCTCGAAGAAGTGTAGACTTATAACTTTTTAGTGTATTGTGGGCAGAATAAGGTTGAAGGCCAGTCATCATCTGAAACTATCGTTCTCTCTGGCGAAAAATTTATTTAATGATGGACGAACTATTTACATGGACAACTATTATACAACCGTCACTTTCGTCCAAAAATTACTGGACAAAAAACGGATTTGGTCGGTACGCTCCGATCAAACCGTAAGATGAATCCTAAACAAGTCACTGAAAAAACCTTGAAAGGGGGGGGAGAGACAATAGCTGCTGAAAGTAATTCAGGAGTTGTGGTTCAGAAGTGGAAGGACAATAGGGATGTTCTTACTCTTAGCACAAAGCATACCGCTGCGCTCGTGAAAATTACTTACGGTACCAAAAAAACTGAGAAACCAGCAGCTGTGGTGGATTACAACAGTCACTAGGCCTACACTGACCTGTCAGATCAGTTACCTGCCTCAGAAGAGGCGTAAAGTGGCATCGGAATTTTAGTAAACGCCCATATTGTCCACCAAGAGGTAGAGCAAATAACAAAATGATGTTATCAAAGGCTCAAGGAGGAATTCGGACGTGCCCATGCTCAGACAAAAACGCCACGAACCAAATTTCAATGCCTTCAGTGTAACAAAAATTATTGCATGCCTTGTTTTTTCAATTCACATCTTACAGTCCTATAGTATATAGTGAACCAAGGGTAGAAAGTAGGGTTTAGCAGCTAGATGGCTTTAGACTGAAATCGGAAAGCTGCTCAAGCCATTTCCACCAGAGGTGCACTCAGCTATTTTTCGCCTCCCACCACTCCAAATTTAAAATACGTAAATAAAGTTTTATTTATTCAACGATATTCAACTCTTATAAATGTTTATTATACCTTGAGCGCAGTTATTAATGGCAGAGGGCTTATTGAATATTTGTGGCACATTTTCTTGAGTAGGTGGTGTAGTCATTCACGCTGAGGTTGATCCTTGCAAAATTTCTTCCGAAGCACTTATTTTAGTACGAAGAGACCTATCAATGTATCCTTTTGCAGTTGCGGAGGAACGCCAACCTCCATGTGTATTAATTGCTAACATATCTGCTCCTGAGCGATCCATTAACGTTGCAGAAGTGCGTTGGAAACAGTGACCAGCATAAGGTTAGGGTTTGGTAGCTTCAAAAAGCCAGGAATTTTTCCAAATTTGTTTTTACCCACAGGCTGTACAACAGAAATAACCTTTTATGTGGTGTATGCCACGGTCTTAAGCATACTATTTCTTGAAGATGCGATCAATTATTTTACTAGCTACTACAAAAGTCCTTGGGAAATTATTTATTGTATTCGGAATTGATATGATTGCAGTCATCTTTATCAGATATGTGATCAACAAGCATATAGGCGGTACTGTGCATTTTCCTTATGAGTAAAACAGAAACAACCTTTTATGTGGTGTATGCGACGGTCTTAAGCATAGTATTTCTTAAAGATACCATCAATTATTTTACTGGCTACTATAAAAGTCCTTGGGAAATTATTTATTGTATTCGGAATTGATATGATTGCAGTCATCTTTATCAGATATGTGATCAACAAGCATACAGGCTGTACTGTGCATTTTCCTGATGAGTAAAACAGAAACAACCGTTTATGTGGTGTATGTGACGGTGTTAATGCACAATATTTCGTGAAGATGCCCATAATGTTGATACCATCAATTATTTTATTGGTTACGAAAAAAGTCCATCGGAAATTATTTTTTGTATTCGGAATTGATATGATTATGAAGTCATCTTTAACAGATAGGTGGTCAACAAGCATATCCGCTAGTTCTCCTCGAAGACAGCTGACATATGTTTTATTTTACCTTTATCATCAGGTATTCTTCATCTGGTACTTTCATTCGAGACACTTTTCATTTTCCAATACTTGCGATTTGATAGGGACATAGTTTTATGAATTCTTCTTCATGTACGCCTGTACTTTATTGAAAGAGACAATATCAACGTTTTCCATAACTTTATTATGGACTTTAACATCGAAAATTCTAACCGTAATGTCCCAGGGTTTATTTTTTTGCGGCGTTCGACCAGATAAGCGAGAATAGTACTTTCTGTAGTATTTTTTGCCTTTTTGGTACTTCGCCATTTACAATAGTTATTATACCCCCTTTTTCACCGTGTCTTGGATTTCTCCGGCAATAAGTTAATAGTGGCGTTTGTCGCTATTTCACGTAAGTCTGGTGGCGTGCACTCAAAATCACTATCATCACTCATTTAGAAGTTTATAATTAATTAGAATTATACATTCAAATTTCAAAAGTTTAAAAAAAAAATTTATTGACATTTGTCAAATAAGTAGCAGGATAAATACACCTGTAGTCTATGCAACAAATTATACACCTAGTGAGAATCGAACTTGGTTTTATATGTTAATGAATAAAAATTTTTTATAATGAAATCATTTATAAAATGATCATCAAAATATATACAAAATTTACGTAATTTTATTAAGTTAAACAAGGCTTTTAATTAAACTTAAATAAATGTTCCATGTATAAGAATCACAAAAACTCCCAACAACCTCCATTGAGAAAAACTTCTTAGTCGCCCTAGGGAAACTAAACGTTCATATATGCATGATTTATTTTAACGTTATGATTGAGTTTCCAAGGGGGTAGGCGAAAAAATAATGATTGTTTCGGTTTGAGGACTGAAGATGTTTTTTAGATTTTACATTCTAGAATATGTATCATTTTTCCTTTTGTATCATTTCATAATATAAAAAAATACTGTATACCCACAAAAGTGTCTCAGAATCACTGGCCAAACAAGGTTTCTGCTTCTAACAGCCATTGGTTATTATCCCCCTATGAGAAACACTCAGTCGAGACTGGAATGTGGGTACATGTGACTGAAATTATGCGCGAGTCCGAGGCCAATGTGGGTACACACGGCCATTAAAACAGTTTGGTGAGACACGTCGCATCCAAGGTGTTACAGAAATTTTTATAAAACAGACACATAAATAATAGGGCTGAACACCCTATAAATAAATTACTATCTATTACAAAAACAGACGTCTGGCAACCCTAAACAGACTGTCAAGTTAAGTTTATAAAGAAATGTGTTTTAATCACATACGGCCATTAAAAATGAGTTTGTTGCAGGTATAATAGAAAGACATGGTGAAGACTTCTTGTACTATCTCTACCTATAAACTTGGCTTTCGTTAACTACCAACAAAATTGTTTGCATTACAATAAACCTAGAAACTATTCCTGATCAAGACTTGTAGTAATTTTTGCTAGATTGTGAAATGTGGTGTTAGATATTTGTGAAATGTGGTGTTAGATATTTGCGAAAAACTTATTTTTTTACAATGAAAAAAATTCTTTGTAACACACAAGATATAAATGAAATACTGTCTTTTTATGCCCTCAGTATTAGTGATGGGAATAATTTAGATATTTCAAGAATCGATTATTAGTATTCGAGATATTTTAATTATAGACTAATATTAATAGTTACTGATTACTATAGACGTGGCAAACTCTTTTCCAATGTGGGGATAAACGTCAGCGTTTGAGATTGTTGCCAAACGTATGAAATTCGACGTCAACATAATACTTAGGTTATATTGTTTACATTTATTTTGAAAATTAGTTTTTGATGGAAATACTCGTTCTCAACTAAGTAACAATACTTTTAACAGTTCTTAGATCATTTTCCGATGATTAAGCAATTGTAACATTTTGAACAATGCAAGCCACACGAATTGAAAATCTCAAAATGTGGAAAACGTCAAAATTAGAAGTTATGTGTAAACAGAAGAGCTGACAACATTGTAATTTACTCGGCAGTTCTGACAACCCAACAATGTGTATTTCAGTAACATAGATATATCATTTGTAATTATCAGGGTTATTATGGAAGTTGGTATGTTGAGTTTGTCTCTCTCTAACAATTTCACCCCCACAACGGAAAAGATTTTGCCGTGACTCTAGTTTGAATACTTCTAAACTAAAGGATCTTAAAAAAAACTAAAGAAATGCAAATGATTGAAATTATACAATTTCAATAATTTGCATTTGTTTGAGTAGGTTGAAAAAAAATTTTAAAATTCAAAACAATCAAATTTTGTTCCTTAGCAGTACTACTTAAAAACTCCATAATTAAGTAATAGACAAGTTTTTTTAAATTGTTTTATCATCGTTTTGCATTTATACTGTCGAGATTGTTGAATATTAAAAAGAAAAACGAACCTGCAATTGTTTTATATAGTGTTTTATTTTTTTATTTATTATGTAGGCACATCGAATTAACTGAATTAACAGGTAGGTACCAAATAAAAATAATAAAATAAAGTTCCTAAAGTCGACGTAGATAATCATAAACAATGTAATTTGTAAGTAAAGTACTATATTACATTTTAAATATTTCGGCCTGTCACGTGTATCTAGAATCTAGAGGTACCTCCCTTGTCTACTACCAATGAGTAATCAGTACAGTAAAGTGACAGAGCAAGACCTACTAATAAAATAAGAATGAAAAAGTTTAAAAATATAAAATAGTAGCAGAGCATCCCCATACTACGCTTAGTATAATTTCTCGTTCTTGCTTCTCAGTTCTCGCCATCTTGATTATCGACATGCGCCATACATTGACAGGGCTCATCAACGAATAGATCGAGTGAGAGGTTGACTACTAATTTAGTACCTACTAATTTCTGTAGTAGTTTGGTTTCACGCTCTCGTTTCTCACACATTTGAATACATTGAACGAGATTGAGTACTAATATTAGTACCTACTAATTTTTAGAGCATAATCGATTATCTCGAGAAATTTTAATAATTGACTAATTTGATTAGTACTTCTCGATTATTCCCATCGCTACTCAGTATATTTTGAGTGCAAAACACATAATTATTTAGCTAATTCCAACAAATTCTTCATGTTACTATTTCGTATGGCCCCATGACACAAAAGGAGATAGGAACAGTATAAAATGTTGGGACTACTTGCATAAATTAGTGACATGCATTGGTTTTTTCGTGGAATTGCCTATATGTTACGGTTTAACCTAAAACAATGCATTAGATAATAAAGAATCATAAAATTAAATACTTACCACTGCATGTTAATAGTAATTATACACCAAGGTAGAGAAGACAATTTTCTGAGCCGAGGTGTATTATTTCCCGAGACGCGGAGCGTCGAGGGAAATAAGTGTACGAGGCTCAGAAGGTCTTCTCTACCGTGGTTTATATATTATTTTATTCACTACTAGCACACATATTCTGTAAATATGACAATAAATAAATACAATTCAAATAATCTTATTATTACATAAAAAATTAAGTGGCCTGAGATTTTCACATGTTTCAATTCGTTGACATTTTGTAATACATTCACATTTAACTTTTAATCATCCTTCGGTAGTTTCAGTAGCTAAAATGGAAAGTATTGAAATATCTAGTACTCCTCCAGAAATTAGAGAGGCAGCAGAGCATGTAGCATCTTTTTGTTATTGGTATTAGATAGGCAACCCAACTGTCAATTTCATTATCTACTACTAGGAGAGAAAAATTAAGCAGGTCGAGAAAAACGAAATCTCGCTTCCAAAATCGGCCTACTAATGGCATATTCTATCGCTAGTAGTGAATAAACTTTGTTATTAAATTTTACACATAACCACAAATATGGATTTTTGTTAGAATTGAGTTATATTTAAGAATACTGATAAAAGGAATTAATAGACGAATAGGCCATTGATGCTGCAACATTTTTACCTTAATAAAAAAACTTCATGATTTGTTTATAACTTTTTAAAGGACAATAAAACAGTAGTGTCCGAATGTACCAAAAATGCATTTTACAGCACATAACGAAATAACACAGCTCGAGTACTGGTTATTAAATTGTATGGCAATTTTTTTACTTGTCAATTGAAGATTAATTTATCTATTTATATAAGTAAGTTATCTAGTAGATAAAAAAAGTTTTATAACAAGTTTAATCTAATGTAATATGAGATAATCAGTTAACAATAAAATTAAATTGAAATAGGGAATATTTGTCATTGTTGTTTAAGAAATTAGTTTTCTGTACATTTGCAATTCAGGTATTGCAAATCTATTAAATTGTACAAATCAATTAATAGAATTTAAAGGTCATATAACCCCTCAAAAATTATGTAACTTGTATCACCTACCTGCCTTTTAGGATCATCAAGATGAGAATATAAGACCTTTTCAGCTAATGTAAGTGGTTTTCCTAATCGATCTTTTACAATTTCCAAATTATTACATAATTTGTTATATGGCATGTAAGCATCGGAATCGAATTTGCTCATTGCAACTTTTGAAGGAGCTGCCGATAGTGGTGATACATAGAAGCATCTTACTTGTATCTCTGTTAATAATGCCTTGCTGATTTTACGTCCCTTAAAAGAGAAATAAATATTAATGGTGGATGCATAATAAATTTTTTTATGTTATTTATGTAACCTAGGTTAGTTGACCTTGTTTTGTATGCATTATTAGCAAACTAAGTAAACAAATTTTACACAAAATAGTAAAGTTACATAACAATTAATTGACATTTAGGTAAAAATTAATCGCCATTTTTTGCACGTGACATTCCGTTCTTTCTTTGGTTAATGGCACAAATATTTATTGCTCACCTGGCGATGCAAAACTCCCGTACAGTACGCCATAGATCGAGAACTTCAATTTCTAAATAAAAATGTAAAATTTTTAAGGAACCTAGTTCCTTGGATAATTTTAATACTGCCTCTTCTACGTCTGGTTTAATAATGAATGATTCTGCGCACAACGCAAAATTTAAAATTAAATTGAAAAGCTGATAAACATGTACAGGGTAAATCTTCACATTAATTTATATATCATTGAAATTCAAAAATGTTACATCTTAATTTATTTTTGTGGGCTTCATTTCTGTTTATCCAATTCCTAAAATGTTAATGTTTATTTATAACCTCAAAATGGTGCTCATGACAAGTTACGAAGAAATTTAAGCCGTTACGTGAATTATTCGAAGTGTCACTGTACATATTGACAATCCATTAAATAATGACAGCAAAATCAATGATCAATTCTAACAGAAACAATTGAGAAAATTTGGGAAATGCTATAGCCTAATGCCTGTTAAGGTGACATTTTCCCACGCATCTAAAAAAAAGTATGTGCAAATATCATGACTTAGCTTAGGAAAAAAGGAGAATTCAACGAGAAATGATCAATATGGCGGCAAAAATGGAGGGGGGGCAAGTAAGGATAGGGTACACAAAAATGGAGATTGATGGAGAAAGACGCTTGAAATGAGAGAAAGGGGGAGTAGAAGGGGGTGGAGCTGAGGACAAAATGGGGTGAGGGAAATTACGCCCACGTAGCCGTGTCCATTTCCCAACCCTATTTTGACGGCTTCTTTTCGTGGACTTTTTTCAACACCTAGACGAAATTTTCAACCCCTTGTTGGCACGTTTCCCTAATTAGTGACCTTTGAGGGTGGGAAAGGACTCTTTTCGGGGGCGATTTTCAACCCCTTGATGGAACGTTCAACCCTTTGATGGTATTTTTACCCATAATTAAGGCCTTTTTGCCAGTCCACCAGAGTTTAGGGTTGTGGGGTTTGTCACGTGACATTTTCACCCCTAATTAAGATCTTTTTGGCAGTTCAACCCCTGGATGGTAGGCCAAAGTGCGCGCATAGTGTTCTGATTGGAGGGTTCGAGGGTTGGCCAAGCTCCCTAGTTTCTGATTGGTCCATGGACTCTGCCACCTTGTTTCTGATTGGTTGCGGCCATTTTGTGGGTGTGGCTTGTAGGTCATTTTGTGGGAATGGATTGTGGCGTGAGTGGCGCGAAATTTGAAATTGTATTCTAATAAGAGGGTCCTTATACTATCTAATAAGACAGGTATAGCACTTCGGAGATTGTTCTCAGGCCTTAGCCCCCTGTATAGGACTCCGGAACTTGTTCAAGAGTCTTGGTCTCCTTGTCAGCTATAGTTCTCCGGCGGCTGCCATTTTATTGTTTTCAATTATGAGGTCATACTTAATTTCCTCCGCCATTTTGTTTTGTCGTGACCCACCTTGGCGGAAAACTTAAAATTTCTGTTTAAGTCTCTGCATTCTGCTTGGTTAAGGAGTAGAATTTGAATTCGTATTCTAATAAGGGGCCCTAATTCTAACTTGTACGACATGTATAGGCCTTCGGAACTTTCTTTCGGGTTTTAGTCCTCTTGTTGTGGCCCCCTTGCCCCAATATTTAAATTTGTTTGTGGCGTCATCTACTTGTGTATAGACTAATGAATGTTTTCTGTAATAGCAGTATATTTTAAAAATACATAAAGATCACTGTAGTGGTAATGGGGGAAATTTGAAATAAAAGGCCCTAGTTCTAACTTGTCAGGTAGGTATAAGACGTCTACACCAGCTTTCGGGGCTTAATCCACTGTTACGCACCACTTATTATGGTTTTAATTATGAGTCATAATTAAATTTATAAATAAAAAGGATAAAGGATCTTAATCATTTATTATAAGTAATACTATTTTGAGATCAGTATCCGTACCGATAACGCCAGCCCCTATTGCAGGAAACACTCATTAGTTTTAAAAATATACCAGTAGATGGTGTCAAAAGTAATCAGGGGGCCAGAGAGCAGGGGGGTAAAGACCTGAGAACAAGTTCTGGAGACCAATAACTGTCTTATGAGCATGAGGCGTCCTTACTAGAATACTACCACAAGATCTATCATATAAAAAGGATGTTCCTGGTACTGATACATAGGTGTAATCTCAAAATAGTATTACTTACAATAAATGATTAAAACCCTTTATCTTTTTTATTTATAAATTTAATTATGACTCATAACTAAAATCATAATACATAAAAACCGTGGACTAAGCCCCGAAAGCTGGTGTAGACGTCTTATACCTGCCTCACAAGTTAGAACTAGGGCCTCTTATTTCAAATTTCCCCATAACCATTACATTGATCTGTATGTAGTTTTAAAATATACCGCTAGGTGGAGGCATTTCTATTACAGAAAACATTCATTAGTCTATACACAAGTAGATGACGCCATAAACAAATTCAAATTTTGGGAGAAAGGGGGGGGGGCACGATAAGGGGGCTAAGGCCCGAAAGCAAGTTTCTAAGGCCTATACGTGTCTTACATGTTAAGAATTAGGGTCCCTTATAAGAATACAAATTCAATTCCCCTCCATAACCAATCAGAATGTAGAGACTTAAATAGAAATTCAAATTTTCCAACAATGGGGCCACGACATAACAAAATGGCGGAAATTAATTATGACCTCATTATTAAAAACAATAAAATGGCAGCCGCCGGAGATCTATAGTTGACAAGGGGGAGAAGACCCTTGAACAAGTTCCATATTTATATACAGGAGGCTAATGCCTGAGAACAAGCTCCGAAGTGCTATACCTATATAGTATGAGGCGTCCTTACTAGAATACTACCACAAGATCTATCGTATAAAGAGGATGCTACTGGTACTGATACATAGATGTTATCTCAAAGTAGTATTACTTACAATAAATGATTGAAACCCTTTATCTTTTTTATTTATAAATTTAATTATAACTCATAACTAAAATCATAATACATAAAAACAGTGGACTAAGCCCCGAAAGCTAGTGTAGACGTCTTATACCTGCCTCACAAGTTAGAACTAGGGCCTCTTATTTCAAATTTCCCCATACAGTGATACAGTGATCTGAATGTAGTTTTAAAGTATACCGCTAGGTGGAGGCACTTCTATTACAGAAAACATTCATTAGTCTATACACAAGTAGACGACGCCATAAACAAATTCAAATTTTGGGAGAAGGGGGGCACGATAAGGGGGCTAAGACCCGAAAGCAAGTTCCGAAGGCCTATATGTGTCTTACAAGTTAGAATTAGGGCCCCTTATAAGAATACAAATTCAAATTCCCCTCCATAACCAAGCAGAATGTAGAGACTTAAATAGAAATTCAAATTTTCCAACAAGGGGGCCACGACAAAACAAAATTGCGGAGGAAATTAGTTATGACTTCATTATTAAAAACAATAAAATAGAAGCCGCCGGAGATCTATAGTTGACAAGGGGGAGAAGACCCTTGAAGAAGGCTAATGCCTGAGAACAAGCTGCAAAGTGCTATACCTATCTTATGAGACGGCATAAGGGCCCTCTTATTAGAATATAATTTCAAATTTCCAGCCATACCCGACAAGCTGGACGCCAAAACAAAATGGACGATAAAACAAAATTCCACACACACAAAATGGCCGCAAATAATCAGAAACAAGGGGGCATCAATCAAACAAAACTCAGGAGTTGGCTTTAGGTCATGTCATTTTCTAATTGTAAAAAGGGTAATAACTGCAAGATCCTTCGTGTTAGTGCTTTAAAATTTGCAAGTTTCATTAGAATGTTTTCAAATTCAGAAAAACGAGACATGATAAGGATATTTTATAGCTGCAATAGAAATAGTGTCAGAGCAGAACAAAGATATTTAGAGGAATATCCGGAGAGGCAGCAACCAAACAAGAGATATTTTTTAAAATTTGCGAGAATTTGGATGTTTTCAGAAACCTCGAAATGCATATGGTAGCAGACTAGACAGAGATGCCGAAGAAGAATATTACATCAGGTACTATTTGTTAGTATTATACTAATTATAATAATTTCCACTCACTTCACTGCTAATTTCAGCAGATATTTTTTTTGGAGAGTTATGACTTTATGTTATCCATCTTAGGTTCAAGAAAATCCTTCAACATCTACCAGAGAAATAGAACAAACTATTGAAGTGCCAAAAACGACAGTTTGGCGAGTGTTAAAGCAACACCGTTATAAACCATTTAAGTTACACGTTAGTCAAACTCTTCGGCCTGGGAACGATATGAGACGGTTGGATTTTTGTAACCAACTTAATACCAAAATGCTGGAAAATCGTAACTTTCTCAATCAAATAATTTGGACGGATGAGTGCAATTTTTCCACTAATGGAATGTTTAATCGTAATAACGAGCATTACTGGTCCGGTGAAAATCCACGAATTAACAGGCAAATGCGAGGACAAGGCCACCGGTCCTTTAATGTGTAGGTTGGAATCTGGAAGGATAGGCTCCTTGAGCCAATTATTTACGAAGGTATCCTAACGTCTCAACGCTACCTCGCATTTCTAACAAACGAAATATCAGACCTTTTGGATGATGTTCCGCTAAACGAAAGATGGACTCTCTGGTGGCAAATGGACGGAGCTCCTCCTCATAATGCTGCGATAATAAGTGAATATCTTAACGGCAAATTTCCTGATAAATGGATGATAAACAGGGGACCACTTAGGTGGCCAGCAAGAAGTCCAGATTTAACCCCTTTAGATTACTTCCTCTGGGGCTATTTAAAAAATATGATTTATAAGACGCCACCGCAAAACATAGAAGAACTCCAGAATAGGGTTGTTAATGAACTTCGTCAAATTCCCAGACGAACCATTCAAAGAAGCGTAAACAATTGTAGAAGAAGAATTCGTTACTGTATTCAAGAAGGAGGAAACTTGTTCGAACATTTATTATAATAATTTTTGTTTGTTTGTCTGTGTAATTATTTTGTTGTTACTTATCGATAAATTTGCGTTGTCGCTATTATGACCGTGTTACATAGACCTACTTGTTTGAGTTGTTTGTTAATGTTTTTTTTTTAATCGTTTAACTATTTTTATATTTTTTTGGATGTTCTAACGAGTTTAACAAATTAAATAAGTAGAACTTTACTGTAATTATTCCTTGCTGGATCCAAGAAGGCGGA
This sequence comes from Vesta saturnalis, assembly GCA_036346205.1. NCBI lineage: Eukaryota > Metazoa > Arthropoda > Insecta > Coleoptera > Lampyridae > Vesta > Vesta saturnalis. The sequence goes on from JARFJB010000058.1 coordinate 497,754, forward strand.
ATCTAGTTCTTCGTATTTTTCTCATTATTTTAGTTCGCAGTCGATCAAACCATAAAGTGTTATATATTGCTAAAATCAGCATAACATTCTCCATCCAACGACATAAAAATATATTTTAATCCCCATAAGAAAAAATAAACCTGATGATGGTTCAGAATAAACGAAACGTCACATAATATTTTTAATACCGTATTAGTATTGTGCGTAAAAAGGTGCCTTAATAATGTTTAATCGAATTTTGAAAATTCCTAATAATAAGGTGGCCAAACGCGAAAAACGAAAATCGAAATTTTTAGTTTTTTGAGCATAAAACCAAATCCATTCGAGTTAGCTCAAATTTCTTTTCAGATTATTACTCGGCATCGAATTTAGCAAAAGTGCCGAATTTAAACCTATATCCTATCTCTTATAATAAGTGAGATCCCCATGCTTGCCCTCGAATTTGGGACAGCCAGTACATAAGAGGGAGGGGTGACTCGACAATAGATTATGTAGTAACGAACGCAGAACCGTTAGAAGGGGTGAAATCATTTAAGATAGGACAGAGGGTGGGATCGGACCACCATACAGCTGATAATGAAAGGGAGAAAAGGAAAGAGTGGAGGAAGAAAGAGACGCACATAACAAACATATGGTCGAGTGAAAATAAAGAATTATAAAGAGAAAATAGAAAACATAGTGTGGAAAGGGAAAGGGGTAGAGTAAATCGTAGAGGAAATGAGGGACAATATGGAGGAAGCAACCGAGAAAGTCAAATTAAAAAGATGGAACGGGGATAGAATGGGTTGGAAGAAGTGATGAGATACAGAATGGGAAAATAAAAACAAGGCAAATAAGTATACGAAGAGGAAGCAGAAATAAAAGAAGAGGAAGTGATTGAAGCAATAACGAAAGTTAAAAAAGGCAAAGCGTCAGGATAAGATAGGATACAATAAGAGGTATGGATATATAAGAAGGGACAGGAATGTACAAAAACAAGAAAGGTGTACAAAAATAAAAAAATCAAAATATAATGTACACTATAAGAACATTAAGGGAGAAGGGATTCCAGAATATTTGAAAGGATAAAGAAAAGAAAAAATGATAGCGAGCTTCAGATGCGGAAACGAAGAGCGGGGAAATAAATATTGGAGAAAGAACGGAGGAAGAAACTGAAGAGGAAGAGATGGAAGCTATGAAACGTATGATGAAAGAATGCAGAGAGTTAAGAAGAGATGATTGGAAGTAGCCACATCAAAATCCAACCCTTTAGACAAAACAGTATCAGCAGTATCGGATAAATTACAAGAACTAAGATTAACTACAAGATTTTCTGATGTAGGATTTGTAAGGTTGTGTAAAGTGTACATGTATAGTACTTTATAGGCCTTTGACCTGTTTTCCTTTGAGATTTAAATTATTGAAACCTGGTCTTGGGAGGAGGGAGGGGGACAGCTGTCTTTCTAACGTTTTGGGGGCCTCCCTCTTGTTTTGTTTCCACGTGGTACACTGGTTATACATGTTTTGGTTATTCTCTGGTCGTCCATTCGCTGTACATGTTCCCTCCATTTTCTCCTTTTTGCTCTTCCTCATAGTGCTATATCTTGCACGCCACATTCTTCTCTTATGCTACGGTTGCTCACTCTATCTACGAATCTTTTACGTGTATTTCGTAATATTGCCATCTCGTTCGTTCTTAATATTTGTTTTTCTTTGTATTTCTGATCTTGTTTCTATACTATCTGAGTATTGGTCTAACACATGCCTTATATACTTTTACCTTACTATTTATGTTTAAGTCTTTGTTTCGCCATACTATCTCTCTGAGTGTGCCAGATACTGCTGCGGCAGTGTTAGCTGGTTTTCTCACTTCTTCATGTACATTTCCGTAGCTAGTTATTACAACTCCGAGATAGGGAAAAGGCATAACTTGTTCAATTAGCTTATTTTCCACCTCTAGCTTGCAACTTAATGAATCTTACAGTTTGTATTGTCTCGGCTCCCATTCGGTATCTTCCATTTATTATTTTATCCGTTATTAGGCAAAACAACAACGAGATCAGGCTATCTCCCTGTCTTGTGCCTGTTCCTATTTTATATTGTCCGTTGCTTCGTTGTTATATCTTATTTTTGTATAGTTATCAGTGTTAAGTTCCTTTATTATATGTATTAATGGTTGAGGTACGTTTTTTTTTTGTGGGGTTGTTATAAGGTCTTTTAGTTTTACTCTGTCGAAGGCGCTAGTGAGATCTAGGAAGCAGAGGAATGCTGGATTTTTGTACTATATTGCCTTTTCTCTTATCTGTCGAAGTATAAATATTGCGTCCGAAGTTGGTCGGTTTTGTCGAAATCCCTGTTGTTTGTCGTTTATTTCTATGTGTTTGCTTATTTCTTCTTTTAAGATGGTGGCGAAGCGCTTCATTATGGAGTCAGGTAGAATTATGCTTCTGTAATTGCTTGCATCTTTTTTGTCGCCTTTCTTGTAAATGGGAATTGTAACACTTTGTCTCCAATCTTTTGGTATATTACCTGTGGCTATTATTTTTTTGGAACAGGATTGTTATTTCTTAAGTTATTTGATGCCCTCTGTACTTGATTAGTTCGTTGGTTATGCCATCTTCGCTCGACGCTTTTCTCTTTTCTAATTTGCTTATGGCTGTTTGTACTTGACGTTTTTCCATTGTTATGTTACGTGTTTGACCTCTGCCTTCCCAATTTTCCTTGTCTTTTTCTAGTCTAAGAATCGTTTACGTCTTGTTGGGTTACATATAAGTTTTGGAAATGTATTTGTCTTTGTTCATTTTGAATGTTATATATTTAGTGAAATTCATTTACTTGTTTTTGTCTTCGTCTAAGCATATTACCATTGTTTGGGCCCCATATAGATTGCTTTCCATGTCTTTGGAAAGCTGCCCAATGGTTCTCTTTTTATTTGTCTTATTTTTATATTTACTTCGTTCCTTGTTTGTTTGTAATGTTGTAGTGTGTCTTCGTTCTTGTTCAACAAGTATATTATACACCCTCGGCGCTTTTTCTCGGTCAATTGTTTAACGTCGTCGTTGAACCATGGTGTTTTATTTCTATCTGCCTGCATGTTTATTTTTCTACAGCCAAGTGCTTCGCTAGCTGCGTCAATGATGTTGTATTTTGTTTTCCCGCGTTTGGTCCACTGTGTCTTCTGCTGTTGTTGTATTGCTTTTTATTTTTCCTTTTAAGCGTTGAGCGTAGATATTTTGGGTGCTTTCTTGTACCAAAGATTCTATGTTAAGTTTATTAATGTATTTTGGTGGTTTTATTTTTACTATTCTAATATTCATTCTCATTTTCCATAGTACCATCTTATGATCTGATCGGACGTTGGGGTTGTTAGCGCTCGTACATTGATTATTTCTGTTTGCAATACTACACGATTAATTATTACATAGTCGACCGTTGGTTTCTTGCTTCCAAGGTGTACATATGCAGTGGTTTGTGTTTAAAATATGTTATTAATTCTTAGTTGATTGTGTACACAGAATTCAATTAGTCCTTCACCATTTTCATTTATTTTTTCTTCATTGCAGCACTGTTTTATTACTGGTATTACTTCTGTTCCTATTCGACTGTTTAGATCTCCCAATCTAATGGTTTTATCCTTCTTACTTAACATGTTTAGTTCCGTTTCCAATTTGGTATAGAATTCTTCTATTTCCTCTCTTGGTTTGTTTATGTCTGGTTCGTATGCACATTATGTTCGTCTAGTTTTATTGTTACTATTAATATGTATGTATTGTCGTGAATGTTGTTTTGGTATTTTTCATGTATTAAAATTCCTATACTCGTGATGCTGCTTGATCTTTTTTGTCTTTTCCGCTGTATGCAATTACGTAGTTTTCGTGGCTTATTGTGCTACTTCCCTTTTTCTTGGTTTCAGGTATTCATATATCAGTTTTGTGTTTTGTTGCTTATATTATTATTCGTTGGTCTCTACTACTTTAGGACCTTATGTACCAACATGCTATTCTGGTTATTTTCTTTTTCCATATTCGTTTCCTATTGCGCGCTTGCGTCGTCTTATTGAAGGACCGTCCTTGTTCAAAGACTTTGCTTTCTTTTACTTTGTCCATTTTTGTTACCTTCCAACCTACGTATACATATGTGTGTGTGCGTGCGTGTGTGCATGCGTGCGTGGGTACGTGACCGTGTGTGTATGTGTGTGTGTGTGTGTGTGTGTGTGTGTGGGTGGGTGTATGAGTGTGTGAGTGCGTGTGCGCGGCTAGCCGTGTCCGTGTGTAATTTCATATCTGGAGACTTAATAACCGCAATTGAAGCACAAGCTATGAAATTCGACCTTGAAAAAGCCGAAGAATACAAAAGTAAGGTTACATCGGTCCTAGATTCATCTACGCCAACTAAACTTAATCTTTCAACATAGAAAGGAAATACCCCACACCATCAATCGAAAGACGGATATACCAGACGCTGGTAAAACATAAGGGGGAGTTCTCCCATTACCAGAGAACTAAACTCACCCAACACTACAGCATTCCTTCACATCTATACAGCATAGCAAATTTCCACGTGGAAGGAATTCTACAGAGTCCAATTGTGATCTCAAAAAGTTCTCGTTGTCATCCATTAGCATACTATCTGCTAGGCATCATCACACCCTTATCGGCAAAAAAGTATGCTATGGTCAAGAATTCGCAGCATTATCAATTATTAGAAACTTCCAACCCAACCACGAAGAAATACTGGTAACAACCCATTTTGAGTTGTATTAAAATTATACTGTAATTTAGGTTCTTCGTTCATTTAGTTGTAAATATAAGGAAAATTTTAATTATTAATGATTTATAATATGAGGTAGGCAACTTAATTTGCATTTTGGTGTAACTTACGTGCACATCTTCTTAAGGGTATATATTTCTTAAAGGTTTATACTCCCACTTTAAATTATTATGCGCAAATCTCTTCGCGCACGGCTACATCATCCAACTTCCAGAGCATCCATTTTTTCACTTCCTGATGAAAGTAGTGTTGTTAGGAAGCTTTTTTTGGGTTTTCCCCTAAATTTAGTGAAAGTGCCATTGATTTGATGGTAAGATATCTTTTAACGCATTATACAAAAAATTAAAACATTTTCTCTTTTCAGGCACTTTTACTTTTTTTTTACATTTACACTTTTAATTTTACCGCTTTGGATTACACAATTAATTCTACTGTTACATACGCTTTCATTTTATGATTGCAATTTTTGCATTCAATTTCAAGAAGATAAATTTATAAGAAATAAAATTCCAGTTTGGGTGCGGTTGACAACATAGAAGCATTGTTATTGCAATAAATTGCGCAACATTACACAAGGATTACGTCATCTTGGTTTGCATTTCTGCATTATTTTTTATAATACCAGGGGTTCTCAAGGAGATTTTGTATATTTTGTAACAGGTATTTATTTTTAATGATTATTAGTAATTTAAGGCTATAACTAGTTTTAAGATATATTTTATTTAACCCTATCATTAACTGTTAATAAACATAGTTGTATAGTTTTTATTTTTTTACATTTTGATAAAATTTTTATTGTTAACAACTTCGGTTTAGTTATTCCGAGCATTATAAAAAATTACTTGGGGTCCGAGATCATTTTTTTTTTATATTGATGTTCAGTGGAAGTAAGCTAGCAGATTTTGTGGTAATTAAGCAAATCGAAAGATTGAACTGGCCGACATGAATCTTCTGACTGGGACAACGGCATTATTTGTGGTGAATGGTTAGTATCTCCAGTTAGTTTAACGATGTGTTTAGGAAAACTTTTATACCTATTTATTTATTAAATTTTTATCGATTACCATCACCACTATTTTATATGGTAGCTTCGACATCGTAAGCCTATGCACAAATGTCCCCACCGAAAAGGCACTATAATAAAAAACAGACTGAAAAAGGATGAAACGCTAGACGAATGCACGCAACTCTCCGTAAACACAATAATGGAACTTCTGACAATCTGTCTTAGAACTACATACTTCCAAGTTTAAGGTGACGATAGGTTCCCACTACCAGCCATAGTGCGCAATATAGACATGGAAACACCGAAGACCAAGCGATATCCGAATTTAGTAAAAATCAAGGATGTAGCTTAGGCACATGGACGATACCGACGTAGTTTGGCAACACTGCAATCATAAGCTGGCTGAATTCCTAAATCATCCAAATGGACGCACAGCCTCCATATAATGTATAATAGAATGTGGGTCGGAACAAAAACTGCCATTCATAGATGTATCGGTTCACTAAAATGACTATACTTTCACGATATGTGTGTACAGAAAACCCACACACACGAGGAGATACCTACACTACAACTCCAATCACCATAAAAGTGTGAAATGAGGCATGGCAAGATGCTTGTACGATGGAGGTGAAACAATATGTTAGAAACAAAAGGAAACTACCGCTAAAATACTTGAACGCAGGAACAACATCCGCAAAGGCGAAACAGAAAGATAAAGAATTGCCAAAGGAGTCTGGAACAAAGACCACTGAATCCAATAGTATAAATATATATTGGATTACTCAGTTGCTCAGCAGTTAAGGTGTCAGATTTATAAGTGAAAGGTTCCAAGTTCGAATCTGGGAGTAGTCAAGTGCTTGGGAAAACTCATAGTAAATGAATTCCACTCAAGTGAGAAATCAGTCCCTCTCAGGACTAAGCCAAATGACGTAAGCAGAGTCCGCTTTTGAAACGTCGCGCTATAAAAACAAAAACTATAGAAATAGGCCGATCAATTCAACTAATGTGCAATTACTGAATAACTTTAGTCAGTTTTTCATAAAAGTTAGTATCACCCTCTGTTTATATCTAAGAGGTGAATTCTTTTTTCGTTACAATCTAAATGTATATAAAACAAGATGTGATCTAATAATTCGAAATTTTGTAAGCCTGTAAAACTGTTTAGTGAAATACATTGTTAATTAAATCACAAACAGTATTGTTTCATGAGTTTACAACAAAAAGAGTAACACTGTACTTTGTAACTGTACCAACTCGCTTTTTAAGTAGTTTTCTTCACAAAAATGTAATGAATACGCTTTCCTGTACTGGCTTATTTTCTTTCTTATTAATAATTTGTCCACTCACACTCTCCTTCTATCTACTAATGTTTTGCCAAACATATCTACCACTTCCACCCTTTGTTGTCCTGATAGTGCAAATCTATGAAACAGTAATCCTGGGTTCTTTTTTCTAATAGATATATGCCCTGGTACACAATATTCATTTGACTTGGACATAATCGCGTGTATTAATTTCACATCAATGTCAAAGCACCAAAATATTTTTAACACCATTAGTTTCTAAAAACACCGCGAGAGTGCGCATTGCTTATGTGAATTTTCGAAAACAATAGGCGTATTCGTTTCTGGTGATACAGTCATTTATAAATAATAATAAATGCATTTATGTAATTACACAACACAAAATAACAATAAATAACGTAAAAAAATACCGAAGGTACCTTAAGGAAATCCCGTGGGGAGATTCAACAGACTAGACAAAATATTTCTAGATGCTAGTCTACCATCTGACCACGACTCGGTAAATATTAGCTATATACTTAAATTATACATTATAAACCACCAAGAACATATGAACAATCAAATAAGTTAACAAAAAAAATTTAAGTACCCAAATCTAATATAGTTGAAAAAGAGAAAAAAGAAACAAAAGAAAACCACAATTGAATGTTCCAAATTATTCTAAGAAAGATTTAATAATAGTATATTGTGTAACAAGTGCAGCTTAATTTTACGCACGAGTGAGGAACGAGTGCATAAAACACTTCACGCATGTGTTGCACACTATACTTTTTCTACGACTTTAAAATGAAAATGTTCATTACATAAATATGATGTAAATTTTCTTTATTATTGTAATATCTACCCACGTTTATAAATAAAATGAGATGATTGTGGAAATAATCTGAACGTTTTATTTAACCAAAACAATACATTATTAAAATATAATTGCCAACCCTCCAAAAAACCCACTCGTTGCCAACCTCATTTCTAGTCACTACATTACAATTATAATAATTATTGATATTGCACAATTATACAAATTTTCGAGTCTTATAACTGATGATTTACTTTCAATTTGATTTGTAATATTAGATGTAGACTCAATAGTAGAGCCTATTTTTTAAATTCTATTAGCGATATCGTTTTTTTTTGTTCATAAAGTTCTCAATATATTTCCGCCCTGTGTTGCTGAGGGTCAACAAATCTGCTCCAGTCGAAACGAGTGTCCTGTATATTTATCGGATTCGACAACAACAAACCTTCTCAGGACTAATTGTGACGACGGAAGCAGAGTCCAAAACGTCGCGCTATGAAAACAAAGGCTGTGAAAATAGACCAATAAACTCAACTAAATAAATAATGTTTTATTATGCCATTTGTTTCTATATTTAACCAAAAATTACAATTCATAATTTCTACATAAGCACTTGAACACGTACAAATTTATTTGAAAATTTAAAATATTGTGCCGCTATCTAAATGGAAATATTTTTAGATATCTCCAAGCAACCTTCTGGATACGAAACACTTTACGACATAAGATTCCCCCTACCAATTTTATTGTTGTCCAAATATAATTTGAAGAGTTTGACTTATTAGTAGGCTGCGTATCAATACCCAAAAATTGCGTTATTAACCATACAATTAATGATACAGCCAGCACTCCAATACAAGTGCCAGTTATTCTACAAATTGCTTCAGACACTAAAACAACTCCAAACATTATTAAGTTGTTATCCATATAAAAATCTGCTTTTACCTATTTGGAAAAAAGTCTTTACATTTTTGCAGCGTAAAGTAGAACTGCATATGTCTGAACCATAGTCATAATGGTATGTAGAAAATCGGTTATTTGGGTAACAAATGTTAACTTTCTTTAAGTATGCAGTTTCTGATTTGGTTAAATTTCTGTTCGGTTTAATTGTGCTTATCTTTTCAGAATTAAACTCAATCTTCTCAATTTCACCATGCAAGGAGCTTAAGTAATTTAATCTGTCAATAGAAACACAATAGGTAAAGCGTAATTAAGTAGTTACAATATATCATAATCAAAAAACTAACAATAAAATGTTTCTTTACCTTTTAACCATTATGTCAATACTTTTTAAACAAATTTAAATTACATAAAGGGAGGGGCTTCAAATTTAATTTTAGACAAAAATTTATAAAAAACTAAAAAATTAATAAACTGTCATTCACTGACACCTCTTGGTGTAAAACAAAAATACAACAGTTCGTCAACTTTACTTCATTGCAATTAAAAATGTCCGGTGTGGAACAACACACGTACTTCCACCTACAAAGTGGAAATGAAATAATTTTAATAATAATATTGATAATTATGGGTCTATTTTTTAATACCTTCATAACGAAAATAACCAACACTGTAAAAACAAAGACAATCTATGTCAAACAGACGTTTAAAACTTCATGTCAGATAGAGGTTAACAGACATCTACATGCCAACTTAAAAAGATTTCAAAGCCGCCCGCTTCTACCTATAAAATACTGATAATACAATTTAAGCAGACGTTTAAAACTTCATGTCAGATAGAGGTTAACAGACATCCAGTTGCCAACATAAAAAAATTTCAAAGCCGCCCGCTTCTATAAAATACTGTTAATACAATTTAAGCATTTCCAATCCTATTTAATTAAACTTTTTTTTCTTTATATTAAAAAACTTTATAAGGTCGCGTGAAATAAAATTTTCCAAAATATGTCTACACACTTTCTTTTAAAATATATTCTTCAGATATAAAAAAAAATTATATTAGGCATTTTTTTTTGCCATTAAATTACACGTGGTGTCAAAAATTGCATAGAACATAATTAATTGATATCTTGGTACCTTTATATATTTAAAATATACAACTGCTTCAGAAATAATTCATAAAAAACAAAAAGTGCTTCTGGTAAACCGCCTCTCTCGCCGCTACATTTCTCCCAAACTAATCAGCTCCAGGAGAATTAAAACAGACTTTAATACGAAGCTTGAAGAACGTTAAAGTTGTTCTGGAGTTATCGTGGATAATAATACATACACGCACGTATGCACGTATACATACAGACACACACACGCACGCACACACGGACGCACGCACGCACCCACACGCACGCACCCACGCGCATGCACATACACACACAGACATACACGCAGACACACACACACATACACACACACACACACACACACACACCCACACACGCACGCATACGTACACACACACACACACACACACACACACACACGCACGCACGCGCACTCACACACACACACACATACACACACAGACACACGCACCCACGCACGCACACCTACACGCACACGAAAGCGCACGCACTCACATACGCGCACGCATACACACACACACACACACACACACACACACACACACACAGCCTGTTACATCAGAAAAAATATTGAATATAATCGAAAACTTGAAAAACCCTGATAGTTCATATATACAGGGTGACTCCAAATCAGATGCCAACCTTCAAGCAGTTCTTAGTACGGATCATTTCTGATCGATTGAGCAAAATTTACCTACATCCAAAAATCAACGGTTATCGAGATATTTCAGATTTCCCTCTCTTAGTTCAGTTTCAGCCGATTCTGCAGAAATTGATCGTTTTAAATAGTAATTTCACTTGAAAAAATGCAAAGTATGAGAAAAATGCTTATAAGAAGAAAATTGTAGAGATTTAAAATCAGAATTGGAAAGAAACCAAAATCGATTTAAATTTTTCTATTGCTTATAACTTTTAAACTATACTCTACATGTAGTGTTTAAATAGCCTAAAAATCTAGCTTAACCGATAAAACCATTTTTGTCAAAATTCGTTCTATAGTTCCTCCCAGAAAAAGCTTTTCAGCCGCGCTACCTCTCGAAAATTCTAAATTGATAATAATAAATCATTGAAGCCTTGATTCAATAGAAGTGAGAATTTTCTTCAATAATTTTACATTTTGTGTTCATAATGACCACCAACGTCTCTTATAACAAACTCGAGCTCTCTTTCTTATTTCTTAACGGGTAATTTTTCTTTCAAAATCATTCTGCATTCTTCTCGCTCCTTCTTGTATCCTTCCTAAAGGCTTCAAATCCGGGCTTCTAGCCGGCCGCACAATTGGTCCTTGCCTACCTCTCCACCGGGTTGGAAACCATTCATTCAACAACGCACGAACATTTAGACAATAATGTGCTGGATAACCGTCATGTTGGAAAATTATGTGTTGTCTATCAATGATAGGTACATCATCCAAAAATTCTGCCATATGGTTTCTCAGAAATTCTTCATATCTTTTGTAATAACCCATTTTGAGTTGTATTAAAATATACCGTAATTTAATGTCTTTCGTTCATTCAGTTGTAAATGTAAGAAAAATTTTAGTTAATTTTGCATTATAGCTATGAGGTAGGCAACTTAATTTGCATTTTGGTGTAACTTAAGTGCATATCTTCCTTAAAGATTTATACTTCCACTTCAAATTATTTTTCTGATCATTTTATTCGCGCATTACGTCATCGTGACTTAATTCTTTGCGCAAATCCTTTCGCGCACGACTACATCGTCTGATATTCTAGGTGTCCATTTTAGTACTTAATGAACCTTATGTTGAGTCGAAAGCTTTTTTGGGTTTTCCACCTAAATTTAGTGAAAGTGCCATTGATTTGATGGTAAGATATTTTAACGCATTATACAAAAATTAAAAGATTTGCTCTTGTCAGACACTTTACTTTTACTTTCCTTTCTTTTATTTTTACTTTGATTACATTTTAAATACGCATTTAATTTTACTGTTGCGTACGCTTTCATTTTATGATTGAAATTTTTATTGGAAAATTTCAAGATAATGCATTAAACGGATTATTCCATTTCATGAAGATAAATTTATAAGAGATAAAATTCCAGTTTGGGCGTGGCTTACTACGTAAAGCATTATTACAAGATATTGCGCAATATTGATGCAAAGATGACATCACCTCAGTTGAAATTTCCGTAATCGTTTAAATACCAGAGGTTATTAAAAAATTTGTGTACAAATTTTTACAAACAGGTATTTGTGTGATGATTTTTAGTAATTTAAGGCTAGTTTTAAGATATATTTTATTTAATCCAATCATTAACTGTTAATAAACACAGTTGTATATTTTTTATTTTTTTACATTTTGATAACATTTTTAGTGTAAAACTCGGTTTAGTTATTCCGAGCATAATTAAAAAATAACTTGGCGTCCGAGATCATTTTTACTAGTGTTACATTGCAATTTTTTTTATATTGATGTTCAGTGGAAGTAAGCTAGCAGATTTTGTGGTAATCAAGCAAATCAAAAGATTGGCCCTATATTAATTTACCGACTGGGGCAAAGGCATTATTTGTGGTGAATGGTTAGTATCTCCAGTTAGTTTAACGATTTGTATTTTTGGAGAACATTTTTACTTTTTACTCTTATTTCTTTATTACATTAGTATTTTTTTATACGATTACCATTTCTACCAGTTCGACCACTTTATTACACTTTCCCCTGTCAAAACGTTAGGAAGAAAATATAGACCTATCGTTTTATTACTTATTGCGCCCATCCACTGGCGAAACTAGGGGGGGGGGGTGCAAGGTGTGCCAGGCACACCCCAGGCAAGCCGTGACACACCCCAGAAAAACGGAGCACTTCCCCATTTTTCATTCTTATCTTAAATTCCATCTAACAACTTAATTCGTTAAATCTTAAACCATTGCGATAAACAAACGAGTAGTAATAGTGACATAGTGATAAGTACAATTATTAATTATTATTTATTATGTAAGGACATTAGAATATTCGTCATTCGAGCATAAGTTGTATCGGTGAAATAATATTTGTTTAGCTAAGCGGCGCGGCGGCGGTAGACGCTGACTGTGACTGTGCTGCTCTTGGAATTGTTTTGGTTCATGATACTGATATGCGTTGAGTGTTGATGCATAAACAATAGCATGTATATTACTACAAGCTTTAAAAAAAAAAACTTGTAATAATTAAATATTAGTCAAGTTGCTTTGGTATGTGTGAATCCTTGCGATATTGCAGGCTCACGTTCCATTAATATAAGTAAATTGGCTGTAATCTCATTATATTTAGAATTTACATCAGTTCTACATACATAAAGACAAAATTTACATTGAGTGGGGCTTGAACCTTGGTGGCGCAGTTGGTTAGCGCGGTACTCTAACAAAGTACAGGTCGTAGGTTCAAATCCTACTCGAGGTAAACTTTTTATTTATGTACTTAATAAAATTAATAATAATTTTTAATAGCATGTATAGTTCCTCTTTCACGATGTAGTAAACTCAGCAAGCATAAAGACGCCGCAAAGATTAGTAGATTAGATTAGTTTACATACAGTATACATTAACATTCTAAAAGATAACTTTTTATAAAGGAAGCGAGACTTAAAACTTAAAAGTAGTGTAACATACCGGAAATTATTCTAGATGTATGAAAAATTTCCAAGCAATTTGAAATGCTCTGGATAATTACGATGCCTCGGCAGACGCAGACAGCAGCTTACGTAAATTATTAGTCATCGAACTTCTAGAAGATTCGAGAAGGGTTGCTTGCGTCATCGGTAGCTATATAAGCAACGCTGTAACGCACGATGAATTCATGGGGTTAGTACTTGTTATAGTTATGTTTAATGTTTTATGTAATATTATTATTATTATTATTATTATTATTATTATTATTATGAGCCAAGTGCCAATATAACCTGTATTCGGTGTTCCATGTTCTGAGTCTTCTGTGCTGACAGCACAGTGCTGTGTGAAATAAAACATCAAAGCAAACAAATAGCCACTGCCAAGGCTAACTGCCACAAACAACTAAGGACTAACATAATTCTACTTATTTGTATGTTTGTTTTAGAGTATTATAAGATGTTAAAATTTTGATTGGTGAAAAAAAAAGGAAAGATTGCATCACAAGTTTCAGCTAATAATAAAAATAATAGTTTAAAGTTAAAACTGTAAAGGGATTTTGATTTGTACTTTCTTTCACGCCTTTTACTTGTTTCCCCATCAGTGTCCGAGCAGTTAGCTTCGGTGTTTATAAATTTGTTTTTATTTGCGTTGCAGATTGCAGATTGTGGGCGGTTTGAACATAAAGAAATTCAAAGACATACGATCGTTTTTCAAATCTGCCACAAATCAACCCGACAAAGATGAGACTGAGACAAGGCAAACGTCTACTCCAGTATGTGACTCAACAACAAATATTGAGATAGCAGATCCGATGTTTTTACATCTGCAGAAACAAATCAAAGAGGACGAAATGATCCAGAAGATCAAGATCTGGGAACTCTTGATAGTGGTCCTTCGCAGACAAGGGGCCCAAGGGTTGTTTTTCCAAAAAGTTCATTTGGAGATAGACGGAGATCATTTTCGTCTCAATTCTTTGATACTTATCAGTGGCTTGAATATAGTGTGAAGTTAGATAAAGCGTTCTGCTTTGTCTGCAAACATTTTCGGCATTCTGCAAATATTCGAGATCAAAATGAAAAGTTTTCGATTAATGGGTTCAGTAATTGGAGAAAACTAAGTGAGTCGCTGAAAAAACATGACACCTCTTTGGCTTACAGTGACTGTATGCAAAGGTTTGTAGGCTACAAGCATTCCTTGAAGGCCGGAGATGTTCATAAGAAGCTAACCATACAACATGAAGAAATGACAATACAGAACCGAGATTATATGATAAAATTAATCGACATGATTTTATACTTGACACGTCAAGGGCTGCCACTCCGAAGACACCGAGAAGACGCAACATCTACTAACCGAGGAAATTTTCTGGAGTTGGGTGAGCTTATGGCAAAACATGACACGAATTTTTCGATGCATCTAGACAGACATATCAGTTATTGCAGTTCCAAAATACAAAATGAAATAATAAGTTTTTTTTATTCATACTTATATGTTATATTTCCTAAATAAAATGTGAAAACAAGAAAGTCTTTTACTTAAAGTAGGTATATGACAAACCATGATGATGAAAACCAAAACTGTTTAAAATTGAGAGTGAAAACAAGATTGACGTAGTTTTCATGCGCATGCATCTATAAAAAAGTGGTGTGCACGCCACAACAAAATTTTTATACGCACCCCTCCCCAAAAAGAGCCCGTGGGGCCTGGCCCCCCCAGAAAAATTTTGTAGTTTCGCCACTGCGCCCATCTAAACTTTCTGACTACATTTCCTTCGGAAAGATGTTTCTTTTTTTAAATGTGGATTTGTGTCAGACCATGAATGTAAATTATGTAAGTTAGTGATACCTTCTCTGTCGAATCTTGCTTCGTCTGTTCATAAAATTTTAGCTAAAAACCGAACATCATCCCTACCAGCATTTAAGACAAAATGACAAAATTGAATACTCCTGGCAAAGTCGTTCTCTCCTAATCCTCGAATTCTAATATAATGATATGGATGTATGCCATTCTTTTTCAACACAGACCAAACTTTTTTTGGGAGGTCCCCAGTTCACTTTCAGCTTTTCGGGTACTCATCGTGGGAGTATCTTCTACAGTTTGTAATATTGCTTCATCTAGGTCTGGATTCCCAGGTTCACATGCGTTTCTATTTTTTTAACAGTATCAATTTCTGCAATTCTGCGATATGTTGAAGAAAATACTCTCACATGAGGAGTTCGTCTGTTGGGAAATCTCCGTACGTATAATACTCCTTCTGAAAGAGATGCATTTTCATTACTGTATACAACAGAAAGAGAATATCAGCATATTCAGCATTATCAAATGTATCAAAATACAAAACAAATGATAAATAATGAATAAATAAATGATAACAAACGAACAATAATAACAGGGACAATAACAACAGGAACGATAATAACAATAATAAAAAGGAACGAACAATAACGGAGATTCCAAAACTGAATTTTTCATAGCTACTCAATTTTGAAAATTGAAATGAAAATTACCTGTCAAGGAATAAGAAAGAGATTTCGAACTTGTATAAGACACTGTGGTGGTCATTTTGAACACAAAATGTAAAATTACTGAATAAAATTCTTAGTTCTATTGAATCAAGGCTTTTATTATTCTCAATTTAGTATTTTCTAGAGGTAGCGCGGTTGAAGAGATTTTTTCTGGTGGAACTATCGAAAGAATTTTGACAAAAATAATTTTATCGGCAAATTAAAACAGTCAGCTAGTTTTTTAGACTATTTTAACACTACATGTAGAGAATGGTTTAAAAGTTATAAGCAATAGAACATTTGAAATAGAGTTTGGTTTCTTTCACATTCTGATTTTAAATCTTTACAATTTTTTCTTATAAGCATATTCCTCATACTTTTGCATTTTTTAACTGAAATACATATTCTACTATTGAAAACTGGAATAAAATTACTGTTTAAATGGATCAATTCCTCCTACAGCTGCAAAGACCCGATATGATAGAGTGAGGTACACAGATATAAGAGATGTATGTAAAACAGAAGATGTAGTCACATGGGGACGAAACAGAAGATGAAAATGGAAACAGCATGTAGACAGGATGGAAGATCAACGTATAGCAAAAATATATGACGCAAAAAACCATATGGATAAAGACTGCCAGGAAGGCCCCCCAAACGCTGGTGGGATTGCTCAACATCATCGTCACAAGAACAAGGCTGACCAAATAAACAGGTCCTAGACATAATAGAAGATTTCCTACAGAATCGGCAGAAACTGAACGAAAATAGGAAATTACTACAAAATCAGAAAATCTCAAATATCTCCAACACCGTTAATTTTTGGGTATAGGTAAATATGGCCCAATCGATCACAAATTAACCATACTAATACCTCCTTGAAGGTTGGCATCTAATTTGGAATCACCCTGTATATGATTTAAACACAAAGGTAATACTTGTGAGCAAGGAAATTGCTCTCATTTTAATAGACATAACACATAGATGTTTTACAGAGGGTGTGTTTCCAAAGAAGCTAAAGATTTCTAGAGGCGTGTCTCTTTATAAAAATCCGACATAATTTGCATTAGTAACTATAGACCAATTTCAATAATCCCACTGTTCTCAAAAATGATCGAGATTACTCTAAGAAATAGACTGTATAATTTCATGGAACATTATTTTTCTGTCAGTAAAGATATGTAAAGGGTAGGCCGTACGAAATTTAATTGAGGATGTTTTTGAAGAATTTGAAAAGGGTGGATGTGCTAAAAGCTATGATAAATAGATTTAGATATTATAGGGTCACAAATGCGGCATTAAGTGTATTTGAATCGTATCTGAATGGTAGATCACAAATCGTAATAAGTAATGACGTTGAATCAATATGCGAATATTTTAACAGTGGAGTGCTCCAAGGCTCTGTTCTAGGAACTATTCTTTTTGTTATTTTCACAAATGTAATATTACGCATGAAAAAATTGGGAAAAGACAGCTATCTTAACTTTCTGTTTATAAAACACCAGTAACGTAAACAGGAAATTTTAACGCATAGAGTTATATCCTAAACTGTCATGGCACAAGCAGATCGACTCGGTATGAGAAATTAGGAGGTAGTTTGTTCCCTCTAGGCAAGGTTTTTGAAAATTCATCTTTGGATATAGCCAAAATGACTTATTTTGCGTTTATCCATTCCATGTTGTACTACGGTTTGCTGGTTTGGGGACACACAGCTGAATCCATAAGCGAGCAATTCGCATTTTGCGTCAACTATATGTTATTATGACTCTTGTAGGGGCCATTTTAAAGCTTTAAAAATATATACACTGCCTGGCACGTACATATACGCTTGTTTACTTTACATAAAAGGTATTGAAAAATCGGTTGATTCTAGGTGCGATGTACATATATACCAGACTAGACTTTATGGTGACACACTCTTGTATAGGCTTGAAAAAACCAAGTCATGTTACATTTATCAGAGCAAAATTTTTTTAACCATTTGCCACAGGTACTAAGATCATTACCTATTGAACAATACAAAAACCGATTTTTTCGACAACTAATAGAGTTTAAATTATACGATGTTAAAGAATTTTTTAATAAAAAAATAGAAAAGAAAACAAACTTGTATTCATATGTATACTATATAATGCTTCATGATGTGTTATATCTTGGGTATTGGCTTATTATGTATTATATCTTATATTAACCATGTAATATTTACAATAAAGAGCATCTACCTATCTATGTATTAGGTTACAGGTTTCACAGCGAACTATCCAAGATATAGCGGCAAGACCTCAAAGTCGACATATTGTAGTAAACGCGGAAAATCTGAGTTTTGGGATTTCAAAATCAATATTTGTCTTTGGACAAATTGTTTCATCGCATTAAAACAGATTTCAATGTTGGTGACGCTCGAACCACGTTATTTAGAATTTTGAAGGTAATGGGTTACAAATACAAACGTGTCAATAGACAGAAAACTTCATGTGCCATGAAACTCGTCGTTGTATAAAAAATTAAGTTTTTGAGAAAGTTTCTGCAGTTGTAAATTTAAGGCCAAGATGTCCCATTTGTGTATCTAGACGAAAGGGTGATTTAAATAAATGGTTCTAATATCTAACGTTGGGCGCACGACTATGGCAATAAAAGTAATACATCCAAAATTAAAAGTGAGAGTAAAAGGTATACCATTTTACACGCGGTGTGTAATTTAGGATATTTACTCGATTCGGGGAACGAGGATCGGGATTATCATAAAACAATGAATACGGACCGGTTTCAAAATTGGGTTATTAAACAGCTGATTCCTGCGCTGTTCAAACTACCCGGAAATTATGTGGTGGTTATGGATAACGAACAGTATCATTCGGTGCAGTTAGACAAGTTACCCTAATTTTCTTAGTAAGGAAGAACAAAATTCAACCTTTTAGGTCCAGAGGGAAATATTATGCACTTCATCTGTATTATAAGTGTTACGTAACTGGTTTTATATTAGTTGAGTTGATCGGCCTATTTTCACAGTTTTCGCTTTTTGAGCGCGACGTTTCGGAAGCGGACACTGCTTCCGTGATCAGGCTTAGTCCTGAGAAGGATTGTTTTCTCACTTGAGCCGATTTCATGTGATATGATTTTTTTCTCAAGCGCTTCACTCTCAGATTCGAATTTTGGTACCTTAACTAACAAGTCTGACACCTTTACCGCTGAGTCACTGAGTAATCCTATATATATATATATATATATATATATATATATATATATATATATATATATATATACATTAGAACTTATATAAACTTTTTCGTGGTTGCGGAGTAGTTTATTGCGCACGTTGCGCCGTAACCTATTGCGCAGGTGTATTGCGTCTAAGCTCTTCGCGCATTAGTGGAATCCATATGGGTTTCATTTCCACACGTTTGGCTTATTGGATGCATCGCTCCAGCAGGAAATCCAATACACCAAGCTAGTGTGGAAATGAAACCCATATGGATTCCAATAATGCGCGAAGGGCTTAAGCGCAATAAGTTACGGCGCAACATACGCAATAAACTACTGCGCAACCACGAAAAAGTTATATATATATATATATATATATATATTGGATTGCTCAGTGGCTTAGCGGTAAGATGTCAGACTTGTAAGTGAAGGTACCAAAGTTCGAATCTGAGAGTAGTCAAGTGCTTAGGAAAAAATCATATCACATGAAATCGACTCAAGTGCGAAAACAGTCCGTTTCAAGACTAAGCCTGCTCACGGAAGCAGAGCCCGCTTCCTAAACGTTGCGCTCAAAAAGAAAAAAACTGTCGAAATAGGCCGATTAACTCAACTAAAGATTATGTAGTTGAATATGTTTTGATTAAGCATGGATATGAAGTTTTACTATTGTCTCCTCACCATTGTACATATAACCCTAATTACGTTCTTGGATCAAGACGTTGAGTTTTTAAAAACTAAGTTACAAGTTTTATTTGTATAATTTACACAATAATACCTCTTACTACTAACTATATAATAATACTCATCTGTTTTGTATTGTTACATCTTATATATATATATATATATATATATATATATATATATATATATATATATATATATTGTAATGTTAAATTATTAGGTTTGGTTTAATATTATTTATTAAATTATTAAATTATGTGAAAAATCTAAAATTTTCAACGTAACCATATTTAAATTTTAAATATGAAATAAATTCATATAAAAATGTTTTTAGCACATAAAATGTTATGTTTAAGGTATGTACAACTTGTCTTTATTGTTCACACTACTTATTTGCAATGCATAATGTTATTTAGTCTTGCATTGAAAATGTCTCATCGTCTAACACTGTTTTGGGATTTTTACACTATAAATTGTACGGCACTATAAATGTTTGTATGCCAAAATGTTCTAAATGTCTTTTTGTTGTGAATCATTTATTATAAGTTTTGTCACTAATTCACTAACAAAAATAGTGAAAATTGTCTATACTATCCATATTATAACCCTTTTAACTAAATTTTGTATTTCCTGCTCTTAAAAACTAAACATACCTTATCCCTAACATAATCCTAACTACATAGTCCATGTTTAAACACCTGTGAAATGTCTACTTGCCAAATTAACTTTGAAAAATTGAATTTTATTGTAAAAATTGCACTACTAAAATGACTCTACGAAAATGATGATATTTAACATCTTTGACAATTTTGGTAGCAACAAATTGCTTTTTATGATGAAACCAAACTTAGCAAATGATATTCAGATCAATTTATACCAAATAAATTTATTTTAAACACATCGTGAACCAGATTTGTGTAAAATTGTGTCTCACTTGTCTCGAGCCAGAAATTACCCCTTTTTATGACCCAAATGTCATGTAAGCTGTCCGATACTTCTATTACCTCTTTCTAAACATCTCAAATTCCCCAATTTAAGAATGAAGATATTTTTGTACAAGAAAATATTAAGTTCTTTAATTGACCTACCTATTAAAATTAAATTTTGAAATAAGAATAACTTATAGAAGTATGAAAATTTTAGATTCATCTAGGCACCTCAATTTTATGTACATATTTACTTGCTACGCTAGGTTCTTCATTTATCAACACCAAATTTTCTTGTATAATGTTTATAACTTCTTGCTTGTAACCAATGTGATTGATATCGAATTGCTCATCCTTTATAATTCTTTCCACCTTCAAATACTGGATATGCGGTTTATATAAATTTAATCTTTTATTGTAGGGCTGTACCCAGTTTAATTCATCTTTACCAATTCTTATCTTCATATGTTGCGCATCGATAATCAATTTTAATTGCTTAATCAAATCCATTCCGATTATTAACTCCATTTTTAAATTGTTAGTTATAAACCATTGTGTTTGAAAAATCTGTTCCCTACCTTAGCTTCAGTATGTAGCATCCTATTTATAGTGCTAAGCTTCTTATCCGTTGCTGCCATAACTTCTATTTTGTTTATTCTAATGATCTCATCTTTAAATAAATCGTTATTCTCTACGATGATCTTTTCCTGTATTAATGAAATTTCTGATCCGGTATCAACTAATCCTAATAAATTTAAATTCTTAATTCTAATGTTAACGAAAGGTAATAAAATGTTTGTAGTTTCTGGTTCTGAATTTTGTTCAATTTCTAAAATTCCGTAGGATGTTGGTAGTTTGTCTTTACATTGTTGACAAGGAAGCTCGTATTTAAAAATTTTGAACGGTGATCTTGTCAAAGTCCTTTTGTGTGTTCTTTTCTTCGTCTTGGGATGCATGTACGATAGCATTGACCCAACTAATCCTTCCACAACTCGGTTCCTCCTTCTTTCTCGTACCTGGATGTTATTCACCCTCCTATTCTGATCATCCACGATCTCTTGGTATGGCCTTCTATTTTCTTTTTGCATATCATTTCTACGATGATCCTTTCCTTCATTCTCTCTATTATTCTGATGTTCCCGTTCATTATCCTTGGCTTGATTGTTGTAATTAAATCTGTTCCTATCGTAGCCATTATTATATCCTCCTTGTCTTTGTTGGAAGTTGTTCCTCTCTTCCCGATCTATAATTGCTTCTATTGTTGCCATTTTGAAATACTCTCTACGATTATCAGCACGATGATATTGATTTTGATAATCTCTCCTGTCATTTCCATAATTCCTATTATAATTGTCTCTCCTATTTTCCTCTCTTTCGTGCCTGTAATTATATTCCCTTCTGTCATTTCCATAATTCCTAGGGTTAAATTCTCTCTTTTCGTAACTGTTCTGATGCTGTTCGTATGCATCGTATCTTCTTAAAAATTGCAGTAGTGATGTTATATTATCTATATTTTGCAGAATAATGTTTTCTGCCACATTATTCTCCAGTTGCCTTGCTAAATATTGACTATTTCTTGTTCATTCATCGGTGGTGTGAAGTATCTTGCTATTTGGTATTTCTTCATTACATAAATCTCCCTCGAAGTGCCATAGTTTTGTCATACTTCGCCCTTGAAAATTCTTCCTTATTACATTTTGTTGGACATCACTCCAATATTGTTTGGTAAATAATTCCTTGAAGTGCTTATAATCGGTACATTGCTCTTGTACTAAATTGTACCATAGTTCGGCATTCCCTTTAAGCATCTTTCTCACCAAACGCATTCTTTGTTTATTGTCCTTGATGTCGTTAAAATATTCTTCTATATTTTTCAAAAATAGCATTGGCGATTCTTGCTTCTTTCCTTCAAATTTATATGGCATCTCTTGATTCCACATGCAATTTTCCCAGCCGATTTGAAAATTTCGAGGTGTTTCACGTTCTTTCAACTCTTCTAGGTCATGATCGTACATTCTTAATTTATTGCAAATTTCCCCTATCTGTTTCTTGTTCTCATCCTTATTCTTATCCACCTGGAAACATATTTGTTCGTGGATGTCATGTATCCTTCCTACTCTATCATTTATTTCGTTAGAAGCCTCTTCTCTTAGACGGGTTTCAGTTCTAATATTCTTGTCCAACTTTCCTATCTTGTCATCTACCTCTTCCTTATTGTCGATAATCGTTCCCCATAACTTATCATTTTCTCGGTGCATATTATTGCTTAATTCTTCCTTCGTTTTCTCCATTTTATGCACTAACTTCTCTTTATCGTTCTCCCACTTACTCACTTGTCTATCGATACTTTCTACCAACTTGTTAAATTTCATTTCCATCTTCTCATCTGCTCTACGTATCTCCTCTTTCCTATTTTCTTCTAACTTACGCATATCCTCCTTCCTTTCTTCCTCTGCTTCTTTCTTGTCTTGCTTCCTATTTTCTTCCAGCTTGTTAAATTTACTATCAATATTTTCTTCTGCTTCTTTCTTGTCTTGCTTTCTACTTTCTTCGGCTCTCATTAGCATGGCGATTATCATGTCCACGTCTAAGCTCTTGCTTTCTCTCACTGGACTTCCTTCTTGTTGTGCTTCAACATCCTTTTCAATATGTTCCATCTTTGTAACTAGATCCTGTTTTTTCTCTTTTACCTCAATATCTTTAGGTCCGTAAACTTTACCTGATCTAGTTACCCTACGATCTTGCATTCACTAGTCGTACTAACTAAATTTGCCCTTTTTTATAAAAATCGTAACACTAATAAACCCAATAAACAATAACTAATAACAAATAACAATGAACGAAAAATGAAAAACTAAATATCTATAAAATTTTTTTGTGCTTTTATATCCAAAAACTTCAAACTAAATCGTGCCCACACGTTGCGGTGCCAATAAATTGTAATGTATAATTGGCTTTAATTTATTATTAATTAAATTATTAAATTATGATTAGGGATCTCAATGGGGATAGGGTTCAAGGATTTAGTTGAAGATAATATATTTTTGTATAAGAAATATCCTATACTTAATTGAATTTGACGTATAAAATTTGCTCTGAATAAGTTTTGCTTTCTAACGCATGCGTTACTGACTTTAAGTGAAAATAATTAAAACTGTCAAAAAATGTCAAATAATTAAGAAATTTTAATGTTTGGATCAAAATGTGAAAATTTAGAAAAAGAAAAGGAAATGATTTGCTTCACAGGTGTTTACACAGGTAAATAATTGAAATTCTTAATTAATAACATATAAACAAATATTATTTGCAGGAAATACCAATAACAGGGTTATAAAAAATTTTAAAACTCACAGATACAATCCTTCCTGTCGATTGAATGATGTCTTCAAACTTCAGCTGGAGGCAGGCAATGTTCACTCGGATGTTGTTGTTACGAATATCCAACTGCTATCTCGGTTCTCGAAGACACCAACCTCCAAACTTCAAGATGTTTTCTTTCCAAAACGGCAACCTCCAAACACTTATTTACTATGGTAACTTTTATTAAAATGGTTTTAAATCTTTATGACTGATTTGGTTTAAAATGTATTATTAGTATCCAAGATTTTTATTAACACAATTTTATTTTAGTTACCGAAATATAATATTTATTTAAGAGGAATTGTCCGGATAAATAAAACAACTTTTCACCAAATAAATATGGAATTTAATTTGGTATATCAGTATTATTTTAAATCGGAAAACATGAAAACAAATTTTACACAAAATCGTGACATCAATTAATCGTACAGCAATAATTTATTAACAACGACAGGTATCGGTGACCGAACTATTTAATTTTAACCGAAGTTATAAAAACAAGTGCTCTCGAAATTATTTGTACCGTAAACTTTCTCGACGAAAATAAATTAGGTTAAGTAAACACTAAATTAGCAACACTGTTTTAATCTTTTCACTTTTTGAACAAAAACTGGAGAGAGAATGACTTCCTGAGCTCTTGCTTTTATAGGTTTCTGGTTGCTACAGAAATTTCAATTTTTTTACAGCCATATTGCAAAATTTACAATGAATGTGATTGGCTAATCAAAATTAAGAATTGTACAAAATGGAATTTTGGCCGTAACTTTCTTATACATGGTCGGAAATGAAATTTAAAACAGAAATGAAAACTATGTGAAATTTCGAATAAAAGGACACCGAATAAGCAATAAATCCTACCACTAATAAACGAAACAACTTAATCTAATCAAAATAAGCTACTAACTATACACACTTACAAGCTACACTAAAATTACTTGCGAAAATGGAATTCTGAGGACAATTTACATAAGAAAACATATCTTTTAAATTCAAACATTTACTTTAATGAAAATTTTAAGTTTTGTAAATTTGTCTAGAAATCACCTTAGATTTAGCAAATTTTGCGGATAAAACGCTGTATCCTTATAAAAACTTATTTATATTGTGAAAGAACATCTATTATTTGCTTTAAGAGCAAAAACTAAATCTAATAATATGGAAAAAGTATAAAATTATGTGAAAAATCTAAAATTTACAACGTAACCATACTTAAATTTTAAATATGAAATAAATTCATATTAAAAAATGTTTTTAGCACATAAAATGTTATGTTTAAGGTTTGTACAACTTGTCTTTATTGTTCACACTACTTATTTGCAATGCATAATGTTATTTAGTCTTGCATTGAAAATGTCTCATCGTCTAACACTGTTTTGGGATTTTACACTATAAATTGTACGGCACTATAAATGTTTGTATGCCAAAATGTTCTAAATGTCTTTCTTGTTGTGAATCATTTATTATAAGTTTTGTCACTAATTCACTAACAAAATGTGCGAAAATTGTCTATACTATCCATATTATAACCCTTTTAACTAAATTTTGTATTTCCTGCTCTTAAAAACTAAACATACCTTATCCCTAACATAATCCTAACTACATAGTCCATGTTTAAACACCTGTGAAATGTCTACTTGCCAAATTAACTTTGAAAAATTGAATTTTATTGTAAAAATTGCACTACTAAAATGACTCTACGAAAATGATGATATTTAACATCTTTGACAATTTTGGTAGCAACAAATTGCTTTTATGATGAAACCAAACTTAGCAAATGATATTCAGATCAATTTATACCAAATAAATTTATTTTAAACACATCGTGAACCAGATTTATGTAAAATTGTGTCTCGCACTTGTCTCGAGCCAGAAATTACCCCTTTTATGACCCAAATGTCATGTAAGCTGTCCGATACTTCTATTACCTCTTTCTAAACATCTCAAAATATATAGAATTGAGACACAAACAATAGTTTAAAATTAGATATTGATAACTGGATGTATATATTATTAATGATATTCCACTAATATTAACTTATGATATAGATTATAACAAGAAATTTAAAGTTAAATATTGATAGGGATATTAGTTAAATATACATATATTATTAATAATACCTTACTAATATCAACTTATGATTAGATGTGGATTTCGTAACTCCTCCCCTCTTAGACGGAGTTTTCGGGTTTGAAGAAAACTGAAGGTGATGTCCTGTTCTTTTTACAATTATTCGGGATGCGTTTCCGGACTTTAAACAAAATATAAATTGTTAATAAAATTAATAAAATGAACATAACTATATGAGATATCCAATTTGTTGACAGGTTCCCTCCAAAAGTGGCATTCAATGTTTGGATCGTGTTGGCTTGGTGTTTTAATTTATATATTTCGTCCAACGGAATATTTTCTATTTTCAGTTTCTTATCTTCTGTCCTTGTTTGTCACTTAATGCTGTTGACTTTTGATAATATTAATGGAACTCCGCTTCTGGTTTTTTCCTTATTACTGAATTTGTAGTCTTGATAAGCGATGC
Source organism: Vesta saturnalis (assembly GCA_036346205.1). Classification (NCBI taxonomy): domain Eukaryota; kingdom Metazoa; phylum Arthropoda; class Insecta; order Coleoptera; family Lampyridae; genus Vesta; species Vesta saturnalis. Next base: position 524,464 of record JARFJB010000058.1, read on the forward strand.
TACAATTTATTGGAACTTTGATTAGGTTGCTTCCCATAAGTGTGGAAAACTCTTCATTTACACATTTTTTCTTGATTTGAATTATTTCTTTGCATCATTGCATTTTGCTTCCTTTTGATGGATTATACTTGTAATACAGTCATTAGTATTAAACGTTAAATCTTCATTGCTGCATATAAAGGTATCTTCTAATTTGTGGCATTCTTTGTTCATGTATTGATATATTTTTTCTTCAAGAGCCTAATAAGGTTTTTGTGGAATTATGATAGAATTTGTTTTGGTTGGCATCGGGAAAAGTTTATAATATTGGAATACTTTTGGATAGACAATGGGAATTTCTAATATAAAAAGGATATTATTTTTAGTAATATGACAGTTGGATTTTATTATTGAATACCATGAATCTGGTCTTAAATTTAAAATTTCATTTTTTTCATACATTTCCGTTAATTCTAAGATTATTTTATATAGGTCACTTTTTGTCAATATATCTGGATGGGTGATATGTAATTGAGCAAAAGTTATTGCCTTTTCTAAATTGTCTAGGAAAGTTATAATTAGGTTTGAATTTATATGGAATTGATTTATTATAGATTGGATCACGATGTACTGGTGTAATTCATGATTGATATCTCTGATCGATTCATTAAGGTTTTCTATATAATTTGATATTTTCTTCTGATTTGAAACAATAATATCAATGATTCTAGTGTATTTGTTTAACAATTCTTTTGATATAGATATTTGATTATTAATATTTTTTATTATCTTAATTTGATTTTCTTTAAGATGTTTCAAAGCATTATTATATCTTTCACCGTCCTTAGCATCTAATGTTCCAAAAATCCATTTAGAGAACGTTCCACCTACATTTAATAAACCTCCTTTGACTTTTGTATTTTTACTGAATTTAATATTTTCGAACTTCCTTTGTACTTCTAAAATTATTGGTTTTAGGTGTTCATAATTATTTTTTAAATTCTGCATTGCAACGCTATCATTATTTGTAAATATCGAGGAGTTAATATTATTAAAGGAATTTATAAAATTAGTAATTTCATTATTTAAGTTACGAAATCCATAGCTAATCATAAGTTGATATTAGTAAGACATTATTATAATATATGAACCTATATTTAACTAATATCCAGCTATCAATATTTAACTTTAAATTTCTTGTTATAATGTATATCATAAGTTAATATTAGTGGAATATCATTAATAATATATACATCCAGTTATCAATATCTAATTTTAAACTATTGTTTGTGTCTCATTTCTATATATATAAGATGTAACAATACAAAACAGATAAGTATTATTATATAGTTAGTAGTAAGAGGTATTATTGTGTAAATTATTCAAATAAAACTTGTAACTTAGTTTTTAAAAACTCAACGTCTTGATCCAAGAACGTAATTGGCGCAGTCGGTAGGATTTTGTATAGGTCGAATATTTATTGGTTGTGATGGGAATGGTTGATTAAAACTAGCATTTTGTGGATTAGAATATGTGGGTGATGAATTTTGTGGGTGAGTGTTTCTAAAGCGGTTACTATGATTTTGTGAATGATTTTGGTTTAGATTTGCTGGTTGGAACATTGTATTTGAAGGAAAATGATTTTGCCGTTGATATAATGCAAAATTTTCTTCTTCAACCACATAGGATAATGCGAGTTCTAAAGTGTTTGGATTTCTTAATCTGACCATGTCTTGGGTCCGACCTTGTAAACCTCGTATGAATGTTTTTAATGCAAGACTATCATAACTTTTTATTTGGATAGTTCGTTCGGCAATATTTAAATTTTCACTAATTAATTTTGATGCTATTGCACTTCTACATTTTTGTATTCTTTGACCGAATGATACGTATGTTTCGTTTTTTAACGGTTTGGTCATTAATAAATCCTGGACTAAACAATCTATATTTCTTTGATCCCCGAAGCTTAGTCTTAGAAGAGATTTTAAATTTGTCCAGTTCCTAACTTCTCGGCGACTCCCTACTAACATTAAATAATCTCCTGATAGTTTACTAATTACCGTACGAATTAAAAATGTATGTATAGGATCATCTAATGCAACATTATTTGAGTACGTCACTATTAATTGATCACAATGTTCGATAAAAATTTCTAAAGTATTAGAATCACCACTAAAACATGGGATTGTATCAATATATAATCTTAACATATTATAGTTGGTTGAATTTTGTTGCGTCATTTTATTATTGTTTCCTAATTTTAAGTTTTTTATTTGATTAATTATAGTTTCGATATCAATTTTGAATGTTCTATAATAAATCAAAGAATTTTCTTATTGGATATAAATTTTACCCAAATATATTAACCTTTGTGTTGACAATTCTAAATCCTATTCATGGATTCAATTTTACTGTCATATACTAAATTTAATTAAGGTAGCAAGGATGGCTCTTACCTAGAAGATTGTTTTCACCAATTTCTTCGGATGGACCTCCTTAGAGATGTATTGAGTGGTTGTTTCAAACGGCTGGTTCGTTCGCCCGTAAAGAGTTGATACTCAGGAAGACAGTTCTCGATGAAGGTCTTCTCAGGCTAGCAATCCAATTCTGTTTTCCAATCCTACCGACTGCGCCAATTGCGTTCTTGGATCAAGACGTTGAGTTTTTAAAAACTAAGTTACAAGTTTCATTTGAATAATTTACACAATAATATCTCTTACTACTAACTATATAATAATACTCATCTGTTTTGTATTGTTACATCTTATATATATAGAATTGAGACACAAACAATAGTTTAAAATTAGATATTGATAACTGGATGTATATATTATTAATGATATTCCACTAATATTAACTTATGATATAGATTATAACAAGAAATTTAAAGTTAAATATTGATAGCTGGATATTAGTTAAATATACATATAGGTATTATTAATAATACCTTACTAATATCAACTTATGATTAGATGTGGATTTCGTAACTCCCTATTGAAATGAGTTGTAAAAATTATTACAATAAGCAAATAAATTCTGAACCTCCATGGAAAGATAAGGTTCAGGAATTATGGCTTGAGACTTTATCCAAATGTTCTACAATGTAGCAATATTTTTGTTCACACACAGAAAAGATTATTTCAAATGATTGGGAGAAACATATCGAATATTTTTCTGTTTGTCATCAAAATTTCATCACAAAAGCAAATCTTCACAGTGGATTACTTATTGAAACGTTCTGTGAATTTGCTGGTTTGGTTAAATTAAATAGTTACATATTGATGTTCTGGTTACCTATTCACTTTGAGACTGAAGAACTAAGTTTGCATATAAACACACCTCTACATGTTGAATAGCCAAGAAAAGAGAAAAATGCAGTAGGTAAATTTGATGACGAAAGCAAGCCGTCACATTGAATTACTTATGAAATTGTGGTCTGCATATTTCTTCTCTGTTTGTTATTTTGGAAGAGTGAAAAAAGAGAAAGCCATTCTCATTAGTTTTTACGTAGATTTGTTTAATAAAACATCTCATTGTATTGGATAAGACATGATGTTGTTATATATAACCAATGTAAAGAATGTACAATTTCCGTTTTATGTAAGTAATACACGTTGAAGATCTGAGAAGACTAAAATTAACTTTATTTTAAATAGTCCATTTTGGAGATTCAACGAGTTTCATGTAAACAAAGTCTAAATAGCGTGAAAAAGTATGTTGCGATGCTATATTAGATTCCTTAAGGCTTATTTAGTGCGTGGGATATTTAGTTATTGGATAATTAGAGAGTGGGGTCATTTCTGTAACTTATTGAAATTGATCGTTTCAGTGCGTGGAAGATTCAGGTAGGTATAACGTACTGTCAGTTACGTAATTTGGAACTAACCTATAAAGTAAAAACGTCATGTCTCATTTAGTGTATTATTAGTACTCAAAAAAGGGCAAGTGCTGAAATGTGTAACGAAAAAGAACCATCGATGTCTGCATGTAAGTATTTATTAATTATTCTAATCTGATTTATTATTTTTTATTATGTTGTGATTAGGTTCATCCATTTTTGCAAAAAACGAAACAACTGGAAACTAAACTGCGTCTTCGTACCTCTCTTGGTCTGGAATTTAAAAAATATCCCTGATGATTTTAGTGAGTGGCACTCTTACCACACAATTTGCTATAAATTCAAAACAAATAGATTGTAAATTAATAAATTATTATTTACCTTGTTTGTTGTATAGTAACACGGTATCACCATCAACAACAGGCAAATTTGTGTATTTATGTGATCGGATCATGCGTTTTTTATAGAAATAATACATCTAGTTCCGTCCATTGAAAATTTTATTTCCTTATGGTATCCCTTCGTTAATACTGCGCAAACGCGAAACTGCTGAATTCGCGCAAATCATAAACTATCTTTTGGGTATTTAGGTAAAGGCGATTTCCCCTTCCGGGTCTTGGACCACGTGACCGCCCTCGACGAATAACAGAAATATCCAATTCGCCAAATCCCCAAATCTCTGTTGCACTAAAGGAACCTTTAGAATGTAAAATACCACGAAGGAGTTTTTGTCAATTATATGTGCGTCCGGGATGGGTGGTGCATATGGCGGAAAACAAGTTTCCGGTGGTCAGTGGCGTACCGTTTCAAGAGGGTATTTTACACTCATTTTTGACTGACATGCGAAATTTATTTAAACCATCTGTCAATTTCTTTTATACCACGCTGCCTTAAAATTATAAGGTATGTTACATGATGTCTTAATGTAACATATAATCTTATAATTTTAAGGCAACGATTAATGGTTAGATTAAATATAAAATTATTCACAATCCACGTTCTGAATGATTGGAGTGTTGATTTTATAGATTTTTTAAAAAAAATTTAATTTTTAACAAGTAATACTAACAATATAATAAAATTTTTCATTAGCCATTTTTTATGGTATTGACAAATATTTTTGTTGTACAATTTTTGTCTTTTCTTGTCTGAAATTTTTTATTTGTGACAATATTTTTTAGTTTGAGTATCTTTGCCACTCTAAAATTACAAAACTTTAAAAAATGAGTAATAACCCCATGCACCAAAAAGATCTAGGGATTATGTTTAATAATCTTACATTTGCCCAAAATACAGATTAATTTGATTTTTTTGCTTTAGGTCTTGAAAACAAAAAATAGCAAAAAAGCATTTTTCTTATTATCGAAAAGTTAAATCTACATGTTCTTATGTGACAGACAGAAAGTAATGGATCGGTAGTATTAAAAAAGCAACATAATATTGTCTAAATTTTTTTATTTGTGGCATTATTTAGTATTTTTTTAAATTTGTTTGGATATTTAGCTACACTAAAAATAATAAAATTAAAAATTAAGGAATAACTCCTTGCACCAATTTTAGTGTGTCAAAATAAAACATAACGATACAAATTGTTTACTAAATTCAAAATTACTCTTAAAATTTGCTTAAAATTTAATAAACAACGTAGAACTTTCACATCTAATAAAGAAATATATCATTAAAAAAAATGCTAGAAATATTTGTCCCCTAAATAAAATTAATTTTGTATACATATTCCTAATTTTTTCTTCATTGACGGCTTCTTTTCATATAAATCTAATTCTAGTATCTAAATAACAAATACATATCGACTTAACTAATAAAATTTTATGACTTTCTAATGGAGTTTGATGATGTGTTAACATATTGGAAAATATATTTTTTTGAAAAAAGACTCCTACACCTTTGAAGATACAACGTGATCAATCTCAAGTGTACTGTAGTGGTATGACAAAAATCCCTAGTTGTTAATATTGTTGTGTTTTGCAGTTGGCTGCTTTTGATTTTTAGTGTGGTTTTAGTCGAACTGTGTATATCAAGACAAATTATATATTCTGAATTTCAAATTGTGATATATAATTTAATAGTCATGCCGTTTTCAAACATGTACTGTAAATTTTATTTAATTATAATGAAATTGTAACATTTAAATACTTAAGATTCATTATTTTGTAATGATTTAATCCAATTATTAAATAATATTTTATTTATTTTGTTGTATTTTATAGGGATGCAGTCTAATCAAATACAAAATAGTCATTATTTAAATTAAGATAATATTTTATAATATGTATAAGTTAATGACCTTCATACACATTTGAAATTGATCGTAGTTTTTACTTGAACCATACTCTAGAGTAGCTAGAGCAATACAGCTTCTTACCAACCCATCAGTGGTACCAACTTGACCAACTATTTTGATCACGTGGTATACACTTGAGATTGATCACTCTGCATTAATAATTTATCAATTTTGTATTTATTGCCTATTTGTTCTATTCACAATTTCTCACATATTATACAATATTTCAAGGACATCTGTGCTTGGATAACTCAAACCTCCCCTCGATTTATGTGAAATTAATGAATACAACAAATTTTCTTTTTTGCCGAATAGTTCGGATACACATTGTTTACATTGTAATTCGTGTCCAAGTTTAAAACTCACAAAACCTGAAATATATCTAATAACTTCTAGAGTATGCAAGGACCAGAAATCTAAATTGAATGAGTAATTGTGCTCTATTAAAAAATTTGACATATCAGTGTTGTCGAAATCATCATTAACAGGATTTAGAATGGACTCATTAATAATTTGTTCTGGTAGTTTATTGCCAGATGTAACATTTAAGATATTTATCTGATCTAAAGGTATACAGTTACCCGCTCCATCAGATATTACTTCAGCATTGTTTAGTATTTCTTTATAAGCTGCAGTAAACTGCCTACATGTTAGATTTTTATTATAGCCTCCCTGTGATCTAACTGCACTAAAGAATAACTCAATATGATCTTGGTTTAATTTAGAACTAGGAATAAATTTTAAAATATCTTTTTCTACATATTCTTCATATATATACCCAACAACGTTTTAAAATCCATTAATAATCCGATAAATCCAGCTTTTCTCTGTGAATCTAATACAGGCATGCCATCACCAAATTTTAAAGAAGAAATGTAGTAATGAAACTTTTTAAAGAATAATTTAATGTTATTTATATTACTCAGGTTTAAAACCAAAATCTAATATTTTATGAGAATTTAAAATGTCAAAGGCATCGTTCATTAATAATATGAATTCAGCTGTTGGCCCACAGTTTTCAAAATCTTTTAAATGCAGTTGACCTCTACAAAATAGTAAAGCATCTGATACGGATAGACTTAATAACTGAGTTGCCAGTTTCACTTTCATCTCTTGTTTAAAAAAATTTATATGTTGATTTCTAAGTTTGGTACCTTAATGAAGTCCTTCATTTAACTGTAGATCATTTAGTTTTACTAAAAAATGGAAATCAATACACCCTCCGCTGGCATCTGTAAAACATCTTTTTTCTCCAAAACAGTTCCTAACTAATTTTAACATGTAGACTGGATCCAGTAATAAAAAGTACCTAGTGTTGTCATATACAAAGTCAACCTTAATGTTTGTCTTATTAAACCAGCAATTTAATAAATTACACACGCCAAAGTAAGCTGCACAGCCATCAAATGTAATATTTGTAATAACAACTCCAATATCTTTTAATAGTGTTAGAGTTTGTTTTAGCAAAGAAACTTTTTGATCACTGTTGATTCCTGAAATAAAAAATATCTTAACGGTATTTTCCAAGCTTCATTTATACACACAAGCATAACCACCAGAGCTTCCTTGGCTAATTCCATGCAATCTACCACCACTATATTCTAAATGTTGTTTAATAGCAATTTCGTCAAATATAAAAGAACATATCAAAGGACTGTTAGTATGTGCCACTTTAGAAGCTTCAGAAGTAAAACCTGGTTTAGCGTCAATTGAGCAATACCATTTTGCTAATGTTTTAGGATGGGGTAAGCTATTGTAAAACTTTTGCCGGACATAATTATAAGCTCTAGGAGAAAAAAAGTGCAAAGTTACAGCAAATGCTCTAACTGAATGTTCAATTTTCTTCTAACCTTTTTATTTTGTGTTTTTTTGGAAAAGCCTATTAAAGCTGAAGTGTGCACAAACCAATATTGGTCACAGTTCGACAATTTGCCGTCGTGTGTGCAATTCATAGCCGTAGAAATTTTACGAAGTTTATTTACATTTCGGTGCACGCTTGAGTTATAGGTTTTATTTCTGATTTTTAGATTTTATTTTAATAATCATTTTACAGTAGTTTAGGATAAATTATAAGATTGGATTTTTGTATAGATCGTTTTGTTATTCTGTAAATAAAGTTAGTTATTCAGCAGACATTGTTGATGACTCAAGTATTTCACAAAACATAGCCCTATTAATTATAAATTATGGCTTGATTTTACTTCATTTTGTAACATTTCTGTTTAACCCCATAACCCATTTATGAAATTTTCGTGCAACGCTACTGGCGAACCAGCTGATTTTCGCAAAGCCTTTCATGACTCACCGTGTCGTTCCGAAAGTATTTTACCTCTAATAATGTCTTTGTTTGCCTCAAAGTGTTCCAACAAAAGATTTTCATGCTCTTCAAACATTAAATTCTTTTTCTTCAACTGAACTGTCAAGGCCTTAAGAGAACGATATAACTTTCTTTTGACGCCATTTTGCAAATTTCTTATTTTCATACTTTTCAACATATTATTTCCCTGTAATTCAGTAATCTTCCTTTTTAAGAGCTTTTTACGAGCAGTATCTTGAAGGGACTCGTTTATAGAGACAGGCGAAGTACTACGTAAGCATTTTGATGGTCCAGGAACGGCCGATATATCACCACTTACTTCATTTACCTTTTCCTTTTCTGTTAAATTCTGCTCATCTTCATCGACTCTTGTTTTACATACAGGATTATAATATGATCTCACCTGCAATTATATATAAAATTAAATCAATATAATGACTTATGAATACATAAATATTTTAAATTATTTAATATATAACCAGTCATGCATTTATTCAAAAAAATATTTACACTTCCTGATACAATAAAGCTAAAAATATAAATTATGACATTTTTAAACTTAAATCTTGCAGAACAATGATCGTTACGCCCTTAGAATATAAATATTCTAAGTTACGCCTATGAATTAAAACCATAACCTAAACCTTGAAGTTTATAATAAAATATTTCGAATAAAACTAATATTACTTTGTTAATTAATATCGAAATAAGTAAATTATTATTATCTACTTACACATGAAATGTAATATTTGTTGGTTTACTCGTCAAAGTCTGGAGAAGAGCCACAAAATGCACAACTAACCATTATAATTGATTTTTGTCCTAAAATGTTTAACATTCAATACAACACTACTTAATGTGCAGAACGTTATTATAAACATTTCATTACAGTTCAAAACACTTTTACAAACACCACTTTCTTCGATCAAACCACCAAGAATGAGTCATACTTGGGTGTTCAATATGGCGACTTCTGTCGCAATTTTTAGATACGGTATATAGCTCAACGTTCTTTCCTGGTAGTGTAGTGGTGACACGACCTGCTTAGCATTCGGGAGGTAATGGGTTCGATTCCGGTTACCGTATACCTTGTATGAGGTTTTTTCAGGGGGTTTTCCTCAATACACATGTAGCGACATGGTTACTGCGTATATGCACACCATGTGCGGCTACTTAGATGAATGCTAGGGTAGTACTTTCCCCTCAGAACCCTAACTCCGTTCCTTCCGAACCTATTCTGGCCACACCTATTCTTCATCCCACCATGCATATATACGTAATGTATGTATGTATGCTGGGAATCCACGATTGTGGCTGAAGGAGCTACGGAAGCTCGAGCAGCCCGCCCTCCCCCCTTGGAGAGGGAATAAAATACGTTGCCTTTTCCTTTTCTTTTCTGGTATTTTATAGCCCATCCGAATCCCGTCATCGCGGGATTATGGAACTACGACGCCAACGACGAGACGAGCAAGAGACCGAAGATCGTGCTGTGTTGAGTTAAATGAAATATTTATATCATGTAGTTATATGCCTGTTCATTGTTACATATCTTAAGTTAAAGTTAGGTAGGAATGAAATGACATGTAGATACTATGCCCTAAATAAAGCAAGGTCCGATGAAGGTATAGGGGGCATCTGCCCGGTATACCGTAATCCTACCGATTAAAATGAAAAATGAATAGTATTTTATATTCTAAGTTAGATTCACTTTTAAAAATATAACCTACAATTTTCAAAAGTGAAGCTACGGTAGTAGTTTTTAGTTGTTTTGACAGTGCTACCACACTCTCCTTTGATCTTACAAGACTTCTACGAATAGTTTCCTTAATTTTGTTTTATGTTCGAATTGTCTTTTGAAATAATTTGAGAGCATTTTGTATATACTGTGCATACCAAATGTATGGAACCTTGTTATTTCAAAACTATTCAAGTTAAATTGATAAAATTTAATATGGATGCTGTTTACAAAGCCTTCTATTATTTGCACAGTTTTGTTGTTTTTTTAACTGACATGGTCGGGAACTGCATAGCCAACTTGATTTTTTTTAAATAGGAAGGGGGGTCAAGTCGCATATCATTTGAAAGGTTTTTTGAAGAAGAATTCAGCGACATGCCACTTGTCCTAGTTATCTCTAAAAATAACTTTGCTATTGTAAATTAAAGATTGGGAGTAGGTATTAACTGGATAACTGAAGGTTCAGTTAGCATGGGAACAATGAATTGTTTTATGGTGTTTAACGTAACTTCAGATTGTTGAAACCGTGTTTTAAGTTTATGAAGTTCATCTAGTACAACAAACATTTATAAGTGATGCTCAAACTGTTCCCTATTCACCTCTTGGCAGTAATAAATTCGATTAGAAAATCCTTCAACTGAATTCAAAATGAGCTTGTGAGGAACACTAGTTTATTCAAGTTATTTGGTTTACCGAGGTAAATATGACTCTTCAGGTAACCCCGCAAGAAAAAATCTAGTGGGGTTAAGTTAGGTGATTGTGGTGGCCATTCAATATGTTCTCGACGTCCAATCCACCTTTCCAAAAAAACGTTCAAATAAGCAGGAACTAACCATTGTTTTTAGCGCTCACTAAATAGCGAAGAGAGATCACTATGGCAAGCAGCATGTCGCTGAATTCTACTTGAAAATACCTATCAAACGGTATGCGATTTGATCCTCCTTTCTATTTAAATAAATATCAAGTTGACTGTGCAGCTCCCGACTTGTCAGTTAAAAAATAACAAAATTGTGGAAATAATAAAAGGTTTTGTAAACAGCATGCATATTAAATTTTATTGATTTAGCTTGAATAGTTTTGAAATAACAAGGCTGTTTCCATACATTTAGTACACATTGTATACAGAGCAACTTTTTTGGGCAATCTAATGGTTTTTCTTCAAGCTGAGCAGTAGGATATCATTTGATCTGAGCGATCAACACCAGACATTCCTTTGTTGTAGTTTCGAATTATATTTGGTTTCATAGCACATTTTCCATCGCAGTTAGCCACCATTACCATTTCAACAACATGCGTGTTGGAAATAGAAAGCATTTCTCTTTTATCTTCCCATTTACATAAGACAGTGCCTTTCTTCGTCAAAAAAATCTCACCTTTTTTCAATTTCCGTTTCAAAACGTACAGGATTTTGCTTTATTATGTACATAATTTTTTTGTGTAGTGAATAAATTTGTAAGAGTAACAGAGTTGTAAAAATGGTCCATATACAATACGTACCCCTTATTGAGATAATTTTCTGGTAACGACATAGTGGTGTGGCACAAATTATGATCACGCTCAGATTTTCTAGAATAAACTCTAATTTTCAAAACAAAACCGTCAGACTCACACAGTTCATAGAGCATGATGCCGTATTTGTACTTTTTATTTTGTATATATTGGCAGAAAGTTAACCTTCCACGCCCAGTATTATCGACTCGTTAATAGAGATATTTTTGTCTGGTATATAGTTTTGGTGCATAGTGTTATTGAAATGGTTCAATACTGACTTTACCTTGTATAGTCTATCGGTAGATGGTATTGTGTTGTCAGCGAAGTGAAAATAACGCAACAACAATTGGAATCTTTTCCGACTCATATTAGTTTCTTCAGAGTTCAGAGTTAGTTTCTACACCAGTACTGTTCTACAGTGGGAAATGAACATGGGCCCATTTTTAAAAGAATTCGTATAAAAACTTTCATTTCTGTGATAGTTACTTCCGTCCATTGTAATGCCCTCCGAGATTTTGTTAGTTCTGAAATTATTGCAATTTCTTGCTGGGCATGTAAATTAGTTTGTGCGACCAATAAAGTAATAAAGAAAATCTTCTGAAAAAAACAGGTTCACCACTGTTTTTATTGAAAAGTCGATTGAGTCTAATTTGAAACCAACATTTTCTTGAAAAATACAATTTTCGAGATCTTGTATTTCGGGCCGTAGATTATCATTCGTATATATTATTGTTGTTGCTTGACCAGCATCAAGAATATCTTCAAACTCAGAAACTCCTTCATCTTCGCTGCTCTCTCTCAAAGAATAAGGAGGTTCATAATCACTACTCGTGTGATCATAATCAGCAAGATTGCGAACAGAATCTGATTCATCTGTATTAGCAGCCAGATACTTAAGTCGTTATTCAGTTATTGTTCTTTTCCTATCCATTTTACAGGAATTATGCTTATAAAAATCTTAACAGAAACTGAACGCAAAGTACTCAACTGTGTTGTTGATTCAATACTGGCAAATTTACATGAATATCGCTGTTCTACACTATGCATAGATTGTCTCTTTTTACACGAACGCAACGCACAATCCTCTCCCTCCAGTGAGTCTCGACGATGAGGACTGAACGTGAGTCAGTCTTTCATGAACAGTCAGAGTAGTCCTGTATTAGTTATAAAGAGAAAAGTATATGTGTGGACATCTACGAGTTAACTCGTAGTTGGTTACTGGGGCGAATGTTTTCATAAATATGCCAACTACGAGACAACTCGTTTTTTTTTTCAAAAAAACACACTTGTATGTTTCTTTAACAATCACTATGTATTATAAATAACCTTTTGAATAAACTTATATGGTTAAATTAGTTTGGATTCAGGGACACAAATCTTGAAAATTCCTGTGATCCCATCAGTTTCGCTATACCCAGAAGGCTCAATTGAGTCTAGCTTGGTTTATGTATATGTAAAGCCTGTCCGGTAGAACTGAACGGGTATCGGATTAACAAGGAGGATTGTCAATATATGGTTCTATTGTGCTTGAAACCGCCTTAATGCTTTGCTGTCTCGTACTTATTGTACGTGACAAAGAAAGATGGATATATTATGAATAATGCCTCTATTTCTGCCGAACAAAAGCGTTTGCAACTTTCACACATAATGACAAGGCAATAAGAATCAGATGCAGGTAGAATAGAAATTCAATAGGTATAATAAAATGCCAGTGGTTCTCAACACTGCTTTAACATTACATTTAAAATTTATGGAAGAATGCAAGTTTTTATAATAAACATTTATAAAAGCCATTCATAATAATGAATATTCGATTAAGTATAGGTATTTCAATTTACATTTAGAAAGTTCATTGTATACCTAAGTATGGTAATGACGTTTTAGTGTACTCCAATTACAAAAGAATCCAAATAAATATGCAATACTGTAACAATAAGTAATTAATAATAGATTATTATACCATTTAGTAGGTACATATAGGTATAAATAAAACAACTGCAATATCTATATTATCATTATTCTTTGAGTAAGCGTTTATATAAACTAACCATTAATATAATGCCGAAAAGTTGAGTAAAGAAATTCGCGAATTAGTTTTAAATACAGTCGATTATTTTAAAGAAGAAAAGAAAATGGTGGTCCACTATTATCTACATTTTCTGTTCAACAAAGAACAGCAAACGCGTTAAAACTTTCGGTTTCGACGGTGGGGAAAATCTGTGCTTTAAAAAAAATGGCGGCGAGTTGGAACCTCCAGTGAAAAAACAGCGTGTCAAACTTTGCACTACAGATTTTCCAGAAAATGGAAAACAAACAATTCGTGCATTAATATACGAGATGTACGCGAAGAAGGAACACGTAACGTTAAATTCATTATTAAACTTCTTAAAATTGAGAACCGCGTATGAAATAGGAAAAACCAGTTTGGCTCTAGTGTTAAAAATATGGGCTTTAAATTCCAAAAACCAACAATAGACGCGGTTTGTGTGAACAAAGCCACATTGTCGCCAAAAGAAACGTTTTTCTGAGAAAGTATCTCAAAATCTTAACTCCGAAAGTTCGAGACAGTTTGTTTTACAGACGAAACGTGGATATTTAGTAAAGGTAGTACGTCAAAATGTACTTGGCAAGATAACAGTGCAAAGAGTTTACATCAACCGAACAAATCATCAGATGGAAAACGATTTATTATCATTGAAGCAGGTAACAGAAACGGTTTTATCGACGGAAGTCAATTAATTTTCGGTACAAAAATAAATCATTAGATTATCACGATAATATGAACGCAGAATTGTTCGAAAAATGGTTTGAGGAATCACTTTTACAAAAATTAGAGGAACCATCAATAATTGTCCTTGACAATGCGAGTTATCATTCTCGAAAGGCAGAGAGAAGGCAGTCAAAGTTTCTTGGAAAAAGAAGAAATACAGCAATGGTTAACCGCTAAAAAATAGCGTGGGAAAATTTTATGACAAAGGCAGAGTTAGTGGAATTGGCCAAAAGAAACAAAGTAGACCAATGCGAAAAATATGTAATCGATGACCTAGCTCTATCATATGGACATGAAGTTTTGCGCCTGCCCCGTATCATTGCCATTTCAATCCAATTGAGTTGGTATGGGGCATTACTAAGAACAAATACGACAAAAGTATCGTTGCGACATCCGGAAAAGACGAAGATGTTCTTAATACGTGGAACGACGCATTAAAAACAGTTAGTGCGGAAATATGGCAAAATGTATTGATCATACGGATAAAATAATTAAAGATACTTTTGTTAATGAAGAGATTGTGGATGAAGTAAGACCTCTTATTTTCACAGTTAACACTGAAGAAAGTGATGACGATGATCTTTTCCAAGATTTGGATGACTCAGGAAGTGATGAATCTGAAGCCGAATGACAATTATAATTTTACATTTAATTATAAAAGTATATCTTTGTAATTTAATTAATATTTACTAACTATAATAAAAATGTATTTGTTATTGTTGTTATAAGTATAAGTGAAAGGTGTCAATTGAAATTACTTATAGGTAATTAGTAATCGATTATTATTTTATTATACAAAAGTTGCATTTCTTCACAAATTATATAATGTTAAAGCAGTGTTGAGAACCACTGGCATTTTATTATACCTATTGAATTTCTATTCTACCTGCATCTGATTCTTATTGCCTTGTCATTATGTGTGAAAGTTGCAAACGCTTTTGTTCGGCAGAAATAGAGGCATTATTCATAATATATCCATCTTTCTTTGTCACGTACAATAAGTACGAGACAGCAAAGCATTAAGGCGGTTTCTAGCACAATAGAACCATATATTGACAATCCTCCTTGTTAATCCGATACCCGTTCAGTTCTACCGGACAGGCTTTAACTGAACAAGGTTTAACACAAAGATACACGGTCAGAATAGGGATTAAGTGAAGGTATACAATTTGTGTTTAAACTTAGAAATGTTATACTCTAACATGTAGTTAAGTATCCTTTTTCCTAATTTTTGAGTATTGAATTATGTATCTATTTACACATTTATGCAGTCTGTTTATTAATTACTCTTGAATTACATTGGAAGTGAAGTTCTGCATTACTTACGTCACCTCACAAGCTCCCACTACATCGACTGAAATGATTGGTATAATAATAGTGAAACTGACATAAAACAATGTCACAGTAAGACAGTGAAGACTTGCTCATAATGAGAATACCAGGAAAAATTTGATGCTAGGATCAATCTTTTGCTCAAGTGGCAAGCCACGGACAATAATCGTATGTTTCAATTTACCCAAGAAGGATATAACACAAATACATATAACTATACAAAACGAGAACTTAATGCAGGTATAAAAGTTTTGATTTGATTAATAATCGTTAGATTGAAGAAAATTTATAATTTATGCAAATGCAAATAAGTAGGTTGCTTATTATTTTTACTGACGAAGGTACTGCAATTGCTGTTATAGCGAACAGTTTGTAAAATCTATAAAAAATACACGTATAATGCAGCTAAATGTTTATAACCAAAGTCATGAAAGAATAAAAAGAGGCTGCTTCTTAGACAAGTACTAAATTATTAAAAAAGTTGACAACTGGAAAAAATTAAAACAAAAGAATAACATTAAAAACTGTTAAACATTTGCATATTAAGCTGAATTATAATTAAATTTTGGGTAAGAAACACAACTGTGAAAATAACAAATCTATTTATATGACATTCTACAAAAGTTTTAAACCGTTTTATATATTTAGTGAAGGAACTACTAATAATGATAACTTATTTTCGTAGCGGTCTAATATTGGTTTAACTTCATCTACTAAAAATTCTGTAACCTGCTCTACAGCCCGCCCAATAAAGGTACTAGCATCTAATATCTTATCCAAATCTTTTAGAATAGGTGTAAAGTATTCATCATTTTTAATACGCTCAATTAAATCGTTGTCTTTTCCATGTTCTTTCACTTGAGCAGCAGCTTGCTGTGATAAAACTCTAATTTTCTCATGACATATTTGCCTATCTCCTCCTTTTTTAACCATTGCCATTATTATATTTTCTGAACACATAAACGGCAACTCTTGTAGGATGTGGCGATGTATAACTTTAGGGTACACAACAAGACCGGAAGTGATATTGAATACGGTTAGTAGAATTGCGTCAGCACTTAAGAATGCTTCTGCAAGAGTAATACGTCTATTTGCAGAATCGTCTAAAGTCCTTTCAAACCATTGAACTGAATGAGTGTTCACAGCGTTAGAGTATAAAGCCATAATGTGACGGGCCAAGGCACAGCATCGTTCAGATCGCATTGGATTTCTTTTATAAGGCATAGCAGAGCTTCCAATCTGTGTCTTCTCGAAAGGTTCTTCAATCTCCTTTTTATTCGCCAATAATCTTAGGTCTGTGCACATTTTATGAACTGTTGCTCCAAGTCCTGCTAGCGCCGCTACAACCTCGACGTCAACTTTTCTAGAATAAGTTTGACCGGTTACAGTATAAGTATTTAAAAATCCCGATAGTTCTGCGACTCGTTTATCCAAAGCTTTTACTTTTGAACCATCCTCATTAAATAATTGCATAAAAGAAGCTTGAGTTCCAGTTGTCCCCTTTGCACCGCGGAACCTTAAGTCATCTCTGGCACGAGATAATGCACGCTCATCCATTAATAAATCTGCAAGCCAAAGTGTTGCTCTTTTACCGACTGTTGTTAATTGTGCTGGTTGCAGATGTGTAAAACCAAGGGTTGGAAGAGATCTAAAATAAAAAAAGTGATAGAAGCATGTCTCATTGATAAGACATGAAACTTACTTGTGTTCATCAGCAAAACTGGAGAGATTTTTAATAATTGCAGCTAAACGGGTAAGTAAAATGTTTAGACCGTCCTTTATTATTATCAAATCTGTATTGTCGCCAACAAAGCAAGAAGTAGCTCCAAGGTGAATAATAGGGGCTGCAAGTGGACATAAATTTGCGAAAACGTGGACATGGGCCATTACATCATGTCGTGTAAGAGCTTCTTCCGCTGCTGCAGCTTTAAAATCAACATTGTTTATGTTCGCTTCCATCTCAGAAATTTGGTCATCAGTGATTTCCAGACCCAACTCCTGAAAAAAATTAAAAACAATAGAAACGATTGTAGTCCACAACGGCGAAATGTGCAAATTAATATCTTAGACTTAATACATTAAACATTTTTTTGTTAAAACATGATGATTACATGGAACCATTAATCGAATACATTATTATTATATTTAGTACATATTGAGTTAGTGCAACGAACATTTCTGTAAACATTAAAATTCTCAAGGGAAATGCAGGCGTTAAATAATTTATTATAAATTTACAACAAGATAATTAAAATACTTATCTTTTTTGGGTATCAGTCGTGCATTCAAAAGCAAATTTTACAAGCTTTAAACGTTTCAATAGCAATTGCAGCTATCCTACACGTATCAAAGAAAGACTAAACCCATCAACAAGCGAAAAAATATCTTGAATACATACAAAGTTAACACAATATTTTTGAGAATATTTGTGCTTACACCCCTTTTACATTACCTTAAGATAATGAAAAACTTCCATTTACACGAGTCAGTCTTGAATTATATTAAAAATTTCTATTTTGTATGTTATTTTAGCAGCGTCCCAAGCCGGATAAAGAAGGAGGGTTGGTAGAACAGGTTAGCTCCCTACTTATAAAATTCAACTCATAGAACCACACTAATATTAGATATTAGAACCCTAAACTCCACAAATATAGGATCAGATCACAGAGTTATATAAAAACAGATTAGAAGAAAAGCGAGCAAAGAAAATCAAATCGAAGAGGAAGGTAACATCGAACAAGCATAGATAAAAATAAAAAATAAATCTTGGAAGCAGCAACACAAGCATTGCGGACAAACAAGGTAGCTACAAACAAATCTGATAAATCTAAAACACCGTGGTGCATTCCAGATTTCAAGAAAATAACAAATAGCAAAAGGCGATACAAGTCTTTGAAAACACTTGAGACGTGGCAAGAATACGTTAGAAAACGTAACGAAACAAATAACCAAGTTCGACCTATAAAAGAATCCTACTGGTAGCACTTAACAAAAGAAATGGAAAGTGATCTGTATGGAAAATTCTGCGCAATAGAAAGATGGAAATCAAAGAAACAGTAAAAAATAAACAAAATTGACATAGGCAGATGGAGCGAGTACTTCAAAACTCTATACAAGGGGCAAAATAACCCAGACCCGATCCATATACATGTAGAAGAGGATGAGAATGAAATAGAAGTGGAAAAAGAAGAGGTAAGAGAAGCAATAAAAAGCACCCAGAATAAGAAAGCACCTTGCCCAGATAACATCACAAATTCATTTCTTAAATATCAACAACTTGAAAACGAGCTGCGGAATTGGATAATGGTAACCTTAACTTAGGACATAAAGAATGGAAAACCAGTATAACGATCCCAATATGTAAAAAATTTAGATAAAAGTAACCTTGACAGCTACAGAGGAATAACGACCCTAAACAGTACCTCAAAAGTATTCATTAAAATAATACTACACAAAATGGAACCGTACACCCAAGTAAGAGAATAATAGTAAGGCTTCAGTAAAAACACCAAGACCTTAATTAAGGTGAAAGGCTAAACAACAAATAAAATCTCTAATAATACAGGAGTAAGACAAGGAAACTCGTTGAGCGCGGCGTTGTTTAACATAATAATAGAAAATAGCCAAATAAGGGCAGTGTGCTTTGCAGATGTTGTACAACTCGTCAACACAGCGCCTCCTATCAACCCCATAAACAAAATTAATGGTGATAGCCAAAAAGCCCATTCGATGCAAATTGGTAGTAGAAAAGAAAATTATACAAGAAACATCCAGTTTCCAATACTTAGGGATAGAGCTATCTAGTGACCGAAACGTCTCTAAAGGGGTCAGAATAGCGGGTTACATTAGGGACATAACTTGAAAGAATAAATATCTCGTAACACAAAGCAAAGCAACAATATACAAAACAGTGGTGAGACCAACATTGATATACGGAGCCAAAACACGAGCAAAAATATAAAAACAAAATAATTATTAAAAACTGCAGAATGAATACGCTAAGAGCGATAATTGGTAACATATGGTTAGATAATAGTAAGAAACCAATTCGTAAAAGACGAATGTGAAGTGAACGACATAGTAAATTTCATAAAAAGAGCCAAATGGAACAATCACGTAACCAGAGCCACCTGTGAGAGGCAAATAAAAATAGCGCGAGAAGAGATGCCGAGGGGGAAATGAAACCCGGGAAGGCCAATGAAACGATGGGCCGAAAACTGGCAGCCCACATCGGGGGACACACCATAGAAGTGTGAGGAAAAACAGACTGTTGCCTACAATAAAAGAAGAAGAAGATCTACCAACAGAAACCTCTTCTACCAGCATTGCAATTATACCAAAATTTAATGGACTGAGGCATATCAATCTATACACCGAAACAAGAATTAAAATATAATTAAGGTACAGTATCATAAACATATATAAAATGCATGTTTCGAACCGTTCGCTTACTCAACCGGATCAAAGTTAAAATACTGAATTGAGAACCGTTTAATTTTATTATAGTGTGCTTACGTATTTCTTTCCCAACACGTAATCGTTATTATTGCTTTTTTTAGTTTTTGTGTGTGTATGTGCGTGCGCGTGTGTTTGTGGTTGGGTGGTTACGTGCTCACGTGCGTGCGTGCGTGTGTGGGTGTGTAAGTGGGTGCGTGCGTGGAGGGTGTAGTTGTGAGTGTAGGTGCGCGTGTGTGTGGGTGCGCGTGTGTGGGTGCGTGTGTGTGGGTGCGTGCGTCTGTGTGTAGGTGTGGGTGGGTGTGTGTCTGTGTGTGGGCGTGCGTGGGTGCGTTTGTGTAAGTGGGTGCGGGTGTGTAGTTGTGCGTATGTAGGTGGGTGTGGGTGTGTGGTGTGGGTGCGTGTGTGTGGGTGCGCGTGTGTGCGGGTGCGTGCCTCTGCGTGAGTGTGGGTGGGTGCGTGCGTTTGTGTGCCTGTGTGGGTGTGTAGGTGGGTGAGCGCGTGCGTGGGTGAGGGTGTGTGTGCGTCTAGGAGGGTACGCACGTGCGTGCGTGGGTGTGTGTTTGTGGGAGTGTGCACGGGTGTGTGTTGTGGATGCGTGTGTATGTGTGTGTGGGTGCGCGCGTGTGTGTGGATGTGTGAGTGCGTGTGTCTGTGTGTCTGTGTGTTGGTGTGTGTGTGTGTGTGTGTGTGTGTGTGTGTGTGTGTGTGTGTGTGTGTGTGTGTGTGTGTGTGTGTGTGTGTGTGTGTGTGTGTGTGCGCGTGTGCGTGTGCGTGTGCGTGTGCGTGTGTGTGTGTGTGTGTGCGTGCCTGCATGTGTTTGTCTGTACGTCCGTGTCTGTGTGCCTCTTTGGTTTTCCGTCATCTTGCACTGCTAGGGTTCCATAGTTACCCTGAGGTCTCAGTCTCATTGCAGGCTCCCTGGTTTGTCTGGTAGTGAGACTATACAGTGATGTATTTTAAAAGCTAATGGTAGTTTCCTGTAATCGGTTATTTGGGGGAAATACTTGCAAGTGTTATGTGGGAAGCTTAAATTTTTCTTTTATTTAAAAAATTAAAGGCGCAAGGTACATAGATTATTTATATATCTACGTTTTATATATAAATAATGAGAGTTACTAATTAATTCATTTATTTGGCATATCACCAGCGTCACACTGCTTATTTGGTTGATTCGTCTACAGATTCTTTATTAAGTTAATTGTCTTGCCCGCCTGGCCTGAGCTACGTATTGAAACGTCCACTCTGTCCAAACTTTCATTAAGCAAATAAGGTTTTTCTCGTTTCAATATAAGGCCTCCTTGTGTTACATACTAATCTAAACAAGGCGTTTTTCACTTCAATAATTATCTTTTTAGCTTTTATTGAATACAATTCATACATATAAATTACTATAATGAAGTAAATAACAACTCAAATGTGTGTTTCGTTAAAACATGGTACACGCATTGTGCTGTTTAGGTCAGTGAATCATGTTTACTCTTTTCATGGCTTCATCTTTACCTTCTTGATTTTTTACGTTTTGGTAGCACCTTCTTCTACAGTCTCTTGATTTTTTATCATAGCTTCTTAGCTTATGGCCTTGCAGTTTGTGCCGTTCAGACGAAACTCGTAAGTATTAAATTTCTTCCTCACCAGTATCTATAGTTCCGTCACTCTTAAAAATTATGTGATCTTCGTGATCGTACTGCTTAAATCCCTTTTTCGGCATGTACACCATTTAAATTTTTCTACGCCCAAATATGGACGTTCTACAACGTAGGGATGTGGCGTAGTAATACAAGCGTATTACTACGCCTCATCCCTTCTTCTTCTAAAGATTTGGGATTTTCAGGTAAAATCTGCCTGATTAGGTGTTTTATCTGTATACTGCCCCGAGCAGTATACATTACAAGATTATGTAATGAGCGTTGAGAGAAATGTCTCACTGCTGAAGTTTCATGGCTAGATCTTTAAATAGCTACTGCCACTCGCTGTAGAACCAAATAACTCTTTCACAAGCTGTACCGCAGACAGTTTTTATGCTTTTAAGAAATGTTACGACTAAATGCGATTTGTCATAGCCTGACGGATCCCGCAACATTTGCGGAAAAAGGGCGCGTGAACTGTCCTTCCAACTCTCAACAAAATCAACACCTGAAATACCTTACGTGTTTTTCGGCTTATAAGTGTTGTGTTTGGGAAGTTTATTTGATTGCACGGTTGCGTGTTTATCTTTTGGTGCTACTACATTTTTGTATGCTTTACTTTTTTTGATAACTCTAAGCAGATAAAAGACGCTTATTGGAAGTGTTGAGGTTAGAATTTTTTCAAAGGAGTCAGTTTTTTCATCTTGTTGATTGTTCTAATTGTACTTTTGTAATTTTAAACGTTTGTTATCATTATGGAAAGTAGTCGTGTTCGTTATTTGTATAACTTCAGTTTAACTAATAAGTTTATTAATTTGTAATGATGATGACCACTTTGCAAATGACATCAAGAGCTGTATATATTTAACTAGCAGTACCTGTCGCGCGTTGCTGCGATATTTAAATTTTGTGATACACGCGTACCATAATTTTAATTGAATAGAATAAAGTTTCACAAAATAATTCAACCCCCTATTTCATCTTCTTAGAGGTGATATTTTGCAAAACCATTTCTAAGTTTACGGAGAACACGTTGATATATTAGACAGGACTTTGAATGTTATATACAGGGTGTCCTGAAAAAAATGGGCGTTACTGCAGGGGCACCTTCTCTGTACTAAAATATATCGATTTAAGTCAACTTACCTTAGTACCAAGTTGCTCTCTTAAGGACATACGGGCCTTCAAATATTATTTTGTTTTCTATTTTTTACGTTAACTCATTTATTTTTTGAGTTATTTAATTGAAATTTGATTTTTGTAGGTTTCTGCATTAGCTGAATATGCCTGTGAAATCAGTTTTTGTGTAAAGTATAGAGGGCGCTTGTAGCAACCTATATGTTACATTCTCGTTGTCATATTTTTTTGGTATGTGAAAAATTTGACATAATAAGTAACTTTTTAAAAATTTCATTATAATAGCTTTATAAAAGGCATACTTGTTGCAAGTCGCTAAACTGCACCATTTCCAAGAAAAATGTATTTCAAATTAGTACTACAGATTCTATTACTCTCGCGAACATTCAATATAGTGTATTCGACAGCCAATATTCACAAGCAAAAAATGAGTGCCAATGACGTACACTAACAAACAAAATTATGAAGCGACATGAATATAATTTATATTAAATATATTTATTTTAAAAATGTTGTTTGTTACCGCCACTGTTCTTTTCTTTTTCTTCAAGATATTTTGGTTGCATTTTTTGTATTAGTGTATCTTTAGCATACCTAATATTCATTTCTGCGAACTTCTAATATGCGTGATCCACTTATCCGTATTTACAAGAGTTGTTTGTCACACTTACTTATTTTAACTTAACGAAAATTCAGTAAAAGATATCATATTTATAAATTACTCTTGTAAATTATTTAAATTCTATTGTCTTTGTTAAAAAGATATTCATTTGTTGCTCGAATTTGTTTTGCTAGCAGACAAACTATACTGAAATCCATTTAGGAGGCTGCAGTGTCACTTTAACTCTAATTTCTGTACTTTGTTGAATTTATCTAACAGCTAAATTTTTCTTTTACAATGCCTCGACATAACTTATTTTCTAATAGTGAAATGACCGACATGGTGGCAATTTATGCCCAACAATATTTTAATGAACGCCTTGCAGCAAGAATCTATGCCGAAACTTATCCAAATCGTAGACAACCTGACCGAAAAATATTTTCAAGATTATTTGCAAGATTTCGTGAAACGGGTAGCTATCATCCTGTACGTCATAACGGGCGACCTATTGAGCGCACTAAAGAACAATTATTAAATACTGTTGAGAATGATGCAACAACAGGTATTCGCCTATTATCATTAAATGTTGGATTATCCCGTACTGTAACAAACAGTGTTTTACATATACCTTTCATAATAGACCAGTCCAAAATTTACTGCCCGGTGATTTTTTGACCAGAACAAATTTTTGTGACTTTATACTACTTAAGAACAGACAAAATCCAGCATTTGTAAGTAGAATTTTATTTACAGATGAAGAAACGTTTACTAGGAGAGGAGTTTTAAACAGAAAAAATAGTCATATATGGACTGACGAAAATCCACACGCCGCTTTGGAGCGACATTTCCAGCATGAATTTAAAATGAACATTTGGTGCGGAATAATTAATAACAATATTCTGTATAATCCTGTACAACCACAGTGTAATGAGCAGGGCTCATTACACTGTGGTTGTACAGGATTATTTAAATAATATATTTACCCATCGTTGAATTGGACGAGGAAGTGAACATCTGTGGCCTACTAGAAGTCCTAATTTAAATCCAATGGATTTTTATTTTTGGGGACACATAAAAGCTCTTGGCTATTGAACCGCAGTTAATACAAGAGGTGAACAAGAGGTTAGTACTAGGAGAGGAGTTTTAAACAGAAAGAATAGTCATATATGGACTGACGAAAATCCACACGCCGCTTTTGAGCGACATTTCCAGCATGAATTTAAAGTGAACATTTGGTGCGGAATAATAATCTTGTTGGTAATCTAACTGCATAGTTAATCTTGATATATGTGAATATTCGTTGTAATATACAAGATGGTGCCCCTGCTCATTACACTGTGGTTGTACAGGATTATTTAAATAATATATTTACCCATCGTTGAATTGGACGAGGAAGTGAACATCCGTGGCCTCCTAGAACTCCTGATTTAAATCCAATGGATTTTTATTTTTGGGGACACATAAAAGCTCTTGTCTATTGCATCGCAGTTAATACAAGAGGTGAACTGTGCCAAAGAATTAACGAAGCTGTAAATAGTATTAAAAACCAGCATCCATCATTTCATAAAGTAAGGAGAAACTTCCTCAAAAGATGCCAGAAATGTATTGAAGTTAACGGTCAACATTTTGAAAATAAAATAGTGTAATATTTTGGTTTAATGGTTTTTGTTGTTTATTTTGGTTCAATTTTCTTGTTAGTCTGTTAACCATTATATGCTGTTTTAAATTTTATTACTTGTTTTTATTGTATGTACATTTGTGTACATATTTTTTTGGGACGAGGTAGAAGTTAATTAATATCAAAACAAACATTTTTGATAGAAATTCTGTAGTACTAATTTTTATGTTTTGGAAATGGTGCATGGTGCAGTTTATCGACTTGCGACAAGTATACCAAAAATATGACAACGAGAATGTAACATATAGGTTGCTGCAAGCGCCCTCTATACTTCATACAAAACTGATCTCACAGACATGTTCAGCTAATGCAAAATCCTATAAAAACCAAATTTCAATTAAATAACTCAAAAAATAAATGAGTTGGCCTAAAAAAATACAAAATAAAATAAATCTTTAAAGGCTCGTATGTTCTTAAGGGAGCAACTTGGTACTAAGGTAAGTTGACTTAAATTGGTATATTTTAATCCAGAGAAGGTGCTCCTCCAGTATGGCCCATTCTTTTCAGGACACCCTGTATACAGATTGATTACGCGTGTTATGTACATTTAATATCAGAGTAAACAAGTAAAGTTAAAAACATCGCGACTAATTAACTTTTGCACCTATTATACAAGAAAGTTACGTGCTGTCCACATCACATTTTTTAAATTAATAAACAGTTTTAAGATGTTACTCATTTTATTTTCTTTTGTATAGGGACATACCTAATATTTTTTTTATTGATTCCAATGTAAAAGCATCACATCTTACACATACATGCATTATATGATTTTTTGGACGATGACAATAACATCTTTTTTAGGTTAAAAAGTTAAAAATGTGATTGGATATTTAAAGAAAACATAAGAATTTAGAAGACCATAAACCACTGCACAAGGCGCGCTGGAAAAACTTGTATTTGCTGTCTATATATGGTATTATCGCTGTATATTTAGGTTCTTCTTTTTCGGTTACCCTTTCCCTGTTTAGGTTAGGTGTTAGATCGGGGTAGCCATTTTCTTTGAGTGTTCTAGCGATATTTTCTTTTTCTCTGTTCAGGTCCTCCCGATTTTTTTAAAGGGTATTGGGGGTTTTTATGATCGCTAAGTATAAATCATTTGTCAAAATTAAAAAATTCAAAATGGCGGATCAAAAATAAGGATGATCGTGTTTATTTAATTTATCAACCTTTTTTTTAAAGTCGGGTATTGCGGGTTTTAAGATCGCTACGTATAAATCATTTGGTAAAATTAAAAAATTCAAAATGGCGGATCGATAATGGAGGATTATGTTCAAATCCGAATATAATTAAAATTCTGATCAATTTTTCAACTTCGTTAATTTGTAAAACATTATCTAAATAAAATTTTTTTTAAAACTGCCAGTGGCGCACCGTTTTTAAGGAGCAAAATTTTTTTGAAAGTCGGGTTTTTAAGATCACTAAGAATAAATCATTTGTCAAAATTAAAAAATTCAAAATGGTAGATCAAAAATGGGGAATTATCGTGTTTAAAAACCGATATGATTCAAATTCAGATATAGCATTATGGCAGATAATTTGGCAGTGGCTTGTTATGAACGAATAAGTTCAAGAGTAAATATGTAATTAAACATTATTATTAATTTTATGAAATAATATACATCAGTTATACATACCTAAAGAGAAAATTTACATCGATTGGGGCTCGTATCTCGATAGCTCAGTAGGTTAGAGCGGGAGTCTAGCAAAGTACATGTGGTAGGTTCAAATGCTACTCGAGGTAAACTTTGCATTTATGTATTTAATAAAATTAAAAATAATTTTTAATTACATATTTACTTTTGAATTTATTCCTTCGTAACAAAACTTATAATGATTATATCTTATGCATTCTTAAACATGCATTTTTAAACCTTTACTCCATTATTGGTTTTAACATGACAATGGCCCTTTAATGATAGAACACTAAAAGTATTTATGGTAATAGGCAATGAATCACCTATTGTAGGAATGAAACACTAAAAGTATTTATGGTAATAGACAATGAATCACATATTGTAGGAATGAATAGGTACCCTAA
Organism: Vesta saturnalis; assembly: GCA_036346205.1. Lineage (NCBI taxonomy): Eukaryota > Metazoa > Arthropoda > Insecta > Coleoptera > Lampyridae > Vesta > Vesta saturnalis. Next base: position 551,768 of record JARFJB010000058.1, read on the forward strand.
CTAATTTTTTACTGTTTACCCAAACGGAATATGATAACATTTTTTTTATATAGATATCTAGCTCTGGTATGAATTATAAAGTAAACATATTAATGATATCTTTATCTCTTTATCATATAAAGATAAAAGAAATACATGACGAAAATACAGGTGCTTGTTCGTTCTCCGTAAATTAACTAGCTTAAAGATTCCTTTAAAATTAGTGGTGAAAGACACACAAAAATGACAAATATTGCAACTGTCGGTAGTGTTATTTTGAAAATATTAAAACTGGTGAGTTACATAAAATAAATTAATTATAATAAAGGAATAATAATCTCAGCACGCAAGAATGCGCACTAACGTTATGAACAAATGTAGGTTTTGTAAATACTATGAACAGGTACTATAAAACATGAAAAAACTAACGTATTTTTGAATATGTTGCACTCCGCAGCAATATTTCAATTAATTATAAGTTGACAAGATTACTTCGATTTTAAGCATTTACATGAGAATATTTTGACATATTGTGCAAGTGAGTACTTATTTCCATATTAGAAATAAAAAAAAACTATTAATACGTTATCAGTACTGACTCAATCTGCCACTCCCGAGAATGCGTAGATACGATGGAAATTAGGTAAAATTCACATTTACGTTTATATTAAAGTTTAATATATTATTTTTTATTTAGAATTAATAAATAATAAACTCAGCTACCTCTGGGTACAAGGTTTATCTAGCGACAACCACACACTGTAAATCTTATCAAAACTAATAATTATTTTTCAAGTAAGCTTTTTTCGTTTAGGAATTTTCAAGCTTCTTGTGTTTTTCAAGTAAATCCTGTCATCTTAATTCAGGTCTTTACTTGTCGTTGATTATATGAGAAATCGATTTTTTTTACTTCTACGATAACTTTACACAATCTGCAGTGTGAAGAAATTTTAAGCATTCCTTGGGTTTCCATACACCATACCATCAACAGTGGTCCAAGAAACGGTTCGTCATCAACTCTATAAACAAAGATTGGGTTTTTGCCTTTATCGTGGGCGGAGAAACCTTATAGACCCACTACAGTAATTGCTGGTTCCACGTTTCATTGCCTCTGACAATCCGCGAAAAATAATTGCCATCGCTTGCCAAGGCGTTCAAACACTCCTGACAGATTTCTTACCTAAGCAGTTTCTGCTCTGATGTAAGAAGTCAGGAAATACTTCTTTCATACTCAGATCTTTGTGTACAATATTGAATATTGTAGTGTCAAAAATACCAATTTAGTTTGCAACCACTGGGAATGAGAATGATTGCTTCAACTGGTCTTGGCTCGTTCAGAATAGAGTTAGATCCCATAGAAGTTGTTTCGATCAATATTTTACTTGAAAATAAGATGGGTCACTATTTCCGTTTACTTATGTTTGGAAATGAAAAATACCGTCAAAACTGCAGCAATGTTACACATTTATGAGTGTAACATATTTAGCTGGATCAATATACTAGAAAGTAATGCCCGCGACCTGATAAATTTACAAAACCTCATATATTCTTTAAGTCTAGTGTTACAGCTTAGTTTTGTGGCTACAAGACGACTTATAACCTGTTCAAGCTGATTGTGCATTTCATTCAGCTTTAGGTGCCCTTAAATACTTAAATAAATGTTTATCTGATCGCAATGCAATTACATTATGATTACGTATCAAAATCTAATAGAGAATGTCATTGATAAAATGATAAATTACCTTTTAATGATTTTAATTTATGTAATATCTTTGCCACTAAAGGTAAAGAACATGAAATTCTGCAGTGTCTGAACTAAAAAATCAAATTCAAAAATTCAATTTGATAAGAGAGGGTTTCATCTAGATCATTACTGTGCTCGTTTAGAATAGAATATAAAAGCAGGTTGCCAGTCTACACTCAATAGAGATAATCCTGGGTGGCTAAGTTGCTGAAGAGCTAAAATAGGTCTATAGGCGCCACTGAGGTAAAAAAATTATATGGATTAGATCTTGAACATATGTTATCTTTCGTATGACCATAGAATACAAAAATAGTTAACTCGGTATAGCTAGAATCTCAATAGCAAACAAATTTTTAAATTTCACTTTAGCTTTAGAGCAAAAGATAAAACCTTCCTAAAATTCGCTCACTGGTTTCAATCTTAATGAATTCATGTACGTTAGTAATTAAATAATTTTCTAATGCATGCTACTTGATCAAATAACTCTTAAATTTAAAATTTGTAATTAATTTATCAGTATACGGTAATCTATGCGCAATAATTTAAATTCTTCAGTCAAGATACAAATCTCCAAACTAAGTTGTTTACTGAAAATCAGAATGAAATATATGAATATATTATCACTGATATGTTAAACATAAGCTTGTAATTAAAGTACACCTCAATAAAACCCAGGTCTCAAGCAGTATATCTATCAACAAAACTATTATCTTAAAGTACCTTGACTATTTAACGTGTATACATATATATATATATATATATATATATATATATATATATATATATATATATATACAGGGTGAATCTTATCTAATCCGCCAAAATTAAAGGAGTACTAGAACTCATCATTCTAAGCAGAATATACATGGGTCCGGAAATGCTTCGTTTCCGAGATACAGGGTGTCAAAGTTGAAAAAAGAAATCGCGTTTTCTTCAATATCTTTCGACTGTTTCGAAATAATTTCATGAAATTTCGTATACCCAGTTTTTTTGGAATGACAAATTCAAATTTTTGGTCCATTTAGTTGTGGTTTCTAGAGGGCGCCAGCGGCAACCATTTCGACGCCTTTAAATCGTTGCAACTTTTTTGTGCTACACTGTATGCCATTTTGGACTAGAAAATCGATTTTCCTGCCTTTTCTGCTAAAAAAAAGGTATATCTTAGTGAAGTCGCTAGGAGCAACCGAGAAAAACGCATTTAAAGCTCATGATGCATACACATTTTCAGAGGGTATCCTTTTGACAGGTATATCAATAGCGATTCTTAATTGCTACTAAGTAACTTACTTATTTACTTATGTATCTTTGTCACTTTGCGTTCATACGATAGAATGCCTAGACAATTTATTTTCAAATTCAGAAATGCGTGATATGATTTGCGTTTACGCAGAAGAAAATTTTGTTGGGCGTAGAGCGCATAGACGATATTTAGAATTGTATCCCAATAAACGGCAGCCAAGTCGTGAACTTTTTCAACAACTTTTTAATAGACTTGGCGAAACTGGTACTTTTCGTCCCAAAAGGGATTTAACGGGACTCAAGCGTAGCATTACTGTAGATCAGGATGAAGAAATCGTAATTCGAGTAGCAGAAAATCCAGAAATTAGTAGTAGACAATTGGCTAGAGTCCACCCGAGTAAGTCAAACAACAGTATTGAGAATCCTCCATAAAGAGAAGTTATATCCCTACCATTTTACACAGGTTCAAAATCTCGGAGCAGCAGATCTACCAGCTAGACTACAGTTTGCTAATTTTATGCGCACTCAGCAACAACTTGAACAACTTGATCCTCAATTTTTAAACAATGTTCTATTTACCGATAAAGCCATGTTTACTCTTAGGAGAGTATTTAATTTCAGAAACAAGCATGTTTGGGATGTTCAAAATCCTCATGTTGTTAGTGAACGTCATTTTCAACAAGAATTTAAGATCAACGTTTGGTATGGAATTATAGGGAACTATTTCCTTGGTCCATATGAACTTCCTCCGAATTTGAATGGTCAATTGTATTTAGATTTCCTGCAACATCATTTAGTTGATTTCTTGGATGATTTACCTTTAATTTTTCGACAAAACAGGGTATTTATGCAGGATGGAGCTCCAGCCCATTTTGCTATTCAAGTACGCAACTATCTTGATGAGACTTTCCCGAATCGGTGGATAGGTCGTGGAAGCCTAAATCCGTGGCCTGCGCGTAGTGCTGATTTCAACTCAATGGATTTTTGTTTCTGGCGTGATATGAAATTATCAGTTTACACCGGAATTATAAACAACCGAGAAGAATTATGGTACAGAATTGTAAATGCGGCCGAATCATTCCGAAATAAGAATATTTTCTTCAAATAAGGTAATCGTTTAATAAACGTATTGATAAATGTAGTGAAGTTAGAGGCGGGCATTTTAAACAGTTGTTATCAAAAGAACATGTTTACTTTTAATCATAATTTCTTTTCCTTTTCTTTTTTTAATGTTGGATATTTTAGTGCTCCTTACAAAAGTTACTTTTAAATAAATAAACATTGTGAGTTTTAAATGCGTTTTTCTCGGAAGGGGTTGCTCCTAGCGACTTCACTAAGATATACCTTTTTAGCAGAAAAGATAGGAGAATCGATCGAAATGGCATACAGTGTAGCACAAAAAAGTTGCAACGATTTAAAGGGGTCGAAATGGTTGCCGCTGGCGTCCTCTAGAAACCACAACTGAATGGACCACAAATTTGAATTTGTCATCCCAAAAAAACACCGTATACGAAATTTGATGAAATTATTTCGAAACAGTCGAAAGATATTGAAGAAAACGCGATTTCTTTTTTCAAATTTGACACCCTGTATCTCGGAAATGAAGCATTTCCGGACCCATGTACATATGGACTTTCTTGCTTAGAATGAAGAGTTCTAGTACTCCTTTAATTTTGGCGGATTAGATAAGATTCACCCTGTATATATATATATATATATATATATATATATATATATATATATATATATATATATATATATGGTGCTTCGGGAAGAAGACACGTATCTTCAACAAATGATAGATCTAATCATTTTAACACAAAAGTTTCATACAAACTTACGTCCAATGGTGCTTCGTTTTCGAGATACAGGGTGTCAAAAGTTAATAACTTGCCTAAGCAGTTGTTAATAAATACACAAAAATGCAAATATCTTAGAAACTATTAAAGTTGTCGATTTAGACAAAATGTACCGTTTTTAACTAAAAAACATCAAGGTTTCGTATTTTAATAAAAAAAAACAATTTACTCCATTGGCGTAGAAAGTAGGGATTAAAAGGTTACGTTCTACCCCACTGTACATAACAAAAACGTATTAATAAGTAAAACCAATGTACTTTAATATCTCTATTTAATACACCAAGAATGAGAAAAATGCCTCTTTCGGAGATATTTCAAAAATCAACTTCTTTTTTGTAACTTTGGCACTTTGTATCTGGCGCAAACTTCTGACATCGGAGGATTACATCGTTGTGGTAAGATATATATCGTTCAAATTTTGTGTGGACTAGTACAGTTACTAAGCGGATATTTTGAAAATATGTTTGGTTATACAGGGTGTTCCAAAAAGTCGTGGCAGCACAAACTTATATTTTTTTAAATGAAACATACTATATTTTGTTCACGATTCGAAAAGATCTCATCGAGAGCGTTAAAAAAATATAGCATTTTAATATATTATATAGGGTGTTTTGAAAGATATGGCCAAATATTAGTAAAAATTACCCCTTCTTTAACACTCTGCAGTACAGTAAATCAAGAGGTCTCTGTATTTTAATGTAAGTTTTAATACAGGGTGAAACAAAACTCAAATCAAGCAATATCTAAAAAGTGAATCACCCTGTAACTCTTTTTACGATTTGTTAGTACAGTTAATAAGCTTTCAAACGATTTAGTTCTTGTAGGGAATAAGTTAATAGGAAACTGTAAATTTTTTGTGACAACCGAAAAATCATGTATTTTACATGCACAAATTAAATAATTTTTATTTTTTACATGAAACGTCCAGTAAATTTTAGGATTTATTAGTCATTAAGATATTTTATAAATTTAGTCGTAATTTTGGAAGTGTCTATATCTTTTACTTTTACTCGAAACCACTAGAAGACGGAAAGATTATTCGGGATTATGTTAAAAATTTTACCGACAGGTAGAGAGGACGTGGTGGACCAATCTTGTGGCCTCCTCAATCTCCAGATCTCACACTAATGGATATCTTTGTATGGGGATACATCAAGGAACTTGTGTATCAAACAGAACCTACTACCGCAGAAGACATGAAAGAAAGGATTCGTAACGCATTTTCCACAATAACTCCAGCTATGTTAGAAACAGTAAGGTCCTCGTTTGTAAAAAGGATTGCGAAGTGTATGGAACAAAATGGTCGGTATTGTAAACTATACTTTTTACAACATGTTAGTATTTATTTACATAAATGTTTTTTTTTGTAATGTTCTTTCTGTAATTGTTAATTTTCTTTTTAAATAGAAAAGTTGAGAAATAAAATACAAGCTTTCATTACAACTAAAATATATTGTTTGTGATGATGACTTAATGATTTCGTAAAAGCTGCAAACTGCTTGTATGTTTGTTAGTATTATTTTGACGGTAGTGTAGACCAAAATATTGCTTTTAACATAATTCCGAATAATCTTTCCGTCTTCTAGTGGTTTCAGTAGAAGTAAAAGATATAGACACCTCCAAAATTACGACTAAAATTTATAAAATATCTTAATGACTAATAAATCCTAAAATTTACAGGACGTTTCACGTAAAAAATTAAAATTATTTAATTTGTGCATGTAAAATACATGATTTTTCGGTTATCACAAAAAATTTACAGTTTTCTATTAACTTATTCCCTGCAAGTACTATATCGTTTGAAAGCTTATTAATTATACTAACAAATCGTAAAAAGAGTTACAGGATGATTTATTTGAACATTTTTTGATATTGCTTGCTTTGAGTTTTGTTTCACCCTGTATTAAAGAAGTCACAGATAAGAAAAGTAATTAATATTGAACACAGACAGTGATACGACACTTACATTAAAATACAGAGACCTCTTGATTTATTTTGATTTACTGTACTGCAGAGTGTCAAAGAAGGGGTAATTTTTACTAGTATTTGGTCATATATTTTAAAACACTCTATATAATATATTAAAATGATATATTTTTTTAACACTCTCGATAAGATCTTTTCGGATCTTGAACAAAATATAGTGTTTCATTTAAAAAAATACAAGTTTGTGCTGCCACGACTTTTTGGAACAACCTGTATAACCAAAAGTATTTTGAAAATATGCGCTCAGTAACTGTATTACTTCTAATTCCTCAGCAGAAAATTGTTGTTCTAAAAGATGTGCTACCTCCGGAAGAATACATTCTAAATATGTTGCTCCCGTCAAGCTGTAGTCCAAAATATGGGCCCTACAATTTTATATTGGAAAATCCCACAACAAACTTTTACTGGTTTTCTGCCGGATTTCTTAATTTGGATAACTTTTCTTTGTCGTTCATTTTTGTTCTTCCACGAACGTTTATTTTTCCTAATGAAAACTCCTGCTGTCGAGAATGACGATTCGTCTGTCCACATTAAGTGTTTAAATATATCAAGGTCCCCATCTAGTCCCTGGAGCATTTGCTGACAAAATTCTAATCGTTTGCACTTGTGATCGTCTAAGCTTCTGCACCGGGAGTAACTTGTAAGATCTATGAATAGTGCTTCTTTTGGAATGCCCTTCGATATTTTGAATAACTTTTTCCAAGCTCATGTGATGCCACTCGTACACTATTTTCTGAATTTTCTGAAACAATTTTTAATCATTTTAAAAAGACTCTTAAAATAAGCGTTTTGTTCTATAACAAACGTAACTTCTAATAATACTCAGCTTACCTACCTTCAAAATAAATTAGAGTATTAAGTTCTTCATTCTCGGCTACCCTAGCCATACGTTTTTCCCTTTTACATGTTTCATTATCTCTCACATGACGGTAAATATAAAAAAAATGTATTCTGGCTTGGAGGTCTGCCATTTGGATATCCTGTTATATACTCATTTCTTGAAGATTTTTTATTCTCATTATTTTTTATATAAAGAGAAAAAATTTCAAACTTTTCAGCTTCTGTGTAACTCATTTTATTCAAATAATAATACTGACTGTGAAACAATAACAAAGTTGAAATGACATTACCTGTCACTGTCACGGCCTGCTATATAGCATGGTTCATGCGTAATTAAGCCTGTCACGGCCTAATTAGGGAGGTCAAAATACCTCTACATATTTTGAATCGAATCACTGTCCGATACCTACGTCAAAATATATTACAACTAAAATCTGTAAATCCACATGTAATTGGAAAAAGGCAGAAATGCCCAAAAGAAGTTAAACCATTTATTTTTTTAAGGTAACTCGCTTATAGACTGACCAAAAAAAACCAATATAGCTATACTCGATAGGGAACGTCCTTTCCAAAGATGTGAAAATATACAAGGTGTTCCATTTAAATTAACAAAGTTCCGCGGTCATTTTTTTATAATTCTGTAAACAAAAAGGTAAACATGGGAGACAAAATTTAATGAAGCCTAACCCAATTCAACAGCCTTTATCTCGAAAACGGTAAAAGGCAGAGTAGATTTGTCTTAGAATTCAACGTAGAATCTAAAAATCTAATAAAATACAGGGTGCCCATTTAAAATTCTCAAGTCAGGAGTTTTGGACCGCTTCTGGGACACCCTGTATAAATAATAACACAACATTTGAAAAATCTTATTTAGACTTAAACTTTTTTTTGTAAACCTGATAGAAAATGAGTTAGAGGGGGAGAAGGTCGAAATATAGTGACTCACCCTGTACAACAACCTCTTAAAATCGAGAAAAACGTACAATTGTGAAATCAACAATGAATTAGTTTTCCACTAAACGTGATTCAAAAACAATAAACTAAATAACATCGTAGAACTTCAATAAAATTATACTACTTAAAAAAAGATTATAAATTAATAAGTTTAAACAAAAACAATAACTTTAATAATTTAAAAAGTGTTTAAATCATTTTAGTCTTAACGTAGAATGCCGAAATATGTAGCCCAATCCGGTGCATTTTAATGTAAATTGTCGAACTACATCCATTGTCCAATTAATCCATGCCCCCTTCCCCGACACAATAATTTGCATTAGACGATTTCATATAAGATCTACATGTTCATTCATTAAAGGTACTATGTTTATACATTTCAAGCGCTTCTTTGTCTTTTTTATTGCAAAAATACAAAAGTTTAATGTTTTGTGAAGATGTAAGGTGATTATTGACTAGTAATGTGCATAATTTGATTTGTCTGTGTTTATACATTTAATGTGTTCTTTGTATCTAATATCAAAGTTCCTAAGTGTTTGTCCAATATAAACAGAATTACAGAATGTGCAGTTCAATTTATAAATACCCGACTTCAGAATGTCGTTAGTTGAAACTCTTGCATTAAATAAACAGTTAAGAACATTGGTATTAGTTTTAAAATCTACTATGTGCTTCTTGTTCTTTTGTAATATGTGAGCTACTTTTTCTAATATTTTTCCAAAATATAAAACGGACACATTTATTTTCTGTCGGTTCTATGTTAAGTTTTTGATAGATAATTTGTGATATTGATTTTGAACTCAAGTGTTGATTATATTTGAATTGTAATCATTTGCTTGTGTAAATTTTTTTATAATTGATATTTCCAAATTAAAATTTGTTTCGTTTAATGGTAATAACATTGTTCTAAGTACTAATGATCCATACGTGGCTAACTTATGTGCTTTTTGGAGCCATGAGTAATATCTCAATGTACTGTTTTTCTGAATATTGCCAACTCAAAACTGGTTTTGCATATTTTGTTCTTTCTCTAGCGTAAATTGTATGTTAAGATATAAATTCTTAATATTAATTAAGAACTCATTAATAAAATCTGTTGTTGCTAAAATATCATCAATGTAACGAAACCAGTACACAAATCTTATCTTGACTTCAATAATTTCATCTAAATTATCCATAACGATATTAAATAAATTGAGGAAATTGGACTTGCCATAGGTAAACCATTTTGAAGTGAAAAAAAACTGCATATCCTGTAATTCTACTTATAGTGATCAGACAAAGAACACATTAGGCGTTACAAATATAAACACACAAATCAGATTATGCTAAACATTTACTAATAAATAATCACATGGACACCTAAGGCAGTCAACGCTCCCTTTCGAAAATGTTATAGTTATACTATACACATACTGCTTCAGTAACAGTGGATTAACGGATGACCCTTATCCTAAATATTTATTTATATAATCATATGGTTTTTGCCGTGTCACATGTCATTACAGTTTGTGGTTAATCAAATATTATTTTTTTGTTTAAGTTAGAATAATATAAAAACCAATCATTTGGTTCCGTACTTGATTATAACAACTTACAGTCTCAAATGAATAGAGCTTAACATAGTAGGATTCTGTTTTGCTTATATTTTTTATATCATGGAAACAATAAGATAAAAAACTTATTTTGCATCTTACCAATACTTTACACTTAAGGCTTTGTTTTTTTCCAGATATTGAATTTAATCATCTTAATTCTTTATCGAACGGGGTATTCCGGTCAGTTCTTAGGAGTCGGAGGAACATGGAATTTAAACGAAGAAAAAAATCCAGATACTGAAATTATAGCATCTGGAGTTTTCGTAGGATTCTTCATTTACACAATGGTATCGCTTGTCAGCTATTGTTTCGCAACTGCTGACCATAAATAGTAAGTATTCTCTAATTATTATTAGTAACACAACGAGTAGGGTGATTATTCAGGTAATTCGACGATTTATTATTTATGTTACGATGGAAATATCACGAGATGCGCAACAACGAGTGATGTTTCCTGAGAGGAACATAACAATTGAGTTATCTAATAAAAGTCGCAATTATAAAAATATTCATCCTATGAGTTGCAATTTGCAAGAGGATTTTATGCATATAGTACAAACATAAATAAAATAATTAATTTGTTAACATGATCGAAACTACGGTTTGTCAGGTTGAAAACTGTTGTTCACTCCATACGGATGCCGACTTAATATGTAATTCCGCGATAAGCCCCTGTTGGATTTCAATTATGATTGGTTTTCAATTTGTATGTCCTTTAATTCAATTGAAATCACACTGTAATTAGTAAGGTTAAACGTATCTTCGTATGTAAAGCTATTTTAATGGCGTTGAAGTTTATTCAAATTGTAATATAATTGTTACTTTTAGTACATTCACGGATATTGTTATGAACTTTTTGGGAATCTTCCTATGGCTTGCTGTTGGCGCAACTGCATTGCACTATTGGGAGGGCTATCAAAGTGAACACAAATACGTGCACTCGTCTACTGAAAGACAGGTACTTCTTTAGCCTTTATATTCTAAACATAAATTAAAATATTTGTTTAAGGTTGGTCTGGCATTAGGATCATTATGTATACTGTCAGGGGCGGCATACCTTCTGGATACCGTTTTATCCGTCCTACACTTCATCAGGGCTAAGATGTAATGTAATTTGTTTCATTTTTTTAAAATTTAATATTCGCAGTGCATGATTAGTTTAAGTATCATTGAACATACATATATTAACTAAAAAGCATAAGTATATATTTAAGTTTTTTTTTTTTATCTATTTGAACATTACAAACAGTTCTTTAGAAAGATACCACTTAAACTAAGCAATTTTATGTACAATTAGTTAGTAGGAACTGTAGATTGTGTCATCTCAATTTGAATGTAGATATCATTTTTTATTATTTTTAAAATTTTAAGTTGTATTCTTTTTACTGTAAGTAAAATTGAGAACTCTGTTTTCAATTTCTGTAAGATATTTTTAATAAAGAAAAAAAGGCATTAACCAGTGTTCAATATCGGAGCAGAATAACAAGTACTTTCACTTGCAAAACGTACACATTAGAACCGGGATTCAAATCCGACATCGATCTATTTATCATAAAGCGACTCACATTTTTGAAGAAATTTTGTGTCCAATCACAAATAAAATCTGATAAAAAATTCACAATCAAGCAAAAACTATTACGTGTCATGATCAAAAATCCTATGTAGATAGTTGTAATGTAAATATTTTTTTAATCGTTACTTTTAATACATAAACAAAAAAGTGGTATATAACTAAATATATAAATTTTTTTGTTTATGTATTTAATTTGACATTTGTCATCAAATATTTCAAAATTTATGTTTTTTCTAATTTTATGTAAACGATTACAAAAAATTTTGTTCGCAACACATGCACTGCCACATTTTTGGTACTCGGCCTTATATTTTATCCCTCGGCTACGCCTCGGGTAAAAAAGGAAGGCCTCGCACCAAGAAATGTGTAAACAACGCACTAGTTACGAAAATAGCTATTATCTACTATCAAAATGTAATGTCAAGTTTTACGACATTTAATGACATATCGTAATGTCTTACTTTACCGCACTAGTGCGGTAAAGTAAAAGTGAGAATAAAATAATTACTAAAATAAAATTTAACAAAATTTAATCAACTATGTATTATAAACATTAATAATAAAATTCTTGCAATTAACCAGATGTAGAGGCCACACTAACGTTGTCCACAGAATTGACAATCTGATTGATTAAACTTTACAATGACAATTATATAATACGCCTGCTTGGATAATGCCGTTCTTAATAAATTTCGCTGATTAAATTACTTATTTCTCTATATAATTGAAACTGTTGATAGATAAAACGTTGTACGATATTCGTATCGTAATTTCATATTACGATACTTAAATCGGAAATCACTATTGTTTGTACTATATTGTTCAATAGAAACACGTTTGATCAGGATATCTGTAACATCAACGCCATGCCAACGGAATGCATTTGTCTGTTTTGTTTGTTTAAGTACTAATGACGCATTTCAAAATTATTTTAATTTAGCTCTTCTCTAATCACAATTATTAAGACATAAAATGGTGTCGAAAATCCGTCGAAAAATAATCTGCGTGCTGTTTTTCAGTTTTTGGCAACTGAGAATCATGCGTCAATGGAAGACCCGTATTTGATGACTACAGCTATTTTCATACAGCAGTGATTGAATGGTCAAGATAATCCATTCAAGATTTGGCTCATTCTGGACATGCACGTGCTGCTGCATGAGATTAAAACGTCAGACAGCTGAAAACTGATTTTCGCGTAATAGGCGTATGACAGTTCGAGAACTTTCTCAGATGTTCACTATCATAGTTGGGGTTGTTCCGTAATTCATACTCTTAATCATCACAAAGTTGCGCCTCAGTAGATTCCACGGCTGCCTACTGAAGAACAGAAGAATTTGCGTTCCGCGTTATCATTACACCATTTGACGCGCTATCGACATGTAGGTGATGACTTCTTACACCAAATCGTTGCCGGTATCTTGCTGTTATCACTACGAACCAAAATCTAAACATCAGTGGAGGTATTCATAACCCGAGTCATAACGTAACCCAAAAACAGGCAGAAAAAGTAATGGTAACCGTATTTTTTGATTAAAAGGGTGTGCTGAAGTCCAATTTTAAAGAACGTGGTGTTAACATCAACGCCGAGAGATATACATATATATATATATATATATATATATATATATATATATATTATTATTATTATTATTATATATCGTTTTCCCCACCTCATAACATTATTATGATGATAGAGTTCTTGGAATATATCATGATATATCTCAACACGACGTTGCTCTTGTAGTACGGGTGATAAAATGCATTCCAATTGTTTTATTTTACGACGTAAACGTAATCTATCCAGCGCCATACTTTCCCACAAACCTCTTCTTGCATTACGATAAGCAAAGGCCTACACTACCATATTATACACTAAATTTTTAGTCTCATCAATAGCAACTCTCTTCATTATGATGTACCTACTCTTCATTTAATCAAGAAATAAAAAGACATTTTTTGTAATAAAAAATATATAATTTATTTCCAAACAGTTATATATATACATATATATATATATATATATATATATATATATATTATTATTATTATTATTATTAAGTATGCACTTAAAGTTCTCAGTTTCAATGATAATATGTTTACCATACTTCGTGTCGATAGTGTTCATATCAATCACTTTATATTTTGCACCCACCTCCAAGTCTTTTACGTTCGTGAAGGATTTATAGAAAGTGCAACTATTCAATGCAGATAGATCCATCTTACTGATTCGAGAACGCTTTTGAATTTTGAGTTTACAACGGAACTGTCCTTATATATATATTACTGAATCACGATTTTGATGGTAGACGGGAGAGTGTGCTTTGAGAATCGCATCAGTAGGCTAATCTGCATCTGATGATGAATAACTGCTGCTATCAGGAGATGCTGTCCATTTTTTCATATCGTGGCAAAACTGATGCAATTGCGCAACTTTTCGTTCTTCTACAAAACATTTTTCAAGTTTTTCTTTAAATTTAGAAACTTTTCACATATCGTCACTCCTGTTTCATACTTTTTCGCTAGAACGTTACACTCCTCTTCACTATAATCACCTCGCCCGTAAACCGCCTCATGTTGGGCATCGAATACTAATGCCGAAAATTCTTGCTTCAACCGTTCCACCGCTGTTCTCAGGTCGGTTGCTTTGGTCCATTGCTCTTGAGCGTATACCATCCACATGTTTTACACAGCACTCACTACGCATTACACTATTTTCTTATATTATTAATCTAATCTCCCCACTATGTTACATTAGTGCAGATATGAAGCATGATTACCGCACAAATCTGGTTACGCGCTATTTCTAATAATGACACGAATCAGCTATTTTTTTTAATTATGGTTCTGTCACTATATTTTTTAGATAAGGCGCGAACCGACTATTTTTAGCTACGATACAACCACCTTTTAGCGAGGACGCGAACCAGATGTGTCTAGCACAGACACGAACCACACACATCTGGTTATTTCCTTTTGTGACATATTTGCATAGCAGAGATTCAAACCACACATCTGTTTGGTCACCTACTATTTTTTAATAATGACTCGCACCAGCTATTTTTAATGATGGTGCTGTCACTATAATTTTTAGCTAAGACGCGAACCGACTATGTTTAGCTATGACGCGACCATCTTTTACTGCAGACATGTACCGACTATTTTTAGTTATGACCCACCACATTTTAACGAGGACTCGAACCAGCTTTCATCTGACCCCCAAGGAGACCTTGCAAATCTAGTGACTTTTTTCAAATCTAGTAACTTTTCTAGTGACTTTTTGGATTAGGATCGGCCTTGTATTACTACTCAGATACCTTAAAACGCTCACGTGTCAGCATCATTCTTCTGAATGTCTGAGGGCCTCGATTAAATTCCAATGCATAGGTGCAGATTTCTGTTAGGGAATAATTCCGTCATCAACCGAATACATTTTGTCAACACGCTATTCATACAATCCTAATTAAAATTAATTTTAGATTTGTTGCATAAAATAGTTTTACAACTTGTAACGGTGTTTCTATTGTATAACCGTAGTGGTAAAAGAAAATATATTTCACTCCGAGATTAAATATATTGATGCAGTCCCTATTTCTATGAACTGATGTATCACTTTTAGTCTCTAGGGATTAAGAGTAACTTTTACTCCCTTGGAACATAATATGAAGCAAAGCCTTGGCAACAAATCATATTTAATCTCGAAATGACAAAAAATAGCATATATACTGCGGGACTGAGTAATCTTTTAACCCCTCCAGTGATTGTAGCTCTCGACTTCGGCTCGGGCTACAACATTCTCTCGCGGGATTAAAAGTAGTTCGACAGTCACTTAATATATAACATACTATTTTGTTATTCTGAGATTAAATATATTATTTCAGTCCCTGTTTTTATGGACTGAAGTATTACTTTCGCTCTATAGGCATTAAAAGTAACTTTTAATCCCTTGGGTCATACTGTAAAGCAAAACCTTGGTCA
Organism: Vesta saturnalis; assembly: GCA_036346205.1. Classification (NCBI taxonomy): domain Eukaryota; kingdom Metazoa; phylum Arthropoda; class Insecta; order Coleoptera; family Lampyridae; genus Vesta; species Vesta saturnalis. The sequence continues at coordinate 567,515 of JARFJB010000058.1, forward strand.
CAAATCAACCTAGGTGTCCTAATGACGAATTGCGCGCTATTTCGCATGTGGAATTTTAAAACTTCGGGATGAATTTTGGTATATTTAATCTTGGAGTGACAAAAACTAACACATATATATATATATATATATATATATATATATATATATATATATATATATATATATATAATGGGGAACTCAGGAATCTTTTAACCTCTCGACTTTGTCTCGGGCTACAACACTCACTCGCGGGACTAAATTAGTTCGTCAGTCCCTTACTATATAACATACTATTTTATTATTCCGAGATTAAATAGATTGTTTCAGTCCCTGTTTTTATGAACTGAAGTATTACCTTTAGTCTCTAGGCATTAAAAGTAACTTTTAATCCTTGGGACATAATGTAAAGCAAAACCTTAGCAACAAATCAACCTGGGTATCTAACTAGATTCCTAATTCAGTCGCGGGTTGGAGACAAACTTCATGGCTTGCCAAATTTTATTTATTTTTTCCGGAATTAAAATAACATTGCGACATTACGAAAATAGTTGAACCCTCGGCCAATATGCAAATAAAATTTATATTCTTTAACCTTACTTCGTGGAATTCCATATTTAATAGTACTAATGTTTAAATAGTTTATATAGTTTAAATGTTTCAGTACAACACGTATCATTACCAAGAGAATTTGTATAAGTAAAATAACAAACAAATCATTACGGTAAAACAGCAAACTTGATGTAAATTGTAATATTTAAAATATCTGTTAAAGGTGAGTCTATAAGATCCAACTGTTGGTTCATTAAAGGTACTCTCTGTTTAAGTTTATAAATCTCGAATGCTTACATAACATCTAATTTGTCGTTTTTATTAGAAAAATCATAAGGTGATTATTTACTATGAAACGTTTGGCATAATTTAATATGTCTATGTTTTCTTCGTATCTAATATCAAAGTTCCTAAGTGTTTGTCCAATGTAAACAAAATTACAGGATTCGCAGTTCAATTTATAAATAACAGACTTCAAAATGTCGTTAATGTCGTTAGCTAACTTTAAGTAAACATTAAAGAACGTTGGTATTAGTTTTGAAAGCTACTTTGTACTCCTTGTCCTTTTGTAATATGTGAGCTTCTTTTTCTGATATTTTTTCGAAATATGAGATTAATATGTATTCATGTTATTTCGGTTCTGAGTTAACTGGGCAAATGCTTTTGACAGATAATTGGTACTCTTAAGTTTTAACTAAAGTGTCGATTATATTTAAATATAACCGTTTGCTTGCGCAATTGGTTTTATAATTGATATTTATTGAAATTTGTCTTTTATGGTGACAAGAATCGTTTAGAATTGTAATGTCTGTAGATGTAGGTGTTTTATATCTTGAGAACTCAAACTTATTCTGTGTATTAATCATTATTTGTAAATCTCTGGAGAAGTAAAGGCTCTACTTTGTTCTTTCTTTAGTGTAAATTGTTAATATTAATTAAAAACTCATCAATGAAATCTGATGATCTGTCAAAATATGCTAAAATATCATCAATATAACGAAACCAAAATACAATCTTATCAGAACCATTCAGAAAATTTTGATCTAAATTATCCATAAAGATATTAGCTAAAATGAGCGAAATTGGACTGCCCATAGGTAGATAAACCTTGTAACTAATTCAACATTATTATTAAATAAAATTAAGTAAAACATTATTTTATAAACTCACACACTGTTGCAAGGGTATTTTACAAAACATACTCGTAACATCAAAACTTACAAGAACATTATGTAGTGGTAATTTTATGTTTCGTAGTTTATTAATTCGTTCTAAATAATTCTTAATAGAATATTTTGATTTGTACTTTAAATTGTTTGTTATTATTTTTATTATTTATTAGATTAGTAGTTCCTCACATCGAAGCATCTAATCTTATTTTGGCAAAATAAAATAACCACATATTAACAAATAATTTAAAGGACAAGTCAGAACACTTTATTAAGAGTTCTTTAGAGCTAATTAATAAGCTACAAAATGAAATCACCACTACATAATATGCTAATTTAGTCAAGTTGCTTTGGTATGTATGAATTCTTGTTATTGCAGGCTCACATTCCATTAATATAAGTAATTTGATTGCTATCTCATTACATTTAGAATTTACATCAGTTCTACATACATAGACAAAATTTGCATCGATTGGGGCTTGAACCTTGATGGCGCAGTTGGTTAGCGCGGTACTCTAGCAAAGTACAGGTCTTAGGTTCAAATCCTACTCGAGGTAAACTTTTTATTTATGTATTTAATAATAATTTTTAATTATATATTTACCTTTGAACTTATTCTTTCATAACAAAAACCCATAATAACCTAAATTTAGTTCAAATGCCCGAATTTGTGGAATTCTGTATAGACAAAGAACTCGAATGTGTCGCAGTAATAATTTTGACCTGTGCTTTATATGTGTGTATCGTAGGGTAATTTTTTTTCTGAAACAAACATTGAATTTTTTATTAAATCTTTTAATAAAAGAAAAATGGTTTGATATATAATTCCAAAGGTGGAGTCAACGAGAGTTTTGGTATCCTTTACAATATCTAAAATATTATTTTAACTTATATTTTAAATTAGTCAATAAACGCACAATATCTAACAAATCAGGCACAGTTTGGATTAGTCAAAATTAATTAAACATGTCTACAAAGCTAACTTACAATCATTATGTAATTTCATTTCATTCAATATACTATGGAATATACAAATCTAAACTTTTCGATAACACGTACAGTTATCGTCCTCGGTAGTGATAAAATCTTTTAGAAATGTTTACGATGTTGAAACAAACTTTTGAAATATGAAAACTGAAGACGTAAACATAGGCCTACAATTAATATAACAGTCTGGCAAACGTATAAAACCAACTATAGAATACATAAATCTAAACAATTATCGTCCACGGTGGTAATAAAATCTTTTAAAAACGTTTAAGATGTTGAAATGAATACAAAAATACACTATTAAAAAACACAAAAAACTAAGTATTTTAAACATGTGTACTAATGGTGAAACATAGATACAAAAATAGACCAGTAAAAAACCCCAAAAGCTAAGTATTTTAAAAATGTGTAATAATGGAAGAACATAAATACAAAAATCCATCATTAAAAAACTCAAACAGCCAAGTATTTTAAACATGTGTAATAATGATAAAACAAATACAAAAATAGACAATTAAAAAATCCAAATTAAAAAATCCAAAAAGCTAAGTATTATAAACATGTGTAGTAATGGTAAAACATAAATACCAAAATACAACACAATTAAAAAACCCAAAAAGCTAAGTATTCCAAATCTGTGTAACAATGGTGAAAACAAAAATGCAACATTAAAAAATCCAAAAAGCTAAGTATGCATTTTAAATAGGTGTAAGAATGGTAAAACGTAAATACAAAAATACATCATCAAAAATCTAAAAGGCTAAGTATTCTGAATATGTGTAACAATGGTGAAACATAAAAACAAAAAAACACCATTAAAAAACTAAAAATCTAAGTATTTTAAATGTGTAAGAATGGTAAAACCTAAATTCAAAAATACACCATTAAAAAACTCAAACAGCCACGTATTTTAAATATGTGTAATAATGATAAAACCTAAATACCAAAATATACCATTAAAAAACCCAAAAAGGTAAGTATTTTAAACATGTGCAATAATGGTAAAACATAAATAAGAAATATACCATTAAAAACCCCAAAAGCTAAGTACTTTAAACATGTGTAACAATGGTGAAACATAAATCCAAAATACACCATTAAAAACCTGAAAAAGCTACGTATTTTAAACGTGTAATAATGGTAAAACATCAATACAAAAATATACCATTAAAAACCCAAACAGCTAGGTATTTTAAACATGTGTAATAATGGTGGGACATAAATCCAAAATTCACCATTAAAAATATCCAAAAAGCTAAGTATTTTAAATATATGTAATAATGGTGAAGCATAAATCCAAAATACACCATTAAAAAAACCCAAAACGCTAAGTATTTTACACATGTGTAATAATGATAAAACATAAATACAAAAATATACCATTAAAAACCCAAAAAGCTAAGTATTTTAAGTATGTGTAATAATGATGAAACATAAATCCAAACTACACCACTAAAAAACCCAAAAAGCTAAGTATTTTAAACATGTGTAATAATAGTAAAACACGCATACAAAAATAATCATTCAAAACTAAAAAGCTAAGTATTTTAAATATGTATAATAATGGTAAAACATAAACCCAAAAATACACTATTAAAAACCTACAAAGCTAAGTATATTAGATATGTGAAATAATGGTAAAACATAAATACCAAAATAGACCATTAAAAACCCAAAAAGCTAAGTATTTTAAATATCTGTAATAATGGTAAAGCATAAATACGAAAAAACATCAGTAAAAAACCCAAAAAGCTAAGTATTTTAAACATGTGTAATAATAACGAAACATAAATAACAAAAACATACCATTAAAAAAACTCAAACAGCTAAGTATTTTAAATATGTGTAATAGTAGAGAAGCACAAACCCAAAAACACCATTAAAAACCCCAAAAAGCTAAGAATTTTTAATATGTGTAATAATGGTGAAACATAAATACAAAAATACACCAGTAAAAAACAGTATTTTAAACATGTGCAATAATGGCGAAACATAAATACAAAAATACACCATTAAAAACCCCAAAAGCTAAGAATTTTAAATATGTGCAATAATGGTGAAACATAAATGCAAAAATACACCAGTAAAAAACCCAAAAGGCTAAGTACTTTAAACATCTGTAATAATGGCAAAACATAAATACAAAAATATACCATTCAAAAAACTCAAACAGCTAAGTATTTTAAATATGTGTAATAATAGTGAAGCATAAACCCCAAATACACCATTAAAAACCTAAAAAGCTAAGTATATGAAATATGTGAAATAATGGTAAAACATAAATACCAAAATACACCATTAAAAAACCTAAAAAGCTAAGCATTTTAAACATGTGTAATAATGGCGAAACATAAATACAAAAATACACAATTAAAACTCCAAAAGCTAAGAATTTTAATTATGTGTAATAATGGTGAAACATAAATGCAAAAATACACCAGTAAAAAACCCAAAAGACTAAGTACACTGCTGTGTACTGGTTTACAATTTATGGGTTAAGTTATCTGTCAACACCATTGCTTTTTCTGGTTGGGAAAGTACGAGTTGTCTTTTGTTATTCCGCACTTATTTGCTGCAATAAAAACTCATCTGTTTCCGTTGGAAAGATAATTTTGTGAAAGGTAATCGACATTGTATAAAGTAAATAATTACAATAACCTAACAAATTTCTTGCGCTTGGAATGAATGAATCTAATTGGCGAATTAATTGGTATGTGTTTAAAAAATCAATGTGGCGTAAAATGAATATTTCACGAGATCAGAAGTAGTTCAATCGTAGAAGCGTTGAAGAGTTTCGGTACGGTGACGTGTTCAATCATCACGCCACTAGCTTATTGTTACCTGCAGTTGGTCCATAGGGACTTGTTGACGTCCAGGATGGCGTTAAGTGTTTGAATTTACCTAGTGCTTTCGCCGTTCCTAAGTTTCAGACGTAAAGTTCACAGTTCGCCGTTAAACCAAATAACTTGCAATTAATAAACAAGCTTTTCATTATTTTAAAGACAATAAGTGTTATTTAGAACATAATTACATAATTACATAATTAGAGAAGAATAATAAGTACTAAGCAGAACTAGGTCACAATAAAGTAAAGTTAACTAATAGAATGTTAATATAACGATCAGTGTACGTACAATTAATTGAAATTTAATAAAAATGCGAGTTGAAAGAGAGGCAGCCACTAGCTAAATTGTACTGGGAGTTTCGAGCGTCGTGTCAACATCAATCATACAGCCGAGGTCATTCTCTAGGTCCATCCCAGGTGACTGTAACAAAAGGACATCCTCCATGTAAGGTAACATTTCGGTGTTTTGTTCTCTATTGTGGTGGCCGAATACTGACTACTAAATTTATGGTGTTTATTATTTTTATCGTTTAAGTTTCAATACAGACGTATCCATCCGTATTTTCATTATCAGAATCTACTTGAAGGTGTTTTTTATCCTTGTTTAAACTGACGAATTTACATCGTAATGTATTTATGCATAATTAAAAAAATAACCATTCTTTGGGACATTTAAATCAAGGTATTACAACTCGCATAACAAGCAATTAATGTAGCAATTGGGTTAACTATTCGATGTTTTTTTTATTATGTATATTATATATATATATATATATATATATATATATATATGTATATACATATTTTTAGGTTATTGAACCTATTATTACACAGCACCTGATAACGCGCGTATTTAGTGTTTATTGTTTCTTGGAATAGCTAATTGAAGTAACGCATATTGTGTTCAGTTTAAGTGAATCAATTACGACCGAAAGCTTTGCAAGTGATTATTTAATTATAACGTAACCTTCAGAGGCCGATGAATCAAAGCATTATTTTCTTTTATGAAACGAGCCTAATCAATTGCGATTTGAGGAGTTTAATTTCGAGTGGTTGTAAACGTAACGTAACAATAGATGATTATTTTTGATCAAATTAGTGATTGATTGATTTTTGAGACACGCAATTATTTTAGTTAAACGTGCAAACATACTTGAATCCTTTAAGGTTAGCGAGATCCGCTGGCCCCAGTGCCACCTGCGAAGATTACGCATCTCTCTCTCTCTCTCTCTCTCTCTCTCAAACACACACGCACGTAAGCACGCACGCACGCGCGCACGCACGCAAGCACACACACACACAAGCACGAACGCGCGCGCACACACACACACACACACACTCACAGGACACCCACACCCACACTCTCGCTCACATTCACTCACACTCACACACACACACACACACACACACACACCAATCTTAATTTTAGTGATATAGGGGTTCAAAAATGGACCACAAAAAACCGACTCATATTACGCCCTTGATGTAGTTAACGCAAAAATCAACATCACACACTATAGTAATTAAATCTAGAACAAGTATACTTGGTACGTGTCTGAGTGCTACCGTATTTGTCAATTCAAATGAGAAACGGTAGCGCGGACAATTTGAAGTGAATAATTTGTTCCTATTCGTACATATAGGAATTTGTTAAATAGGATTTCTTTCATAAAGATTATGCTTTAGTAGTATATGAAACTTTTACAGAAATTGAAGGTCAAAGAAGTTTGAAATTTTGTATAAAAAAACTTAAAAGCCCTTTCTTCGAAGCAACATAAAAAGTCTAATTGTTACTTGATTATAACACTAAGTGATTCTTACAGTCTGCATTGGTAATCTAATTAAGATCTATCTATTGCAGAAATCGCGTGAGATTATTTTGACGCAGTCTTGTGCGTAGGACGTAATTTTGATAAAGTACGAACACGAGTTTGATCGAGAGAAGTTTTTGTGTGTGAAGAATGTAAATTAGTGTAAATGCTACGCCACTGGAATTTTAGTAAAGCCTTAAGTATCAAGTAAAAGAGTATTGAAATGTTGTATACAATTTTTTAAGTTGAAAGTATTAAATTTTAGTTAGAAATAATTTTTTAGTGCCACTCCTGTTGAGACGATAATGTTTAAATGCTACTGAAATCACAAAAATGTCGAAGTTAAGATTTTAATTACCTCCTCAGTTGTAATGGATTCCAGCATATAACGAGAATACCGTTACGATTGTTACTGTAATTTAATCGGGAAAGAATATAAAAAATTAATTCATGATTTTGGACAATTACAGTACATCATGTCGGTCAAGATAAATAAGTATATTAAACAACTTCACATAAAGGGTTAATAATTAAATTTTACACAACCCAGGAGTATCTGAGAATGCAAGTGTAGAGTTAATATTTGTTATGGCCTTTTAGTGCATTTTCAAAATTAGTTTAATTATCACTCATTTTGGTAATGGTAAGCGTTTATGTAGAATATACGCGAATGAAAGAAAAGTTTAAGTTTCGCAACATTATTTACTGATGCAAACATTAATATTTTTACATTTTTTAGTTTTCAATTTATTTAAAGTTCATTATTTTGGATTCAAATAAATTTAATGAGCTTATTTAAACAAATGTTATTGTACTTTTTGAAATTGATTTAGTAATTTACCGAGTTGGCAATTGTATTGTTTTCTACGATCATTCAGAATTTTATCATCTAACCCAAGACTTGTTACCGATAAATTCCAATCGCAGTGGCGCCTTGTGACCTACATAATCGATTTTGAGTTTTATATCAAATTAAGTGTAAATTTTGAATCAAGATTTCAATTATCTTACTTCTTACTAGACAGCTTTCTTCGGTAAGTTTAGTTGCTAACCCGATTATTTTAATAAGGCTACCCCACGTAAGTATGGATTAATCGTGTAACAGAAATGGGAGGTTATGGTCAATATTTGAAGCGGTGCGTTTTGGTCTATTTGCAACTCAAATTACTGCTGCTGAAAAGTAATGACAGTATATTTACTTTGTCACATACATTCCATTCGGTAAAGTTTGATTTAGTTAGTGGTTAAGAGCTTTCGAGTGTATTGCTTGATAATTACTTTTCGAAAATCTGCCAATTATTCTCAATATTCTCATTCCCGTGCTATATTATTACTGAATATAAAACAGTTGTAAAATATATAGTATTATGGAATGGCGAACAAACCTGCTTACCTAAAAAGTGGAAATTAAAAGAAATGAAATAATTAAACTACGCAATTTCCTTTAAAATACGTTACCGAGCTGGTAGAGTAGTGGTGACACGACCTGCTTAGCATTCGGGAGGTAATCGATTCGATTCCCGTTACCGTCTACCTTGCAAGAGGTTTCTTCAGGGGGTTTTCATCATACACATGTAGCGGCATGGTCCCTGCGTATACACACACCATGTGCGGCTACTTAGGCGAATGCTGAGGTAGTACTTTTCCCTTCAGAACCCTAACTCCTTTCCTTCCGATCCTATCCACCCATCCGTAATCACATCATCCATATGTACGTATGCATGCTGCGAATCCGTGACTGTGGCTGAAGGAGCTTGGAAAGCTCAAACAGCCCACACCACCCTTGGGGAGGGAATGAAATACGTGACGTTTCCTTTCCTTTTGAAATATGTTCATAATGAAAAGCAGCAACGTCGTGAAAACAACAATAATGATTTATGCCAGACGGAGGTTAAGACATTTAGGCGACCTTGAAAAAAAAAGCCGCGCGCATGTCAATAAATATCGTAGACAGTTTACGCATTTTAAATCTTATTTAAGTACTTAAATTAATGTTCAAGTTTCACAACAAAAGTTACGTAAAATTGAATTATCTTTAAATAAGTACTCAGACGAATACAAAAATTTCAATTAGCAATTTTTTGCCGCCAAAATGGCGCGTTGCATCAAAGTTGGCACAAAACATACTTCATTTATAATTTTAAATTATATATGTTGATATTTCATGTTGTTGTAAATATGCAGCTGTTTCAAAAATATTTGATGAAAACCAAAAACTGTGCGTACTAAAATTACCTGTCTAATTAGATCTAGGAAAAGTAAGTTCCCATACGAAATTTCAAGTACGTACGTCTTATCGTTTTGGAGTTATAGTGGATACTAATATACAGGGTGTCCCAACGATAGAGTAAAGTAAGTTTATGCTTAACTAGAATTATTTGTGTAAATATTGTATGGACCATGGGGTAGAGGTAAGAAGTGTGCATTTTTTTAAAATATTGGAAGTTATACAGGGTGTGCCAGAAAAGCAGGACGTAAAAATGTATGATTTTTTTAAATAGAACACCCCGTATTTGATTTTAGTTTTTAATTCTACGTGTCCATACAAACATATTTTGTCATACAAAATATTGGCTGAAAGTTTTTAGTTCTTGAGATATTCGCGTTTAAAGATTATTATGGTCATTTTCGTGGGGTTGATGAATGGGCAATTGTTCCGTTATTTCACAATAAAAAAAATTGATATTTCGTGTGAAAAATGAGTGATATTATACTAACGTGTAGACCGAGTAGTATTTCTAATTTTCTCAACAGGGTGTTTGTTATAACCATTCAAATTTGAAAATTCTCAAATTAAAAAAATCAGTTTTTTAATTGCACACCCTATATATTTTTATTTCATTTTATTCGGGATTAAAAATCTATCATTTTGTCAAATATATCCTATATCTATCTTTGATAGTTTTCGAGGAATTTCGATTTTTCTCACTAGCTACGTTACATACGATACTATAACATTATTGTGGATCGTGGTAGCCATGGAAAACAATTGCGACGAAATAAAACAAACCACCTAAGCGAGAATATTAACAGTTTTTTAATGAGAAACAGTAATTCAATAATTATTCAACATTGCGTCTTAGTAAATGCTCAAATAGACGGCCTTCTTGCTGAATACACATATTGAGCCTTTTTCTCATGTTCTGTCTCACTTCGGATAACACAAGAGGGTCACTGTGCGACAAGCTTCGCGAATTCTATTTTCATGTCCTCCTTGTTGTAGGTTTATTAATATACACCCGATCTTTTATGTATCCCCATAGGAAAAAATCCAGTGGAGTTAAATCGCATGACCTGGGTGGCCATAATATAAAGCCATTACGTCCTATCCATTTCTCCGGGTATTGCTGGTTCAAAAATTCCCTTACGTCCCGATAAAAATGTGGAGGTGCACCATCCTGTTGCAACCACATATTTAGTCGTCCTTCTAAATTGATATCCTCAAGTAACACAGGCAATTCTTCACGTAAGAAATGCAAATAGCTGCGGCCCGTTAATGGATCATCAAAAAAATAGGGACCGATAATTTGGTCATTAAGTATACCACACCACATATTTAGTGACCAGTGATTTTGGTTTTGAACTTCTCGTAGCCAAAATGGATTATCAATGGCGTAATAGTGCATATTATGCCGATTTACAGCCCCATTACTTTTAAACGTCGCCTCATCGGAAAACATTATGGAGCACAAAAAGTTGTTATTTAATTGCAGCCGTTGATTAATGATATTGCAGAATTCAATTCGTCTTGCAAAATCCTCTTCTCGCAATTCTTGATGAAGCTCAATGTGATAGGGATGGTACTTATACTTCAGCGTTGTTCGATTCACGTTTGATTTGGAGGTATCACATATCGTCGCTAATGTTCTAGAACTCACTTGGGGATTTTCTTGAATATTTAATAATATTTCAAGTTCTTTTCTTCATTAGCTGCCCTTTTATTAACAACTTTACGTTTGAAGTATTTAACACTACCGCTAGAATCAAATCTATCCATCAAATTTTCCAAGCCAACAGTAGTAGGTATTCGACGTTCAGGATATTTCATTTTGTAGATTCGTTGTGCCAATAAAGGGTTTTTTTCAGCCTCGCCCAACACGCATATCATATCAATTAATTCATTTGTCGAATAATCCATAATTGATACAAGAATTGATAACAAGTTAAATGCGAAAACGACAAATTTAATATGTGTTTATTTTGACAAGTAGGAAACCTTTGTATCTTAGTAACGCAATTATTATTTTCCATGGCTACCAAGATCCATGCAATGCAATGTTATCGAAAATAAAGTAGCTAGTGTGAAAAAATCGAAACTACTCGAAAACTATCAAAGATAGATATAGGATATATTTGACAAAAATGATAGATTTTTTAATCCCGAATAAAATGAAATAAAAACATATAGGGTGTGCAATTAAAAAAAACTGATTCTTTTTAATTTGAGAATTTTCAAATTTGAATGGTTATAACAAACACCCTGTTGAGAAAATTAGAAATACTACTCGGTCTAAACGTTAGTATAATATCACTCATTTTTCACACGAAATATCAATTTTTTTTATTGTGAAATAACGGAACAATTGCCCATTCATCAACCCCACGAAAATGACCATAATAATCTTTAAACGCGAATATCTCAAGAACTAAAAACTTTCAGCCAATCTTTTGTATGACAAAATATGTTTGTATGGACACGTAGAATTAAAAACTAAAATCAAATACGGGGTGTCCTATTTAAAAAAATCATACTTTTTCACGTCCTGCTTTTCTGGCACACCCTGTATAACTTCCAATATTTTAAAAAAATGCACACTTCTTACCTCTACCCCATGGTCCATACAATATTTACACAAATAATTCTAGTTAAGCATAAACTTACTTTACTCTATCGTTGGGACACCCTGTACATACGCATGCACGCACACACGCACCCGTCTACTTACCCTCGCCAATCGTAAAATGAAGTAATCGATTCAGCGATAGTAAAAAAATGTCGAATGTATTACCTTGTAAACATGTAGGAAGAAAGGTAAAATGTGTCACTAATCCATGTACAATCACGTGTATTTTAATTATACAATCAAAGATGGCAGAAACAAAGATTCTGTCCAACAAATGTCATATTCGCTTATACTAGTCAACTGATTAACAAATTAAAATGGCTAAAGATATTAAAGACTTGCTTGGTGATTGGCAATTTGATTTTAAACTTATAGAATTTGTTAGTTACATAGGTTACATTACTTGCTATCTAATAGTATATTTTTAGATATTGTGTATTATTGGAAGTACCATATTTGCTCGATACTCATTAAGTGAATGTGTTTATAGCGGAACAATGGAGCTAATCATAGTATGTTTAAATGGATACGTGCTGATATTATTCATCTTTATAGTAGCTTATATGCTAGACAAAACTCATTTATTTATGGAACAAACCTTTCTGGTTATCGGAGCATTTCTGAATGGCACGACTGGAATAACTACGTTTGTTGAACAACAGAAGAGACCCCAAGAGAATTCAACTTGTAATGAAAATTTTGTAACGATACTCTCCGTGCTACTTATAACTAACAGTATTCTGATGCTGATAGATTTTCTACTGCAAAGAACTAGAACTGTATAGTTACGTATAGGTGTTATAGCTTGTGAAAAATAATTGTTTTTAAGCATTAATTAAACGTATTTCATCCAAATTTAGCTGCAAGGGTTGCGTATTATTCCTCTACCTTGTGTAAAAAGAGGTGTATATAGTAATCGTATAGTGAGCCGATAATTTGGCAAAACGAGATTTTAAGAAATACCACACACGCCTTTTTCTTTTATTTAGGCATATTTCACGAGTTACAGCTGTAAAGGTTGACAATTTTTCACTCAAAAATCTCCAATTGCCAACAATACTTTATTAATAACGCCAAAAAACGCGTTTGTCACTAAAAATGATAAGGAACGAAAATTAAGCCGTAAAAAATGTATCAAAACCAAGGTCATGTACTTGGCTACGTCTCAAGGTCGTGTAGTTAGTCTATAAACAAACCAGATTGACTTAGCTGAGAAACAAACCCAAAGTTCACAGACAAGATCATCAACTGAGCCAAGAAACTAACCAGATACGAGGTGCATTCCAGATTCGTTGCAGTTAGTAGATGCGGTGCAAGAGGGAGCTCTCAGCTTGTGACGTAACTGTGACAATTCTGTATGCTGCAATAAAATATGAACGAAACCGCTCTGTGAATAACTGTCTGTTAATATTGTATTCGTGTAGAAAATAATTATATAAATCGTTTTTTAATGAGTATTTTCTTACACAAATAGATGTATACACACATAAACATTTTTAATAAAAACTGTGGCGTTTCAATGATTCTGTGTTCTTGTAAAGGTATATCGAATGTAGTGTTCATTTCTGGTTAATGCATTCCTACTTTTTTTAAATTAGTAATAAACTAAGAACCAGTAAATGCGATTGTGTAGGTCTACGTAAAAAAAAAACTGTTTAAAACGTATTAAAATAAATAAAAGATATAGTTAAAGTGTAGATTTTGAAAAATAAGATTACCTATAATTTGCGAGATAAGATCGCAAATTAATGACAAATCCATAGTAAGGATTTATGTGGAAGGCGAAGCTGCTTATAGGCTTGAGTACGCCACAATTACACTCCTGTTTGGTCGAGGGTTCAAAAATTTCTTGCGCAGTATACGAATCGTGCGGTGCATTGACCTAACCGATCCACAAACCGAATTCTGAGGTAGTTGGATCTATGGTAACACAATCTACTTAACATTCAGGAGGTATAGTGGGTTCGATCCTCGTTATCGTCTACCTTATATGAGGTTTTATCAGGAGGATTTTTGCATACACATTAAGCGGCGTGATCACTGCGTATACGTACCGGGTGACCAGATAAGAATGCAAAGTGCTGTTTCTCGGAAACTATCCGTCGTAGAGAGTTGCGGTAAAAAATTTTATTACTAAAGTGGCCAATAAAAGACCGTGGAAAATATTTTCAAATTTGCAAGATGACCGCCAGGGGGCGTAACCGCCACCCTAAACTTTTAAAGAGATTTTTTACTGAAATCCACCTAGTAAATGTACCAAAAAATTATATGCTTTTTAAAGCTCAGCTTTATTCGAGTAATTTTTGTTTGACGTATCTATTAAAATAAAGTGGTGGGGGTGATTCAGTGATTTTTTTTAAATAAACAGCTGTAACTACTAAACGGCTGAACTGATTTTAATAAACTTAGTCTCGTTGGAAAGAGCATTTATTGCTCCATCAGATACATCTTACCTGTAATATGTCTAGTTTTTACTGATGCCGCTAGAGCGCGTTTTTTGATATATCATAAAATTGCAAAATTCTCTAAAAAATTAAATGCAACGATATGACTTTTTTTTCTAAAACATGAGATGAAATCATCCCTAAATGGGTTAGTGGAAGCGTATCTCGATATCTGATTCATACCCTAAAATATCGAAGAAAGGAAATTTAGTTATTGTAAAATTTGAAAAAGTCGATATTACATCGGTATTTATTCTTATTTATTTGTCTTTTTTCTAGATTCAACGAAAAATTTCGTCATTTGATAATTTTTTAATAATAAAAGTTTTCATAATTTCAAAACATGTAGGGGCATAATAATCAATGCATAGAATATGCAAGTGCAGAACAGGCAGAACATTAGGAGTAAGCCATGGAGAAAAAACAGATACCTAA
Source organism: Vesta saturnalis (assembly GCA_036346205.1). Classification (NCBI taxonomy): domain Eukaryota; kingdom Metazoa; phylum Arthropoda; class Insecta; order Coleoptera; family Lampyridae; genus Vesta; species Vesta saturnalis. The sequence goes on from JARFJB010000058.1 coordinate 582,584, forward strand.
AATCAACTTGTAAACAAATATTAAAATTTGACAGACAGTATAATTTATGTTTGTTGTACAAGTAAGTCCTTAAAACTACCCATAATGTCTTTTACAAATGATGAAGCTGTTGATATGATTGGGGTATATTAATTATTATTATTAATGTCTTTAAAATACGGCATTGGCTAAGATAGTATACTCAGCTCGACATCCAGATCGGCGTCTACGCGATGCGAGATTTTTTCCGCGTTTAGTGCAAAATTTGCGTAATACTGGAAGCTTTCAACCAAAGTTGCGAAGAGACTCGGCTAGAAGAATGGAAGACAATATTGTTAATGTCTTTCCAACGACATTAAGTTTATTAAAATCAGTTTAGTCGTTTAGGAGTTACAGCTGTGTATTTAAAAAATCACTGAATCACCCCCCCCCCCACTTTATTTTAATAAACAAAAATTACTCGAATACTCGAATAAAAAAGCTGAGCTTTAATAGGCATATAATTTTTTGGTACATTTACTAGGTGGATTTCAGTAAAAAATCACGTTAAAAGTTTAGGATGGCGGTTACGCCTCCTGACGGTCATCTTGCAAATTTGAGGATATTTTCCACGGTCTTTTTTTGGTCACTTTAGTAACAAAATTTGTTACCGCAACTCTCTACGATTAATAGTTTCCGAGAAACAGCACTTTGCATTCTTATCTGGCCACCCGGTACATCATGTACGGATATTTAGGCGAATGCTAGGGTAGTATCTTCCTCCTCAAAACCCTAACTCCGTTCCTTAGGATTCTATCCTGATCGCACACCTCCTTAATCCCACCTTGTATATATACGTAATGGGAAACCATCAATGGGACCGAAAGAGCGAGGAAAGCTGGAGCAGCCCGTTTGGAGAGGGAATGAAAAACACGTAGCTTAAAATTCTTCTTCCTACAATAAACCTATTTCCTTCTTATTCATAATAAAAAAGGTATTCAGGGTGTACCGATAGTAGGGTGTATCGTGTATACATATACATTCGAGGTTTACATCTCGATCTGACAAGGTCAACTGATAAATAAAGACAGATTTGTCTACTTCAAAAAATATAACACCGTTTTTACGATGTTCGACCCGAGTTACAACAGGCGCTACTTCCAGCAGTACCTAGAGGAACGAGCACAGCGTGCAGACGACGAGTTCGAGATACCGTCGCTGCGCAATTTACTGTTCGACAGAGCGAACAGCTACGCGCCACCTGACGCCAGCAGAGGATCGTCGATTATAAGACCCACAGACGACCACCACCGCCGCCATCGGCACCATCGAAGAAGAGGCCCATCCCGAATCTACCAGCCACCGTGTTACAAAAGAAGAAGCCGAAGCAGACCCCGAAGTTTCGCCCGCCTACACTGCCGCCCATGGACAACGTGTTCCAGACCCTTGAAGAGTTTACGGACAGTCCAGCAGACAACGGCACAAGAGGACACCAGGAGGAAGTGCCACCGGTAATCCTTCGTCAGAAGGAGAATTGGGTTGCATTCTCCCGAGAACTTGACCGACAACGGATCGCCTCCACAAGCTGCGGGGTTAAAACAAGAGAAAGAAGGAATGGTTTTTTAATTAAATTATAGTGTGAGGTAAAAAATTTCCTACTTTGAATGACCGGTTGGTGAAGTACAGAGAGCAGGAATTTAGAAAAGGAGACTGCTGCGGAACCTGCCATACCCTGTGAAATGCTGGTTTACTTTCCAGAAAACTCCCAAATTGCATTGCTTGTGATCGAATGGTCCGGTGATCTTTGTAAGGAATAATATTGGTTTCCGAGTCGTCTTGCCCAAATCTACTAAAATTATTCCGCAAATACAACTTAGGAGAGATATGGGTATACAGGAAAAGTGAATTATTAAGTCGGTGTGTGTTTTCAGGCCACCGGGAAGTGGGAAAGTGTAATACATTTGTTGTATATGTTCGATAGTAAGTTTGGTTTGGTAAGTGTACGATTTTACGATTAAAGCCGTCTTGTCTTCGTATATGAATTAATTTGAATGGCAGTGATAGGAGCAAACAAATGATTCCCGTTATCCAGTTGGACTTGGGGAAGGTTTCGGTTGTGTAATTCTTCAAGGCGGTCTATGGATCAATGAGCGATTTGAATACTGTTTGAAGGTGAAAGACTAACGTCTCGCCTTGAGTGTCAGTGAGATGTGATTTTGAGGTTAATTTTCTTCCAGTCAGTCTGTTGAAAAATTGCTAGAAGAGCTTATCTTTTCCGTAATCAAGCTGGGATATGGCTTGTGCCCAAGGTTATTTGGTGTGTCCATTGGTTTCTCGCATGATTAAGGTGTTGAGGTGATTATATTCTCTTTTGAGAGCCAGTCCCCTGTATTACAAAAATTGACGGTAGATTCGTCTTTCCTTTATGATCCAGTTCACGGTATGTTGCAAGAGAGGTTTACAAGATAGATCTATTGTTTTTAGAGGGACTGTGATCCCAACCACCTTCCTTATGACGGAAGTTGTCATTAATGGATGTGGGAATGTGGTTGGAGGTGTGTTTAGAGAACGCAATCCAGACTGCATTTGAAAAGTCTAATTACGGAACGAGTTAGAGATGCTGAAGGTGTTGGAGAAAACGAAGGTCTGACCAGCAGTCATAGGATGTGAAGTAGTGCATACGAAACAAAAACTACACTGTGTATTCGTAACAAATGATATAATCGGACAATGAGGTGCCAACATATTCGAAATATGTATAGCGGGCTTACGGAATTGGGAAAGCTGGTTATGAACTCTAATAGGTCTTCAGAAAGAGTATCAGAACCGGGAGGATTATACTAGGCCGAAGTCTCCGATGTAACCCGGTTTGTTCTGGATTATACGATTCGCCGAGTTTTTTTTTTATTTTTTATACATTCATTTATTTATCGCACGGTTGCACCTAGGTGGTGGTTACCGATCGAGTGCAGATACGGAAAACTACATTACGGTCTAGATATGCTCAATCAACCTCAAGTCCATTGACTTTTTTTGGAGATATCCGAATTGCGCTAGCAGTGGTGGTAGAAGTAAATTTAAATGCCAAAATCTTCCGAATAAAGCTCTCACCCTAATTCCCATACGATTCCGATACCGCAGGTGGATTATCTCCCCATACATCAATTTATTGTCATTTACTGGATTTGGTTGATTTGTTTAGATGTCAACTATATACAAGATGAGTCAGAAAGAATGGGCCAACACTAAGCTGGAGATATTAGATACCAAAATATTATGTTTGAGCTCATCATGCCTTATACGAATGTCGCTGGTTTAAGGTGTCGAAGGTTTACATTTTATTCTGAAATTTCTCAATAATTGAGAAAGTTTTGGTAACAGGAATCCGAAAATTGGTAGTGTTGGGTTTTGAGGTGTGAGAATTACGGATTTGAAGCTTATTTTAACGTTGCTGCTAGATGGCGCTAGTTTCACGGTATTATTTAGGTAAACCAAAACATATTTTTTTATCTGAATGTATCCTCTACGTCTTGTATCAAAGCTACGTTCTGTGGTTCCAATGTATACTTTTCCACAAGAACAAGATACGTATACACTCAGGAAGGAGAAAATAGGTTTGAAACGTCGAGGTGACCTTAAATGTCTGTTAATTTTTCTTGTAGGTTTAAAAACATTCTAATGCCATGATTAATTAAGATTGTTTCAATTATATCTGTAACATTAGTTATAAAAGGAAGAAAAGCAGTAGTTTTTTTACGCTTATGTCTAGCAGGTGTAGAACATTATTAATATCTTTTAAGTGAATAGCCATTTCTAAAAGAAATTATTGAATACATTGATCATATTTTTCCAATATATATATATATATATATATATATATATATATATATATATATATATAATCGTTTTTCGCAAATAACTCGAAAACCTTTAGGAATTTCAAAATACTATCCCCAATGAAAATTATTTCTTTGTTGACGAGGATTTTTCTGGCTTGATTGGATTGTCTATTAGTGGACTGAAAGTATTAGTTTTCACATTGTTCTCGCACACTCGCTCGCACACCCGCCCGCACACCTGCTCGCACACCTGCCCGCACACCAGCCCGCACACCAGCCCGCACACTCGCCCGCACACTCATCCGCACACTCGCCCGCGCACACGCCCGCGCACTCGCGCGCGCGCTCGCCCGCGCGCACGCCCGCGCGCACGCCCGTGCACAAGCCCGCGCACACGCTCGCTCACACGATCGCGCACACGCTCGCACACACGCTCGCACACACGCTCGCACACACGCCCGCACACACGCTCGCACACGCGCTCGCGCACACGCTCGCGCACCCGCACCCGCACACACACACACGACACACACACACACACACACACACGCACCCACACCCCCACCCCAAGACATCAACATAGATTTGAATTTAATATGTAGATGGGCTTTTTAGGTCAAAGAATAATAGGACCTTTGATTTACCACAACAACTTAAATAAACATGTCAGCAAATTTACAGGACTATCTGCCATTGCGGTTTACAGGAAAATGGATTGGAACTTACAGTGCAGTAGCTTGCCCAGCCTGATCACCCGATTTAAGTCCGTTGGATTTTTTTCTGTGAGGTTACCTAAAAAACCAAGTGTATGATGGGAGTTTTGAAAATCAAGAGCAGTTGTTAGTATCGGTTATGGCAACAGTTAATACAATTTCGCCAGAAATGCTAGACCGTCTTTTAAATTTTTCAATAAAGAGAGCTTACCTGTGTCTAGAAAATAACGGCAATCTATTTGAACAGTTATTGTAATTATTTAACTTTAATTAAATAGGTTTAAAAGATTGGAGTTGTTAAATTTGTACATAAAAAATATTATCAAATACTAATACCATAATATGTAATACATGGTTAAATTCCTAATAAAAAATACTATCGAGCAAAGGGTGTTTTGTTGATTCTGGCGATGTAAAAAAATAAAGTTGATGGTGGTTTCTTGGAGACGAAACGTCGAATAAAAAATTTGAAAACGTCATCTAATAGAATTCAAAATGTGACAATGAAGAGGTACCTTCAGTCTTTAACAATCTTTAAAATAAATGAAAGAATTACGAAAAAAGAAAAACGCAAAAATCGCATTTTGTTTTAAATCTCGGAAACGATAAACAATAATGAACTTTGTAAAATACATGTGAGCATACCCTAAATTATACAACTTCCGCCTTCGTATTCCGTTTTCAAGATCCCCATGCTGTTCATCCTTATCTTGGACACCGTTGTATATATACAGGGTGTCCCAACATTTTGGGGGTGGAAGATTACGCCTATACTGTTAATTTAATAAAAAATCTTATAACAGATTATTGTAGTCAACAACGAGGAGCATCTTGTAAAAATATTTTTGTATATAGAGGGTGTCCCATTACGACTACTACACAAAACTTGTGTTTTTTTTAATGAAACGCCCTACATATTTTTATATATTTGAATTCTCTGTTAAATGCTGAGCAAAATGATATACGGTACTATGGGTCAGCGACTGACTGTTCCTAAGTTATTGACATTTCTATCTAAAAAAAATTTGTCAATTAAGTAGGCTCCTGTTCCGCCATCTTGAAAGATACCGGAGTGAAATTTTGGGATTTGTTTTTCCAATCCGTCTAGTTTTAACTTCTACATTCAGATTGCAGACTCTTTTCTTTGCATATACAGGGTGATCCTTTTGCTCAATGTAATTTTTCTCATTTTTTTTAAATGGCACATCCTGTATTTTATTACAGCTTTGAATAGGATTATTTACGGGCTTTCAATAGATACTCACTTTTTACTATCTATTCCGAAGTGTTTTTGAATTATTTAGTGATAAAGTTGAAAATTGTAAACATTCTTTATTTTTGTTGAATTTGTAACAATATAAAATAAATAAAGACAATATCACAATTCAAAGAAAAACAAAAATGAAACAATGTTAATTGCTACAAAATCGTGAAGCTATAGGTTTATGACACAATTCAACATTTTGTACTATAAAAGAGCAACGCTTATTAATTATTTACTAGCAGAACTGCCTAACTATAAACTTTAAAATGCATTCAAATCTTGAATGCAGTTCGTTTTTCTATTTTTTGAGGCACACATAGTAAATTTGAAACGGAATATTTTCCGAATCAGCTCAATTTCGAATTTTTTAACCGATTACAATAATTTTCCGCCTAGGAAGGATAGTTAAAAATAATATTTAAATTAGAGCTTGGCAAATCATATAACCATTTTTAAATTTTCACCATTATTACACATATTTAAAATAAATTTACATAATATTCATAAATTTGTTTCAACACCTGAAACGATTCTCAAAGATTGCATTACTACTGACGAAGATAATTGTATTATCGAAACGTTTAGATTTGTATAACATAATACAAAAATACACCATAAAAAAACCCAAAATGATAAGTATTTTAAATTTTTTAATTTAATTTTGAGAATTTTGCTTGTATGCTTCACATAACCAGATGACCTACAGATATGGGCAGTATTGTCCAATTACATGTAAAATTAAATTAAGGATGTATATGGTAAACATGAAAAAAATTTAATCACATAATTCATTAATTATGAGTAATCACACATACAGGAAATGTATGCTCATCGGATGATCTGAATATTAAATATGATCTTGAAGAATTAATAAACCTATAACATGAATAAGTGAATCATCCTTCACTTAAAAAAAGAAAAGACCGATGAAAACAACGAAACTAAACTTGCGTAGGAGTATTATTAATTATCTTCAACTACGGGGTTAACTTATTCAATTAAATCAGTCAAAGTGCAATTCTTTTTATTGAAGAAGCTGGATCTTTAGGTAGTATTACTGTTAGACGTTGTTAAATGAATTACTTGAGTAGATGTATTAAAAAATTGCGTAAAAGTGGCTATCAGTGAATCTTATTACGACGTGCCCAAAAAAATTATGTCGGCAGATATTGAAAATAGTACAGAAGGAGAAGAGAAGCAAGAAACAGAGGAAGTTAAACAGTCACTAAAATCTCGAATTTTATATTATTGGCCTATTGCAATTAAAATATTAGAATTGGTGAGTGTTTTTTTACATACATACAGTATATCAAGGCCTGTGCAAATTTTAAAATAATATTTTTAACACTGCGAATTAGGAGTATTAATAGCGTGCTTGTATAATAAAACAAATTAAAAAAAGTGCATAAAAGATACGTTTTAAACGTTTTTAAATAATAAAGCCGCAAAGTTGTAGTAATAATATAATAAAATCCAATAAATAATCACGGCCAGAATTACTATCTTTTGACAATTTTAATACACTTTTATCGCCATCTAATTAACTTTTGTGTAATGTACAGGGTTAGCATAAAAAACCAAAACAGTGAATTATCTCAGCAACCTTTAAACAAAAATAATTTTTTTTTGTCATTTTAGGCAGTTTAGCAGATATGTCTACTATATAATCCTTTAATTCCAAGATATCATTTTTATCAGGATAGTTATCAGGGATTTGAAAATTTGAAAATTTCTAATTCCAGTCCTGGATAAGTCTCATAAAGCTCAATGTATTTTCGTTATGTGTGACTACAAAATACGTAAATTAAAAAAAAAATTACCAGAGCAGTTTTTGAGAAAATCAATTTTGAAAAAACGGGCAATTTTAACCCCCGTAATTAAGGGAAGCATTTTATTTTTTTTCAAAAACATTTACAAACCGTTCGAAAGCATGTACTTTTATTTACAAGTTACGATTTTCAAATTGCGAATAGCTTTTATGGTTTCTTAGTGAGAGCGCAAGCACCGAAATGTACTAAGGTCGCCATTTTGAATTTAAATTTTTTAAAAAAATTTTGTTCGTTCCGGGTTTAGGGTTACTAACTTTTCACCAAAGATACATTTTCTGGCTCTCGTTTTGGAAATGCACCCCCAAAAACCACTCTAATTTTGCCCCGGCACCCCATTAATTGATTTTTACGAAAAGCCAGTTTTATACATAACTTTTAGATACAGGGGCCCATGTCAAACCTCATTAAAATCGATCAAATAGTCGCGGAGCCACATACAGACACATTCGCGAAATCGATGTTTTCGACTCAGGGAACACGAAAACAATAAAATCCGGGAAAAAAAAATTTGAAATGTTTACGATTGCTCTTAGTATACGAGAAAGTAAAAATACACGCAATATGCTACTAAAATACCTCGGTTCATTCAAACTTTGGTTAGTTCAGAAATACAAGTAGTTTATATAGGGCCTAAATTATGTTCTATACATATTTGGAAAAATATTAACTTTAGAGCAAAAAGAGAAGTTTTTCGTGGAGTAATAAATAAGCTTTAAAAGCTACTTTATACGAACCCTAAAGTATTATTTTTTGTAACTATCTTTTTACAAATAGTTCAATTGTTATAAAAGTGTTTCGTAAGCCTTAATATAATTGATTCAATCCAATGTTGTACCGGGTGGGCAAATAAGCGCGGTAAGCGGCTGTATCTCAGGACCTGTCAATCTGACAACAATGGGAAAATACTGGCAATTATTTTGAAGTTCCCTATTTCACTGCTAGAGGGACAATTAAAAATTATATACTAAAATTCTAAAATTCTCCCAAAACTCCTATATAAATAAATACGTTTGCTTACATCGTTAGAAAGTCTAGACAAATTTATATAATTTTAGTGTAAACTTCATATGCGTACTGACCATAATAAGAGTGGGGGAAGCTATTGAAAGTGTAATCATTAAAAATGGTGTAAGTTCCAAACCATTTATTCAATTTTGGTAAAACAAAGCTTGTTTGGAAGACAAATGTATGTATTTTAAATAGTAGTTCCCGTTGTTACACAATAGTTTCTAATAAAAGTGCTAGAAAGCGCAACTTGTTAGATCAGTTTTTTTTCATTTTATTCCGAAAATTTAATACACGCGGTATATTTTTGACATCGTATTCGAAAAGTAGATTATATTTACACGAAAAACGTAAAAACAGCAAGTTGATATCTTTGCTCGTTTTAAAGTTACAGCGAAACGAAGATTTTTTAACACTTTAATTAACGAAATGTGGTTTTGCTGAGCCGAATTGGATAGAAGTAGAATGGGGAGGGCTGAGGACAGTGACGTCATAATGCACTAAAAGTGGTGGAGGAAGGAGCCCCTCACCCACGTGACCACTCCCCGTTTACGTTACTGGTCGTGCGCGCGCATAAAGGCCTAGCCCGTGCGTTCTGATAGGCAGGCCTGAGGGCAGACTAACCCTTCTGGTTTCGGATTGTTGCTTAGACTCCGCTCAGCCTGTGTTCTGATTAGAGGCCTAAAGCTCGAATCAAATAATCAGATTAATTAATCAAATCAATTAATCACATCAATTAATCCAATCAATTAAGCAGATCAATCTCAATCGAATCAATCTCGATCAAAGGGGCCTAAGGCTAGACCACACCCCTTCTAGATGACCAGATCAATCTCAATCAATCAATCTCGATCAAATCAAATAATTAAAAGTTGTGGATCAAGTCAATCAATCTCAATCACGTCAATTATCAATCAATCAAGTTAATTAATTAAATCGATTAAACAAATCAATCAATCAATGAATCAGATCAACCTCAAACATTAAATTAACCAGATCGATCTCAATCAAATCAATATAAAGTACGCCATCTAGTGATGTATTTCTAGGACTATGAATGTGTTCTGTAACAGAGGTTGATCGTGACTCCACCTAGCGGTAAGTACATGAAAGTGTAGTGTAAATCATTTTTATTCCAGAACGCATCCAAGTGTTTACCCATTAGATCTTGGGTTAACTTACCTACATTGTACTGGGTTATAGCTAGCCAGTTACAATTGTCCTGACAAGTTAGAACTGCAGATTTTACATGTTCACGATTACACTTTATACATGTTGCAATCTTTTCGCGAAAGTGGTTTATAACCACACCTCGAAGTATTTAATCAATTTTTTTTACATCCTGAGTTATAGTGTTTTTGTATACTTTAAACTTTTAAGTCAAATAAAACACAACTCGTTGCCGTTAAGAAAAGAGGCTGGCCTGATAATGTCTCAATTTTGAGTAATTAATCACCCAGAAAAGATATTCCTAGAATATTGACACCCAATCTAAGGAATTCAGCATAGAATAATGTTTTTTTTCGACCGTGTTTAATTGATCACTTTCCCGCACGCATTTAATTTTCGAAAGTATCACTTTCCCACACTAATGAGGTTACCAAAACATTTTTACAGAAACCAGTTCGGTTTCAGAAAAATAAAGGCACCTCTAACGCGGTTGGTAGTTTTGTTAAGCATACTTTGAATTGTTTCGAAAGGGTGAACACTCTCTAGCAATATTTCTAGACATGTCCCGCATTTGATTGTGTGTCACACGCTATTTTATTGAGGAAATTGGAAGCTTATGGTTTTGATCAACTGAGTATAAATTTAGTAAGGTCTTACTTAAGTAACAGGACTCTGGTGGTATCTGTGAATGACGTTCTATCTTCACAATTGCCACTTGAAAAGGGCGTTTCTCAAGGTTCAATCTTGGGACCCCTTCTGTTCTTGATTTTTATTAATGATTTTCCTCTAAACCTTAAAATATAAGTAACTGTATTTTATATGCGGATGATGCAACTGTGTTTGTCAATGGGTGCGATGAAGCAGTAGTGCTAAATGATTCTGAGGAAACGATGGCTTCAGTAGATAAATGGTGTGCAGTTAATCAGTTACGTCTAAATAAAGTTAAAACGGTTAGAATGGTTATGTCACTAAAAAATATTACCTTTGACAATCTGAATTATGTTAAATTTCTGGGCACACTTATTGATCCAAAATTAAATTTTGTTGAACATGTAAATAATTTGGCCAGTAAATTAAACATAAATATTTTTATTCTGCGTCGTTTAGTTGACAATGTTTCAGAAGCTATATTGAGAACTGTTTATTTTGCATTGATTCACTCTCATTTGAATTATTGCAATATTATTTGGGGCAACTCGGCATCTGCCAAAAGAATATTTCAACTTCAACGTAAGTCAATACGAATTATAGGTGGGCTTGGTTATCGAGATGAGTGCAAGGATACTTTTAAGAAATTGCAAATTTTGACATTCCATGCATATTTATTCTTAATTGTGCAATCTATTCTAAAGAATTTGGTGAACAATGTGTTAGGTCGGATGTTCACGATCATTTTAGACAAAAGAACGATCTCAATTTGAACTTTTATCGTTTATCTAAAACACATAGTAGCTTTATATATGTCGCTACTAAAATATTTAACTGTATTCGCTAAATCTCAGAAAACTTCCTGCAAATAAACTCAAATGTAAATTAAAAGCATTTTATTGAAAAATGCTTTTACAATTGACTGAATTTTATAATAGTAACCTAAGTATAGATTAGTTGCATCAGATTGGATTTTGTCCTTATATTTCTTTTATATTGACGTCTGTAAATGTAGTATTATACATATGTAACAGTTAATCATAATAAACTAAACTAAACTTATTTTCCCACACTACTTTCTCGCACTAGTGTGAGAATGTAAATCTTGTTTTGTTCCTTATATTATTTTACATATAATAAAATCTACTGGGTTACAGTTATATCTATGTTTAATTACATTGCATCTATTCAATTTACCTGTGTTTGACTAAATTATGTGCATAAAATTACTAATTTATATGATTCTTTATTAAACAATACTAATGAGGTTAAATCTCACTGAACAATACCCATGGCGGCTAATACATCAAATCAACTGTCACCCTGTCATTTCCAATAACATGTGAACTAAATAGAGTTCCATTCGCCGCTTTCGCATATGTCACCATAGCAATATGGTAATTATGATTGTGTCAAATCTGAGTTTGCTAAAATATTTATAAATTTTGGGGTAAAAAGGTTAATAAAAGCCATTATTTGCAATGGAATTACCAGAATCTATTCTATAATCCGCCGCTCTAGTAAATTTGGACTTGTTACCTACAAAATCCAAAGACCGGCATGAAAAACAATACGAACATTTTTTTAACTGGTGCAAGGATAGGGGGGTTAACAGCTTAAAAGGAAAAGTATTTCTAGCGTACTTTTTCGATCTGAGAAAAGTATTGAAGCCAAATACACTTTGGTCGCGTTATACCATGATTAAGACTTTAGCAAAAATAAAATAATATTGATATAAGTTAAGAACGTCCTTAAAAAACCAAAATATTGGTTTTCGTACAAACAAAGCAAAAACATTCACTAAAGAAGATATTGCCAAATTTATGTTAGCACCAGATGAGGTATATCTTATGATAAAAGTGGCTACCCTCTTTGGTTTGGCTGCAGCTATTCGCAGAGCAGAACTTACAAAAATTACTCTAGATGACATTGAAGATAGGGGAAACCTAATCAATATCGAAATTAACGATTCCAAAAATTACTCTTCGAGATCATTTATTATTTCCAAAGAAATAACCGAAATTTTTTAAAACTACAGAAAGTATAGAAATTTGCGTCCCGTCAATGCCCCACATCGTCGATTATTAATAAAATAGAAAAAGGAAAGTGCTCAACACAACACGTGGGAATTAACACATTTGGAAAAATGTCATCTGAAATCACAGCGATCTTCTTCAACGTTTCTTGCAGATTCCGGCACGGAATTACTAATATAAAACGGTCAGGAGGATGGAAAACGACTTCCGTCGCCGAGGGTTATGTAGAGTAATCTGAAAGAAAAAAAGAGATATGTGAAATAAAATTCTAACAATTGGTACTGCCACAACTTCACATCAGAATGAACAAAATAATGCAACTGATGTAATTGTAGATACTCATTGAACGCCAACTAACAGCGCTAGTTCTGCCATACTGATACAACGATTAGCGTCGGTCATAAATTTAACCAATGCTACAAATCGCACCTTTACAATTAACATTAATAATAAGTAATAAAGCTAGATATCTCGTTTGTTTATATATTGCGTATTGTTAAAATAAGAACTTTATTACATATCTACTTTTTTTTAAATTTTATATAAGAAAATATAAAAACCATGTTCCTAACACGTGAGAAAAGTGTCTTTCCCGCACTTCACAGCTTGTCCAAAACTCTACTTCGCGTCGTTCGGGCAACGGCAGCCGCGTGCGGGAAAGTTTCACTTTCCGCACTAGTTAGGAAAATAACTATTTACTATTTCAAAACATCGCTCCAATGTAATAAAAATGGCAGAAAACCATTTGACGAAATGGAAATCAAATTAAAAAGAATAGTGTAACGGAACGCCAATTGACAGTAGAGACGACGGTCGCGATCCAACAAAAATTTGCACTTTATTATACATCAAATGCACTTGTGCATGATCCTAAATACAAAATGCCCTTTAAAGCTTCTTCAGTTCTTTATTGAGTTGTTTTTATAATTTTCAGGTATTATCAGCAATATGTCTTGGTCTAATATACGATCCAGTTCATACAGTAGGGATGGGAAATACACAGCTTCATCACATTGGCGTAATGTACACAGCCTACACAGGATCTATGGTAATCATACTAGGATTTATAATCGGTCGTTGTTTAAGAGATCAACTTGGTTATAGAACATCATTTGTATTTTCTTGTATAAATGCTGCTTTATTTCTAACAACAGGCGTATTATTAACTGCGGATAGAGCAGAGCTAACCAAAGATCATTTCTTTCATCCATCTAGATATTTACTTAACATGATGACAGCCTCTATTATATTGACATTTGTAAATTCTTTAGTATTTCTAGCTGATGCCGTTTCCACTTTTATTAAGAAACAAAATTTCTGAATTCACGTAGAACTGTAGTGCAACTAGTCCAAAGTAGGGAATGAGATTAAATAGTATTAGTCAAAATATACCGGGTAATTCAAAATAGCTTTCTCACGCAAACGTGGTATTATGTGACATAAAGTAGATACAATGTTAAATCCAGTGAAGGAGTGATTTAATATTGAGAAAAATTATACTTTTGGCACCTACTCTTTCAACAACCCATGAAATTGAAACGAGGGGCAACCTTTTTGAATCACCCGTTATTATGTGTACTAAACAAAAAAATTGTGTATTCAGATTTGCTTTAGTCTTTGAATTAAAACTTACCTAGGAACAACATTGTGTTTAAAATAGGATGGTGAATAATACAAAAGCAGTTTAGGTTAGTATAATGTATTTATTGTTTATTATGGCTAGGTTATTTTAAGTTTGTATATGAGTATATTGAATTATCAGAAAGCCGTCCATATGTCTGTATATGTATTTAGTTTATATGAGTGTATTAAATATAGTTGTATATAAGAAATAAATTTGTTCAAAACTTGTAAAAATTAATAGTTACTAGCTCGCAACATGGCAAACCATAAACACATCTGTTAGAATTTGCATATAAGCTAAAAACGCGAACCTAACAAGTAACAACACTACCGCTTATCTTAATACGCTCGTGAAGTTATACATCTTTGTCGTTCCAACACATAACATTTCTCGCATTTGCGTTAGAAATAAAGTGGGTATTTACTTTTTCTGACCGCGGGCGGCAAACTAAGAAGAACGGTCTAAAATTGTACGCATGTTATATTGAGGTACTGGCGTCAAAAAAAGGTGAGTAGAAAACATCCACTTAAAAGCGTTACTTATTTTTACGTGGAAACAGGGAAGGTTTAAAGACGCTAAATGAGAGCCCAAAAAATGAACCTTCCATTACCGAATATTCTCGAGCAGCTTCCTAAGCAGATATAGATTACTTGAAGTATGCTGAGAAGAAAATGGTTACATACGTACAAACACTCAGAAAAACATTAGAAGTGATGGAATTGATAGTATCTCGGTAAAATATAGAATATTGGATTAAAATGGAAAAAAAAACTGTAGTCGACACACGCTTTGGTAACAAGAAAATGTTGCATCCGCAAGGGCGTAATATAAAAAAAATTGTACATAATATAACCTCGTCATCGCCTCTACCAGTTCTATTCCTAAAGGAAACGAAGACCCGTTTGTTAGAGGACCACAAAAAAGTTATATTTTTCCGCAAGCACTTGACTACTCTCAGATTCGAACTTTGGTACCTTTCACTTACAAGTCTTACACCTTTATATTTTTAGAATATGTTCGGCGATTCCTGATTTTTCTGTTTCGCCCTTGCGGACCTTGTTCTAATGTTCCTGTGTTCTCACTTTGAATAGTTACTTCTCCTATATCTTACCGCATTCATGTAGGTTGTATACATAATTTTGGAATTCTGATCTTCATTGCTGGTTTGGTTTGGTTAGTATTCTCTGAGCGTTCTGGTCGATTTGAACGCAGTGCGTGTCTTTATATATTTAATTACCGAGTAAATTATGTAATTATTATCACGGGAATATTGATTGTTTATCCTCATCGCGAATATGTATACTTGGCGATAAATAAATTTGTAAATCAATGTGAATAGGTTTATTATTTGATAATTGCATTGTGGCTGTAATGGAAAAATTCTTAACTTATACATAGGGTGGGTGTCTACTGCGTGGACGGAGGATTGCTCCTTAACTATTAGACATATCAAAACCAATTTTGGTGTGGTAATACACGATCATAGGACCTATATACTCAAAATATTTAGGTATATACAGGGTGATTGACAAAAATATGCCAACCCAAACCTGTATTTTTTTTAATGGAACACCCTGTCTATTTTTGCATTTTTGGATTCACTGCTACATTTAGAATAAAAGTATAGAAATTTGTATCTGTACCACTAACCGTTCTACATATATCGTCACTTTAGTACCGAAATAGAGTAAACTTTGACCCCACGATTTTCTAAATCTGTTTATACCGCCGACTATTAATAATGGTCTACTAACAAACAAACTGGGAAATTTTTCGAAAACATGTAAAACTATACAGAATGATTAACTTACGCGAAATGTCATTTTTTCAAATGCAGCACCCGTATATTTTTTCACATTTCGATTCCCCGTGAAAAGTAGATACTAATTGATAATAGGTTTTATAGCCATAAGACGGGGCCTTCTTGAGATATTGACGTTTTATTTGGAAATATTGACATACAGAAGAATAAATCAAACAAAATCCAGAGCAAATAAGAAAATACGAACGGCAAATAAATTCTTTAACTGATAGGGTAACTTAATTAATCACTAAACAATAAAATAATTCTCTACACGTAAAAATAAGTTGAACGAGTCAACATAAACGAATAAAACCATAAATTCAAATTAAATGTTCAAAATGCTGACCACGCCTAGCTAAACACTTTAGAGGCGAAATGGATTGAAACGCAGCTCTAATTCTATTTTTCATATCTTCGCTTGTGGTGGGAGGATGTTGATAAACTTTTTAACGTAGCCCCAAAGGAAGAAATCAAGGGGCGTAAGATCCGGTGATCTAGCTGGCCAGTTTTGCACACCACCTCGTCCTATCCACCTCATCGGATAATTTCTATCGAGACATTGCCTAACGTTGTTTTAGGGGCGCCATCCAATTGAAAGCACATCGTACGAATATTATCTACCTCGATATTTTCCAAAAGCTCGGGTAAATCATTTTCCAAAAACTGTAAATATCTTCTTGTGAAAAGTTACCTCATCATTAAATATAATGTTATTAACAAAATCGGGTTCTTCATTTACTTTAGTAGTTACCAATTGGCAGAAAGATTCATGATTTTGAAAATCTATTTCACTTAATGCTTGATATTGCTCGATATGATAAGGATGCAATTTGTTTTTTTTAATGAAGCTGCGAACTGTATTTCTATTTAGGTTCTAGGTGTGTACTTAGCTCTCTGGTACTAATTTGCGGATTTTCTATAAGAGACTTGAAACTCAATTTCTTAATTTGGACTTGTTTTTATGCGCTTGGGATAATACACACTTCCAGAATTTATAAATCTCTCAGCTACATTCATAAACCATATCCGCGGTTGTCTTTTCTCTGGGTACCGTTCACAGTACACACGGGTAGCCAGCAAAGCGTTTCATTAAACCTCGCCGTAAATAAAGATCATATCGACCATTTCTTCTTTGGAAAAATTCATTTTATACAAAAATTCACAAAACGACAATCCAAAAACACACAAACTAATGGAACAATATTTTAATGATTATACAAACGTCAAAACAATCGATGCAATTGTTCCTCTTTATTACGAGCGGCTAGCCTACCTGATTTGTTTTGTTGAATTCTAATGTCATAGTAAATTTGAATTTTAGAATATTTTTACGTAAAAGCGTCAATATCACAAGAAGGGTCCGTCTTATGGTTACGAAACCAATTATCAATTAGTATCTACGTTTCACGGGGAATCGAAATGTGAAAAATTATACAGGGTGTTCCATTTGAAAAAATTGAGAAAAATTACATTTCGCGTAAGTTAATCATTCTGTATAGTTTTACATGTTTTCGAAAAATTTCCCAGTTTGTTTATTAGTAGGCTATTATTAATAGTCGATTTACAAAATCAGCAACTGCTCACGTTCCTTGAAACTAACAAACTCCTTAGTGACCACCAATATGGGTTTAGGCAAAGTCGTTCAACAGGCGATCTTCTTTCATATGTGACCCAAGTTTGGAACAATACAGTAGAGCAGTCCGGTGAAACAGTTGTAGTCGCTTTAGATATCTCAAAGGCATTTGACCAAGTTTGGCATAAGTGTTTACTTGCCAAACTCACCTCGTTTGGGTTAAATGATACGCTCATCAACTGGGTTTCTAGTTTCCTTGATAAAAGACGAATACGTGTCGTAGTTGATGGCTTTTTTCAAAAGAAGTTAGCATTAACGCGGGCGTACCACAGGGATCCGTTATAGCGGCTACACTTTTTCTGCTGTACATAAACGACCTTATTTCTTCAACAACTAACCCCATCCATTGCTTTGCTGACGATAGCACTCTTCACTGTAGTTCATCTCAGTCTACTCATAGTGATAATCCACCTTCTATGTCAAATCAAGAAATTAAAGCTGAAATGGCAAATTCAATCAACAAAGACATTCAACGTATTCTCGAATGCGGAAGCAATAATCTAGTTAAATTTAATGCTAACAAAACTCAGTGTTGCCTTATGTCCGCCAAAAAATCGATCATTTCCTGTTGTAAGTATGAATGGCTCAGTTCTTAAGTTTTCAGACTCTATTACTCTGTTGGGTATGACTGTATCTTCAAATCTCTCATGGGTTGACCATCTTCTGTCAGCTACCAAAACAGCTGCTCGTAAAATAGGCTTTTGTACAGATCTAAGCAGTACTTTACCTCTCGACAACTCCTTCTGCTGTATAAGGCCCAAATTCGGCCTCATCTGGAATATAATTCTCACCTTTGGGTTAGTGCTCCCCAATACGCTCTCGATATCGTTGATCGTATTCAAAAGAGAGCGATTAGGCTTATAAATGACCCGTCCTTAACTTCTCACATACAGTCCCTTGAGCATAGAAGGATGGTTTCAGTTCTTTCTTTGTATTATCGTTATTACAACGGCTATTGTGCTGGTGAATTCCATTCTTTGATACCATCTCCGGCTATCTTTGCGAGAAACACTCGGTTCGCTCATTCACATCATCAGTATACAGTACAAATCTCCACTTGTCGTACCAAACGGGCGCAATCCACATTTTTCTACACGGCTTCTAAACTCTGGAATGATCTCCCTAGTTCCTGCTTTCCTCTCACTTATGATATGAGAAAATTTAAGGTAGCTGTTCATAGGCATCTATTGGCAATTCATTATCCCTCTATCCATCCTCCTAAGTGTTCCTGAGTGCTTTAGCACGATAGGCCTTATTTAGCCTGTTCAGGTCCACAATCATAAAAAAAAATCGTGGTGACAACGCTCGCATCGTGGTTCCAAAGTTAACTCTATTTTGGTACTAAAGTGACGATATCTGCAGAACGGTTAGTAATACAGATATAAATTTCTATAATTTTATTCTAATTGTAACAGTGAACCCAAAAATGCAAAAATATACAGGGTGTTCCATTAAAAAAACACAGGTTTCGGTTGGCATATTTTTGTCAACCACCTTGTATATACCTAAATATTTTTAGAATGTAGGTCCAATGATCGTGTATTACCACATCAAAATTGGTTTTGATATCTCTAATAGTTAAGGAGCAATCCTCCGTCCACAAAGCAGACACCCACCCTGTATACAGAGAAAGACGGAGCGTACGAGTCACAAAATTTATTTTTGATAATGGTTTACATAAAATTTGAAAACACTAGTAAAACTGTAATACAGTTACATCAAAATTTAGCGTTCATCGTGCAATGTCACTTTTCTGAGTCGGATCGTTATATCTTCAGCTGTTATTGAATTATCGTAAAAAAATAATTTTTTTCTGCTGTATCTCCAGAATGAAGGGAGTTAGCACCCACCTTTCTCATTTTCATGAATACTATCTGCTGCCGCAGCTTGTTACTCTTACTTCGGGACACCCTGTATATTTAAAGAAGGATTACAACTAATTATCTTGTAAAGTTTAGCTGTTTAAATAAAATAGTATGTTGTTTGTATCGTACATTATACAGATCCCTATCTAACCAGATCTCTTTCATCAATATTTGTGTTTTTTATTGATATATAGGATATGCCATAAATCTAAAATCTAGAAACGTCTGATATATTTAGCTGTCTGAATAAAAAAAGGTACCACTGAAATGTCAGATTTCTAAAACTGTACGTAACTGCACGTTTTTAAATGCGACTACGGCGCGGCGTAATAAATCTTTTAATTAAAGACGGCGCGAAAAAATAAAACCTTGATCGGGCCCTGCAAAAATAAACATTGTAAACTACTTTTAATAGCGTAATGGAACGTTTCGGCTCTGTCCTTTTGGTGCCAATCATTTCGGCACCCAGACGTCTCGGTGCCAAAAGGGTTTGCCGCCATGATGTATGGGTGCCAGGAGGTTTTGACGCCAATAAGCAGAAGACGATCGCAATAAATCAAATATCATCTCTTATTTTATTTCCATGTTCATCTCTATTTTTCTATTTTTCCCTTTTTTCAGATTTTCATCCGTTATGTTCATCATTTTCTTTCACCTAAGGATGATTCTTGAAATTGCCTCAGCATCTAAGGTAATGTTGCCGTAACATTTCAGGGCCGTTTTAACACCTTCGTGTCTCAACAGTTAAAGTCATTTTTAGAAGGGTGCGATTCTTAAAATGGCCTCAATACCTAAGACATTTAATACGACATTGATTCATCAAATTTTTTTTTTTATCTTTATTAGTTAGATAATGTTAATAATCTGAAAATGTCAACTTGATACTATGCGGGGTTTTCGACATCGAAAATAGGGGGTTGGTCTCACTGTTCACCTTCTTATACGGCAGTTCCATCACATATTATTTTTTTTCACTTTCACAATGAGTTTCATTAACGCACCGTTTTCAAGTTGGCAGCAATGACTAAAACCTAAATTCACTGCTTACGTGTTACTAAAAAGGCTATGTCAAATAAATTCGTCTTTATAAATACAATAAAAATTAACCCATGAACACAAAAATAACTTACGAAAAGTAATAATAACATTGATCTACAATAAATTATTTATTCAACATAATCGCCACCACTTTCTTTGAGAGTAAACCAGTTGTTTGTGGCGACCCCATAAAAAAAAATCATAAGAGATATGATAGACTAAAAATTTTTTAATTTTATTTTAAGACTTGGATTAAGCCCTACTTGGTTTGAAAAGAATATTTTCAGTTTTTGAAAAACGAGTCGGCCTCGACAGAAGCGAAAACTATCATCGTTTAAAGTAAAGTACCCTTTCTGTTCATGATGCGGCAAAATTTTACTAAGAAAAGTTGTTCATTATCAGTATTTATGGCCTTATACAAACTTTCAGGAAGATATATCTACTTTGATTAAACCGCTATTTTTTTAGATTAAACAAAATAAATTGTATTGTTTAAAAGGGTCATGAAAAGACAATTGACTAATCTTAAGTAGGTACTGTCAGATTACAATTTGAAGTATCCTTTTCTTCAAATTTCAATTACTCCTACATTATGTTAAAGTTACAACAAAGAATTTACGTTGTTCAGTGTTATGGGCTCGGAGAAATTGCAATACGAGAAGTGGTGCGACACTTTAACGAGAGATTTCCCAACACCAATCTTACACGTATGACTTGCATGGGAATAGTTAAGAAATTTCTTGCAACTAGCAGTGTTCTTAACGTTAAAAATGAACTAAAGAAATATGATGAAAACGATGCCGCAACTATTGTTGCCATTGATTCCGTGGAAAAACATCCCAGATTATCATTGAGGGAACGTTCACGTAATCTTAATGTTAGCAAATCGGAGTTGCAAGCAATTTATACATCCAACAAGGTAAAGCCATTCAAACCAAAATTTGTACACACTATCGAAGGAGGTGATGCACGACATAGATTATTATTTTGTCTTACCATTGGAGAGAAATGTATTGTAAAACGAAATTTTTATAAAAACATCGTATTTTCAGACGACGCAACTTTTACTACAAATGGCGTTATTTCGTCTCAAAATTGTCGTTACTGGTCTAAAGAAAATCCGAACTTTCGGATCAATTGTAGAAGGCAGCATTACCAAAAAGAGAATGTGTGGTGTGCCGTTTCATAACGTTTTGGAATTCTTGGACCTTTCGTCATAGAGGGACGGTTAAATCAGAATAAGTATCTAGAGCTACTTGAAAGATTCAGGGAAGAACACTTACATGACTTGCCGCTGACAGAAAGGCAAGCAATTTATTTCCAGCAAGACGGATGCCCTGCACATTCGACAACACGCGTAGCTGAATGGATAAATTTGGTGTTTCGAGAAAAGTGGATAGCTAGAAATGGTCCGATTACGTGGCCTCCAAGGTCGCTCGACCTGACGATATTAGACTTTTTTTGTGGTCGCCCCAAACGACTCGTTTACTCTCAACCAATACCTAACAATAGAGAAGTACTAAAAGAAAGGATAAGATACGGAGTACACCATCGCATAGAAAGGTGTGCAAAAAGTGGTGGCGGTTATGTCGAATAAATAATTTATTGTAGATCAATGTTATTTTCGTAAGTTAAATTTGTTGTAAATACTATTTGTTTCGTTAAATGTTCTTCAAATAGAATTTAAAAAAAATACAATTTATTTTGTTTAATCTAAAAAATAGCGATTTAATCAAAGTACGTAGATCACCCAGAAATTTTGTATAAGACCATAATTACTGATTATGAACAACTTTTCTTAGTAAAATTTTGCCGCATCATGAACAAAAAGCGTACTTTACCTAAAAAAAATAGTTTTGGCTTCACTGTTAAGGCCGACTTGTTTTTCAAAAACTGAAAATGTTCTTAAAATTCTTTTCAAACCAAGCAAGGCTTAATTCCACAATCTTAAAATAAAATTCAAAATTTTTAGTCCATTACACCTCCTGTAACATCAATCCTGGGACACGCTGATATATATATATATATATATATATATATATATATATATATATAATATATATATATATATATATATATATATATATATATATATATATATATATATATATATATATATATATATATATATATATATAAATGCTCGTTTTCGAGCTCCAACATGGGGATCTCAGTTATTTGAAGAGATGCAATGTCGGTTAAATAAGGGCAAAGTTGCACATTTTGGTGCTCAATAATATGTCGTTATGAAATATCCGATGTTTTCAGAGGTAGCCAATATTTAAAAAAAAAAACGAAATTTTCAATTTTCGATTTTCCGTTTTCTACCGAAAACTGCAAAAGGTGGACATATTAAACTGAAACATTATTAGGGGAAATCCAAATATGTTATCGAAAATTTCAAGGTACTCTAGATCTGGAAGTTATAGTAGTTAACTTTGATATTTCTTATGGAAGCCATATTGGATTTTTACGTGTTTGAATGAATCTCTTTTTACTGATTACAATGATATATCAGTAGTATAGCTATAGGGCTTCTGTCCCACTTTTGTCACTAGATTTGTCACCAGATCTAGGAAAAAGTCACCAGAAAAGTTACTAGATTTCTAGGTTGGTAACATTGCCTATTTCAAGGGGTAGACCACAGGTGTGTAACTCTCTTCAAGGTTATGTGCCCTGCCTCTTCGAGGTCCCCCGCTTCAAGGTCATTATAGGTCATTGCCCTCGGTCTCAGGCAAGTCTATGCATGTTTCGAGGCCACGCCCTATTCTGAGAAACAAAGGGGGCCCATTGTTTAAAGTCTATGCTTTCCAGGTCACATGAGAGAACAAAGACGATCTATTGTTTTGGCTGAGTCTTCTAGGAAATCAATAACAAAGACGATGCATTGTTCAAAGTCTATGCTTTCAAGGCCACATGAAAGAACAAAGACTATCTATTGTTCCGTTATTATAAAAATAGATTGTTATCTCAATTCTAGGAAATCAAGAAACGCTTCAAAGTCTATGCTTATAATTTTCAAGGTAAAAGAACAAAAGCGATTCATTCTTCTGGTCGAGTTATAAAAAATAAATTGTTATCTCAATTCTGAGAAATCATGAATAATGTATTGTTCAAAGTCTATGCTTATAATTTTCAAGGTAAATGAATAAAGACGATTCATTGTTCAGTTAGAAATAGATTGCTAAATACATCTCTTTCAAGAACAAAGGCAATCCATTGTCAACGATTTCAAGTTTATGCTTAGAAGGTCACACCTCTGCAAAGACGATTCATTGTTCAGTTAGAAATAGATTGTTATCTCAATTCTAGGAAATCAAGAGCTCTGAGGTGCATGTTTCAAAGCCACGGCCCCCAAAACAGGTAGCCGTTTCCTAAAAACAGGTAGCCGTTTCCTAAAAACAGGTAGCCGTTTCCTAAAACAGGGGGTCCGTTTCCCAAAACAGATAGCTGTTTCGCAACCGTTTCCCCCCATGAGAACAAAGACGATCTATTATTCAGGTCGAAAATAGAAAATCAAGAAAAAAGGGGGGGGGCATTGCTCAAAGTCTATGCTTACAATTTTCAAGGTGATAGAACAAAGATGATCTATTGTTATGGATGAGTCATATCTTCTAAAATTCTGAGAAATCATGAACAAAGACGATGCATTATTCAAAGTCTATTCTTAGAATTTTCAAGGTCACACCTCTGAGAAATGAACAAAGACGATCCATTGTTCTGGTTGATTTATAAAAATAGATTCTAAATACATCTCTTTCAAGAACAAAGGTGATCCATTGTTAAGGGTTCAAAGTCTATGCTTACAATTTTCAAGGTAAAAGAACTAAAGCGATTCATTCTTCTGGTCGAGTTATAAAAATAGATTGTTATCTCAATTCTAGGAAATCAAGAACAAAGGCGATGCATTGTTCAAAGTCTATGCTTATAATTTTCAAGGTAAGTGAACAAAGACGATTCATTGTTCTGGTTGATTTATAAAAATAGATTGTTATCTAAATACATCTCTTTCAAGAACAAAAGGCAATTCATTGTCAACGCTTCAAAGTCTATGTTTACAAGGCCACATGAGAGAACAAAGACGATCTATTGTTTTTAGTTATCGTACACATCAGCTGTATCCTCAAAGTCATTGCCCTCGGTCTCAAGCAAGTCTATACATGTTTCAAGGCCACGCCCCAAAACAGGTAGACGTTTCCTAAAACAGGTAGCCGTTTCTAAAACAGGTAGCCGTTTCCTGTAAACAGGTAGCCGTTTCCTAAAACAGGGGTCCGTTTCCCAAAACAGATAGCTGTTTCAACCGTTTCCCCATGTTCAGGTCGAGATTCCGCATCTCAATTCCAGGAAATCAAAAGGGGCCCATTGTTCAAAGTCTATGCTTACAATTTTCAAGGTTAAAGAACAAAGACATTCCATTGTACAGGTTGAGTTATAAAATAGATTGTTATCTCAATTCTAGGAAATCAATAACAAAGGCGATGCATTGTTCAAAGTCTATGCTTACAATTTTCAAGGCCACATGAAAGAACAAAGACTATCTATTGTTCTAGTTGATTTATAAAAATAGATTGTTATCTAAATACATCTCTTTCAAGAATAAAGGTGAACCATTGTCAACGATTTAAAGTTTATGCTTATAAGGTCACATCTCTGATAACAAAGACGATTCATTGTTCAGTTAGAAATAGATTGTTATCTCAATTCTAGGAAATCAATAACAAAGACGATGCATTGTCAACGCTTCAAAGTCTATGTTTACAGGCCACATGAGAGAACAAAGACGATTCATTGTTTTGGTTGAGTCATAGCTTCTGAAATTCTAGAAATCAAGAATAAAGGGGCCCATTGTACAAAGTCTATGCTTACAATTTGCAAGGTAAAGAACAAAGACGATTCATTGTTGGTCTAGCTTCTAAAATTCCGAGAACAAAGACGATGCATTGTTCAGACTGATTAGGTCATCTAACAAGTAAAATATTTTTATAAGACTACACAATATACAGATAAAAATCGATTTAAGTATTATGGGATATAGTCACTTTTGTAATACCTCTGCTGGAGCATATCTATTTACTATTTGTTTTCACATTCAATTTCCTTCAACTGATTCTCGTTTAATGCGGACCACACCATCTTTCCTAATAGGTTCATTATATTGTATACTAGCCATACATTCAGCTTCCCTTAAAAGTCTTCATATCAGGATCTACTTTGAGACATTGTTCGAGACTTATTACAATAAGCAATGTCACGCCTCCCAAGTGCCCTCAAGTGGTCTAAACAGTAGACGTTTCCTAAAACAGGCCGTTTCCAAACAAGGTTTCCAAAACAGGGGTCCGTTTTCCAAAACAGAGGCTGTTTCTCAACACAGGTAACCGTTTCCCACCAAGCTTACATGAGAGAACATAAGTGTTCTGATTCCTAAAAATAGATTGTTATCCAGCTACCACCCACCTCAATTCTAGGAAATCAAGAACAAAGGGGGTCCATTGTTCAAAGTCTATGCAAGTGATTCATTGTTCTGGTCGAGTTATAAAAATAGATTGTTATCTAAATACATCTCAATTCTGGGAAATCAACTTTCAAGAACAAAGGTAATCCATTGTCAACGCTTCAAAGTCTATGTTTATAAGGCCACACCTCTGATAACAAAGGCGATTCATTGTTTTGGCTGAGTCATAGCTTCTGAAATTCTGAGAACACAGACGATGCATTGTTCAGACTGATTAGGTCATCTAACAAGTAAAATATTTTTTATAAAACTTATAATTTATTAACCACAATATTCATCTATATATATATATATATATATATACAGATAAAAGATCGATTTAAGTAAATATACATATTATATGGCAAATTTGATGTACTTAACATTTTGTAATACCTTTGCTGGATCATATCTATTTTATTTATTATTTGTTTTCACATTCAATTTCCTTCAACTGATTCTCGTTTAATGTGGTCCACGATACATCATCATCTTTCCTAATAGGTATTTTCATCGCTTCATTATAATGTTTACTGGCCATACATTCAGCTTTCCTTAAGCCTTCATATCAGGATCTGTGATCCTTTTACTTTGAGACATTGTCCGTGACTTATTACAAACCTACGTCTCTTAAACTTATATGCAAAAACACAAATTAAAATCTTTTAATTATACAGTTACGTAAATTTCAAAGTTAATTCCAGAAATCTATTTTCAAGGTGATCCAACCTTACCCGACTATCAAATAGATTGTCAATGGTTACTATCAATTTTCCAGGTCCTATAAATCAACCAACAGGGTATCGATATATCACCGGTAAATGTATAAGGAGGATGCTCTTCAAAGTCACGTATACTATGGATCCACCTTCTCGTTTTCAAGACCATTGCGTACACACATTGCATGCGTATAGTGCTCCACTTAGTAATTTATTAAGAAAAAGTGCATTAGGTCAGTACACTTTCCATGCATCAAACAATTCTGGTTGGATCAGATCTGCATGTATTCAAATAGACTTTTCAAGGTGTGAGATTCTATTTTCAGGGCCAGGTCACCAAACTGGTTGAGACCATCTGTGAAATGTTCAAGGTTGATTTAGTAACATTCCTAATGAAGTCGCGTATTCTTAAATCAATTCCCAAGTTGAGTAAAGTTCTTTGAATGTGACGAGACATTTTTCAAGGTCACCAAACAATTCTTAGAATTTAGTCGAGCCATCTGTCAATTCCTAGAAATCAGGTATCATATTACAATTCAAACAGATTGTAAAGTAAGTTCATGGTTAAATGAAGTCAAGGTGAAAATTTACTGTATCAATTTTCAAGCAGGGTATTCATAGAAATCAATTCCTAATCAATGACTTTTACATAGGTCGTAGAATTATTACAATTCCTGCAGTGGTATCTATGCTAAAAATAGGTCAAGGTTAAATTGGTCTTATATTACTAAATCTCTTCAAGTCAAATATAAATTAGGTCATCAGCAGAATAGATGTAGAAGTGGTTAAGGTATTTAAGCAGTAATGTGCAAATAAAATTGATTCAATATGTGGATGTCTACGCTGCTGAATCATGGTCCAAAGCGGTAGATGCACATACAGCCGTGGAACGTTACTCAACAATTGACGACATTGGCATTTGATGCTAATCATGAGGCAGTATATGTTTTAGGACGCTTTTATACAAGAGGACTATGCAGCAAAAGAAATATGAAAATGGTGTAAAATATGAAACGTTTTAAAGGGTCGATATTGTTTGACTTGTTTAATACAAAGTTAAGTGCGCACAACTAGAAGAGTTCACTCTAGATTTGAAGGAGTAAGATATACCAGTGAAAATGGAAAGAATATGAAGGACATAGTCAGTTACTAATTATATTTTCTCGATTAGAAAAGGATGTATAATTAAAAAATAAAACCTTAATTATTGTTGTTGTGTTCTTTTGCATATGAAAGGATGTATTCACGACTAGTCTGGATGCAGTCGGAAAAAACAACAATAGCGGTACCATATGTAAACATAATTTAACAGAATCTCGGAATAGGAAATGAGTGTGGTCTCCAAGAAATTTTCAAGACCATATGTCCTACAGGCCGATCTTACCCGACATCATCCGATCGAAAATGTAGTCGAAACCTGCAGGACCAATTCTAAACGAGTCATGGAAACAAGAAGAATGATAGGGTCTATGCTAATAAGCGTAGGCTCATATTATGGTCTGCCAGGATGTTCCCCCAAATACAGATAACCGTTTCCCAAAACAGGGGAGCTGTCACTCAACACAGGTTTCCCCTCTAGAGCCATTAATCATAGCTGAGGCTGACCAATTCTAAACGAGTCATGGAAACAAGAAGAATGATGGGTCTATGCTAATAAGCGTGGGCTCATACTATGGTCCTAACGCCAGGTTGAGGCAGTTTAAAGGCAGATAACCGTTTCCCAAAACAGGAGCCGTCACTCAACACAGTTTTAGAGTCATTAATCATAGCTGAGGCTAAATTGAACTAGGTCAGACCATTTATCTTAGAAATCTAAACATGGAATATGGTTGTGAGTTAGAAATCCCAATTCGTGGGAAGGTTGCATCCAAGTACAATTCTTAGAAATCTGAAAGTAGAACTAGTTTAATATCATAGAAAAAGCTAATCACCTACTTTGGGGGTTTATGGGCCAAGGTGGTAGTTTCTATAAATCACCTACTTTTAGGGGCAAAGGGTAGCTTTTCCAATAGTTATAGGTACTGTGTCAACGAGGCTTATCATCTAGGGGTGCAATTCTGACCCCGAGAAAATGATGAATTCTGCGTCGCTTTTGAGAAGAATGACTATGTTTGAAAAAGCTAGAATAGAAAGTAGTGTTGGCAACCATGATTGTTAGGGTTTAAAAGCCCCCATTGTGTGCACAGTATACTCTTGATTAGCAGCAATGACGAAAGTAGTAGTACGTAAGGTGCAAAGTACAGAAAAAGCAGTAAGTGTGGAGGAGCGAAAGAAGAGGTTGGAGACGTTAATAAAACAAGTAAAAGAAATAAAACTCGATTTGGAGTGTTATATAGCGAAAACAAAATGATGAAGCTGTGTATTAATATGTATAAATAGTGTAGTAAAGCATGAAATTTTGGGAAGGATGAGTTTAAATACATATTTTAAAGAAGAAGAAAATTTAAAACGCTGCTGTGTGTTGTTATAAGTATCTCACAATTGTATTAGGTTTAAGTAACTGTATCATTAAAAAATAAAGACTTTAAAAGTTAAAGAGACGGTTTTCGTATTCTCTTCTCCCATAATGGTTCCTTATTGGCTATGCATATCTGGGCGCGGTTCGATATCCACCTTTACCGAAATCTCCCATAAGGAAATGGAACCCCTGCCGTACGTTGGGCTTTAAAGATGTGAAATTGGCCTATATACGAAGATTTATTGGAAAAGATCAATGACAGTAAAATGATCCCTAAATAAAAAGCAATTTACTGCAGATCGTTACTGTTTTTAATCATTAAATGGCGTTTATGCATATGTGAACTAAAATTTATTAGTAAAGCGTTATAATGAAAAAATACAATGACTTTCCTTTGTATAAGGGAAATTTAAATTGATTTTTTTGCAAAAACCTAAAAAAAAAAAATTAAATGTCTGCCCTATTCCTAAATTGACTACCCTTGGACTTAAAAGAGTGACAGCTTGCAGTATAGAAATGGAGTTAATTTGATGTAATTTTTATATATAAAAGGTTAAGAAAATCGATTTATAGTTTTAATGTTGCAGAAAGGAGACCTGATTGTATATATGAATAGTTTTTATTGTGTGTTAGGCGTTAGAATGGGTTTTCATTGTTTTAAAGGGATACAATAGGCTTGCATGTAATTTTTAAAAATGTACCTTAAGTTTTAAAATGATGCCCCATTCGTATTTGGATAACAATGTATATGTTTAGATGTTGCTTAAATAACATTTGTAAACACGCTTTTAATTATATGTAAAATCTACTTTAGTATACTTCATTGAATTAGATAATTTAAAGCTTACAGAAAGGTTTTATATACATTAAATATCTTTTACTATGCATTCATTTAACGTTTTTGCTGTGGCTAGCATTGTACTCTACCTGTTTTAAAAGCGTTCATTGATTGTTTCAGTATTATGAGATAAAATTTTAGTAATGATAAGTTGCTTTCAAGCTTATTTTCATTCTACTACCCTATTACTAATATATCAACTAACTAATCATACAGGTAGTACAATTTATGTCTTACTTACTGTCCTGGTATACTTTGTGCCTTACCGATAATGTAATATAAAGAATTTTACTTATTATTGAAATAAAAATATCCTGACAACTTTTATTTATCTGCTACATTTGTAAAAGTACTAGGTTGGATCATAAAATTATTAATTTACTAATTTACCAGTCCTTATTCTAAACAAGTGTCACATAGATAAATGTTTGCTGTTGATGTAGTAACTGATATCAATATAAGGCAAAGAAAACGTAAGGTAGATAAAGAGCTGTGTTTTAGTAAAGGAATGTTATAACAACATATGTTTATATTAATAAAAATGTTTATTCTATTTATTTCTCCTAACTACATATCTCTAGACCATCATTAAAATTTCGCAATCTTTTAAATAGAATAAAATGAGATGTAAGTATATAGATGTTTTCTAGGTTTTGTAATGTAGTTTGCAGTTGCTGAGTTGTTTCTTTGCTCAGTTTAATGTCTTCTAATTGCTTAACTCAGCCAAGAATTGGTGACCCTGAAAGGTAGAATCCCCCTCGCCTTGAAAATTTTATGTAGTACTCCTGAGAATTGGTTTATAAGAATTAACACCATAGCGCAGCCAAGAACCTTGAGAAATATACGTAGGCAATGTGTATGATAGCCTTGGGCAATACAACTTTGAGCTTGAAGCGTCGGCAATCGATCCTTTTTGTCCTTGATTTCCTAGAATTGAGCCTGAAATTATTGGGGTATCTAGATAACAATCTGTTTTTTAGTAATTATGACTCAGCCAAAACAATGGATCACATTTGTTATTAGAGATGTGATCTTGAAAGCATAGACTTTGAACAATGGATCGCCTTTGTTCTTGATTTCTCAGACCTGAAATGGTGGGGGTAGCTGGATAACAATCTATTTTTATAACTCGACCAAAACAATGAATCGCCTTTGTTCTTTTCTCAGAGGTGTGAACTTAAGGTACATTTTTTAAAAATTACATGCAAGCCTATTGTATCCCCTTTAAAACAATGAAAACCCATTCTAACGCCTAACATACAATAAAAACTATTCATATATACAATCAGGTCTCCTGCATTCTGCAACATTAAAACTATAAATCGATTTTCTTAACCTTTTATATATAAAAATTACATCAAATTAACTCCATTTCTATACTGCAAGCTGTCACTCTTTTAAGTCCAAGGGTAGTCAATTTAGGAATAGGGCAGACATTTAATTTTTTTTTTTTAGGTTTTTGCAAAAAAATCAATTTAAATTTCCCTTATACAAAGGAAAGTCATTGTATTTTTTTCATTATAACGCTTTACTAATAAATTTTAGTTCACATATGCATAAACGCCATTTAATGATTAAAAACAGTAACGATCTGCAGTAAATTGCTTTTTATTTAGGGATCATTTTACTGTCATTGATCTTTTCCAATAAATCTTCGTATATAGGCCAATTTCACATCTTTAAAGCCCAACGTACGGCAGGGGTTCCATTTCCTTATGGGAGATTTCGGTAAAGGTGGATATCGAACCGCGCCCAGATATGCATAGCCAATAAGGAACCATTATGGGAGAAGAGAATACCGAAAACCGTCTCTTTAACTTTTAAAGTCTTTATTTTTTAATGATACAGTTACTTAAACCTAATACAATTGTGAGATACTTATAACAACACACAGCAGCGTTTTAAATTTTCTTCTTCTTTAAAATATGTATTTAAACTCATCCTTCCCAAAATGTCATGCTTTACTACACTATTTTTACATATTGCTAATACACAGCTTCATCATTTTTGTTTTCGCTATATAACACTCCAAATCGAGTTTTATTTCTTTTACTTGTTTTATTAACGTCTCCAACCTCTTCTTTCGCTCCTCCACACTTACTGCTTTTTCTGTACTTTGCACCTTACGTACTACTACTTTCGTCATTGCTGCTAATCAAGAGTATACTGTGCACACAATGGGGGCTTTTAAACCCTAACAATCATGGTTGCCAACACTACTTTCTATTCTAGCTTTTTTCAAACATAGTCATTCTTCTCAAAAGCGGCGCAGAATTCATCATTTTTCTCGGGGTCAGAATTGCACCCCTAGATGATAAGCCTCGTTGACACAGTACCTATAACTATTGGAAAAGCTACCCTTTGCCCCTAAAAGTAGGTGATTTATAGAAACTACCACCTTGGCCCATAAACCCCCAAAGTAGGTGATTAGCTTTTTCTATGATATTAAACTAGTTCTACTTTCAGATTTCTAAGAATTGTACTTGGATGCAACCTTCCCACGAATTGGGATTTCTAACCCCTCACAACCATATTCCACGTTTAGATTTCTAAGATAAATGGATCTGACCTAGTTCAATTTAGCCTCAGCTATGATTAATGACTCTGGAGGGGAAACCTGTGTTGAGTGACGGCTCCCCTGTTTTGGGAAACGGTTATCTGCCGTTGGGGAAACTGCCTCAACCTGGCGGTTAGGACCATAGTATGAGCCCACGCTTATTAGCATAGACCCCATCATTCTTCTTGTTTCCATGACTCGTTTAGAATTGGTCAGCCTCAGCTATGATTAATGGCTCTAGAGGGGAAACCTGTGTTGAGTGACAGCTCCCCTGTTTTGGGAAACGGTTATCTGTATTTGGGGGAACATCCTGGCAGACCATAGTATGAGCCTACGCTTATTAGCATAGACCCTATCATTCTTCTTGTTTCCATGACTCGTTTAGAATTGGTCCTGCAGGTTTCGACTACATTTTCGATCGGATGATGTCGGGTAAGATCGGCCTGTAGGACATATGGTCTTGAAAATTTCTTGGAGACCACACTCATTTTTTCCTATTCCGAGGATTCTAGTTAAATTATGTTTACATATGGCTGGGGACCGCTATTTGTTGTTTTACTGCATCCAGACTAGTCGTGAATACATCCTTTTCATATGCAAACACAACAACAATAATTAAGGTTTTATTTTTAATTATCATCCTTTTCTAATCGAGAAAATATAATTAGTAACTGACTACTGTCCTTCATATTCCCCTTCTCCCCATTTTCACTGGTATCCCATCTTCTCCTTCAAATCTAGAGTGAACTCTTCTAGTTGTGCCGCACTTAACTTTGTATTAAACAAGTCAAACAATATCGACCCTTTAAAAACGTTTCACATATTTTTACACCATTTTCATATTTCTTTGCAAGTGCATGACAGTCCTCTTCCGTATAAAGCGTCCTAAACCATATACTGCCTCATGATTAGCATCAAATGCCAATGTCGTCAATTGTTGGAGTAAACGTTCCACGGCTGTATGCATCTACCGCTTTGGTCCATGATTCAGCAGCGTAGCACATCCACATATTGAATCAATTTTATTTGCACATTACTGTTAAATACCTTAACCACTTCTACATCTCTTCTGATGACCTAATTTATATTTGACTTGAAGAGTATTTAGCTAATATAAGACCAATTTAACCTTGACCTATTTTTTAGCATAGATACCACTGCAGGAATTGTAATAACTTCTACGACCTATGTAAAAGTCATTGATTAGGAATTGATTTCTATGAATACCCTGCTTGAAAATTGATACCAGTAAATTTTGACCTTGACTTCATTTAACCATGAACTTACTTTACAATCTGTTTGAATTGTAATATGATACCCCTGATTTCTAGGAATTGACAGATGGCTCGACTAAATTCTAAGAATTGTTTGGTGACCTTGAAAATGTCTCGTCACACCTTCAAAGAACTTTACTCAACTTGGGAATTGATTTCTAAGAATACGCGACCTTCATTAGGAATGTTACTAAATCTAACCTTGAACATTTCTCTACAGATGGTCTCAACCAGTTTGGTGACCTGGCCTGAAAAATAGAATACACCTTGAAAAGTCTATTTGAATAATGCAGATCTGATCCACGAATTGTTTGATGCATGGAAAGTGTATGACCTAATGCACTTTTCTTAATAAATTACTAAGTGGAGCACTATACGCATGCAATGTGTGTACGCAATGGTCTTGAAAACGAGAAGGTGGATCCTATAGTATACGTGACTTTGAAGAGCATCCTCCTCCTATATACATTTACCGGTGATATATCGGGATACCCCTGTTGGTTGATTTATAGGACCTGGAAAATTGATAGTAACCATTGACAATCTATTTGATAGTCGGGTAAGGTTGGATCACCTTGAAAATAGATTTCTCGGAATTAACTTTGAAATTTACGTAACTGTATAATTAAAAGATTTAATTTGTGTTTTTGCATATAAGTTTAAGAGACGTAGGTTTGTAATAAGTCACGGACAATGTCTCAAAGTAAAAGGATCACAGATCCTGATATGAAGGCGTTAAGGAAAGCTGAATGTATGGCCAGTAAACATTATAATGAAGCGATGAAAATACCTATTAGGAAAGATGATGATGTATCGTGGACCACATTAAACGAGAATCAGTTGAAGGAAATTGAATGTGAAAACAAATAATAAATAAAATAGATATGATCCAGCAAAGGTATTACAAAATGTTAAGTACATCAAATTTGCTATAATATGTATATTTACTTAAATCGATCTTTTATCTGTATATATAGATGAATATTGTGGTTAATAAATTATAAGTTTTATAAAAAATATTTTACTTGTTAGATGACCTAATCAGTCTGAACAATGCATCGTCTGTGTTCTCAGAATTTCAGAAGCTATCACTCAGCCAAAACAATGAATCGCCTTTGTTATCAGAGGTGTGGCCTTATAAGCATAGACTTTGAAGCGTTGACAATGGATTGCCTTTGTTCTTGAAAGTTGATTTCAGAATTGAGATGTATTTAGATAACAATCTATTTTTATAACTCGACCAGAACAATGAATCACTTGCATAGACTTTGAACAATGGACCCCTTTGTTCTTGATTTCCTAGAATTGAGGTGGGGTGGTAGCTGGATAACAATCTATTTTTAGGAATCAGAACCTTATGTTCTCTCATGTAACCTTGGTGGGAAACGGTTACCTGTGTTGAGAAACAGCCGTCTGTTTTGGAAAACGGACCCTGTTTTGGAAACGGGCCCCTGTTTTGTGAAACGGGCCCCTGTTTTAGGAAACGTCTAGCTGTTTAGACCACTTGAGGGCACTTGGGAGGCGTGACATTGCTTATTGTAATAAGTCTCGAACAATGTCTCAAAGTAGATCCTGATATGAAGACTTTTAAGGAAGCTGAATGTATGGCTAGTATACAATATAATGAACCTATTAGGAAAGATGTGTGGTCCGCATTAAACGAGAATCAGTTGAAGGAAATTGAATGTGAAAACAAATAGTAAATAGATATGCTCCAGCAGAGGTATTACAAAAGTGACTATATCCCATAATACTTAAATCTGTATATTGTGGTAGTCTTATAAAAATATTTTACTTGTTAGATGACCTAATCAGTCTGAACAATGCATCGTCTTTGTTCTCGGAATTTTAGAAGCTACGACAGAGCCAAAACAATGAATCGTCTTTGTTCTTTTACCTTGCAAATTGTAAGCATAGACTTTGAACAATGGGCCCCCTTTATTCTTGATTTCCTAGAATTTCAGAAGCTATGACTCAACCAAAACAATGAATCGTCTTTGTTCTCTCATGTGGCCTTGTAAACATAGACTTTGAAGCGTTGACAATGCATCGTCTTTGTTATTGATTTCCTAGAATTGAGATAACAATCTATTTCTAACTGAACAATGGATCGTCTTTGTTATCAGAGGTGTGACCTTCTAAGCATAAACTTTAAATCATTGATAATGGATCGTCTTTATTCTCGAAAGAGATGTATTTAGATAACAATCTATTTCTAACTGAACAATAGATAGTCTTTGTTCTTTCATGTGGCCTTGAAAATTGTAAGCATAGACTTTGAACAATGCATCGCCTTTGTTATTGATTTCCTAGAATTGAGATAACAATCTATTTTTATAACTCAACCTGTACAATGGAATGTCTTTGTTCTTTAACCTTGAAAATTGTAAGCATAGACTTTGAACAATGTGCCCCCTTTTTTTGATTTCCTGGAATTGAGATGCGGAATCTCGACCTGAACATGGGGAAACGGTTGCGAAACAGCTACCTGTTTTGGGAAACGGACCCCCTGTTTTAGGAAACGGCTACCTGTTTTTAGGAAACGGCTACCTGTTTTTAGGAAACGGCTACCTGTTTAGGGAAACGGCCACCTGTTTTGGGGGCGTGGCTTTGAAACATGCACCTCAGGGCTCTTGATTTCCTAGAATTGAGATGAATGGATCGTCTTTGCAGAGGTGTGACCTTATAAGCATAAACTTTAAATCGTTGACAATGGATGCCTTTGTTCTTGAAAGAGATGTATTTAGCAATCTATTTCTAACTGAACAATGAATCGTCTTTGTTCATTTACCCTGAAAATTATAAGCATAGACTTTGAACAATACATTATTCATGATTTCTCAGAATTGAGATAACAATTTATTTCTATAACTCGACCAGAAGAATGAATCGCTTTTGTTCTTTTACCTTGAAAATTATAAGCATAGACTTTGAAGCGTTTCTTGATTTCCTAGAATTGAGATAACAATCTATTTTTATAATAACGGAACAATAGATAGTCTTTGTTCTTTCATGTGGCCTTGAAAGCATAGACTTTGAACAATGCATCGTCTTTGTTATTGATTTCCTAGAAGACTCAGCCAAAACAATAGATCGTCTTTGTTCTCTCATGTGACCTGGAAAGCATAGACTTTAAACAATGGGCCCCCTTTGTTTCTCAGAATAGGGCGTGGCCTCGAAACATGCATAGACTTGCCTGAGACCGAGGGCAATGACCTATAATGACCTTGAAGCGGGGGACCTCGAAGAGGCAGGGCACATAACCTTGAAGAGAGTTACACACCTGTGGTCTATCCCTTGAAATAGGCAATGTTACCAACCTAGAAATCTAGTAACTTTTCTGGTGACTTTTTCCTAGATCTGGTGACAAATCTAGTGACAAAAGTGGGACAGAAGCCCTATAGCTATACTACTTATATCATATGGTATGATTCAACTTCAAGATTCTCTCAAAATATAGAAAAAAACCGTTTTTACAAATAGTGCTTTAGTAAGAACGAGCATTCTTTTGTTTAAAAACACATTCTGATTAAATTTAAAAATGTATCATTTACTTTTTAAAAATTTATTATGCTTCGTGGAAAAAATTCTCTTATGAAGAAGAAAAGCAACAACCTACTCAAAACTGTTTTCTAACACAATTCCATACATAAACGTTTTGATTAAATATAAAGTGTTTAAAATTAATAATAATAATAAGATTTATTCATGTAAGGTAAATAAAATAATTACGTACACACAAAACATGGAAAAATTAAATTTAAAGTATTTAAAATTAAATAGTTAATCCTAATAATAATAGATACAAACTAAACTATGAATGTATAATGAACATAACTGAAAGAAGAAGCATTATAACAGATGCTCAAAGGGTTCACCATCGACCTCTAAACATAGGTTTATGAGTATCCTTAAATGTTTCTTCTTCGTAATTTGGCCCTTAAGGTCGTAATTATTTTTCTTCGTAAATCTTGAATATCGTCGGGTACAGTTTTGTAAATAACATTTTTCATAGTTCCCCATAAATAGTAGTCTAAGGAAGAAAAATCCGGTGAACGCGCTGGCCAGCGTATGTGGGAATAATTGCGATAAACAATCAGTTGCCCTTCTAGCGGTATGTGGCGGGGCACCGTCTTGCTGGAACCAGATGTTATTCAAGAGGTTGAGGCAAATATTATTATTAATGTAATCCGTCAGATACGTCCTTAATAAACGCAAGAATCCATCTGCAGTCAAAGTGTCTTCATAAATGTATGGACCAATGATGGTGTTGTCAAATAAAACGACCCATTTAGAGCGAATCGTATTTGTGGTCGACGTCCTTGATGTTTATAAGGATTTTCAATGGACCAGGCGTGTTCGTTATGACAATACCTGAGTTTTTAAATTTACAC
Source organism: Vesta saturnalis (assembly GCA_036346205.1). Taxonomy (NCBI): domain Eukaryota; kingdom Metazoa; phylum Arthropoda; class Insecta; order Coleoptera; family Lampyridae; genus Vesta; species Vesta saturnalis. The sequence continues at coordinate 620,741 of JARFJB010000058.1, forward strand.
TCGTCAGTAAATATCATGTTAGAAAGGATTTTGTTCTAAATGATCTATGGAAATCCTACAAAACAATACTCGCCGTTCACAACGCAGTAGTTGAGTGACATGAATTTATATTGGCCGATATTTATTTTTTTTTAGCACTCTCCGTGCTAGCTGTCGCGATGTATTAATATTTGTTGCGGTGGCCCGCGTAGAAGTAGAAGGATGATCTTGAATCTATTGGAAAATTATTTATGGAGATTTTTTAATGATTTTAGAAATTTACTCACTGCCCGTAAAATTTCATTTCATTCCTGGATCTAGCAACAGATTTTCTTGGCTGACAAAATGAACCAAACTCGACCAAATTTCGATAGTTTTGAGCAGGTTGTTGCCCTTCTGGATGCCGCTGTAGGTATGTTTGTGCACTAATATGGGTATTTTGATGCTAAGCATAATAAATTTCTAACATCTCGTTTTTCTTCATTTGAAAACAAAATGTTATTGAGAAACTTGTAATAAATTGATGAAAAAGCAAAAACTACTGAAATGTAAGCAAACTGTCAAAGATGTGTGTATATTAAACAAAAGAATGAATGTTCTTTCCAAAGCACTCTTCTTCTTTCAGTTATGTTCATTATACATTCATAGTTTAGTTTTTCTTTATTATTATTAGAATTATCTATTTAAGATGTACAACTGACGCTCTATGTTTTGTCAATTCTACTTTGGAATGTTTTGAAAAATGAGAGAATTCTGTTGCTACCTTCCTTTCCCGCGCATTTGATTGTGTTACCCATGATATATTGCTTGAAAAAATAGAAAAAGTTTATAAATTTGACAACCTTAGTGTGTCTTTAATAAAATCTTATTTATGTTCGTATAAATAATCAATATTCCAAGAAATTGTCGGTATTACGTGGGGTATTCTTGGGCCACTTCTACTTCTTATTTACATAAATGACTTGCCCAACTATTTGTCAATAGAAGACAATTGCATTCTTTATGCCCATGATATCACCTTAATGTTAAGAAATAGTAATATACAAGTAAATTTTAAAAGTAAAATTCTTCACAGTTTAGCTAATGAATGGTATACTGCAAACCAATTAAAGGTTAATTCCTCAAAAAGTGAACAACTTACTTTTTCTTCAACGACATCTCTTGTGGAAACTTATAAGCATGTGAAATTCCTTGGTTTGTACTTTGATCTAAATTACAATTGTATTTCCACGGGGAACGCAATGATGCAAAGTTAAGTAGCAACATATTTGTTTTACGTAGACTGTCTGCGAATGTTTCCACTGAAGTTTTAAGCACTGTTTGGGGAAATTCGTCACATAGTGGTAATTTGTTTAAACTACAAAGTAAAGCGGTTAGAATCTTAGCTAACATCGGATTTAGAGAAAATTGCAAATCCGCCTTTATTTAAAAATTTTAAGACTACCTTGTATATTTATTAGCTTGTTTGAAGTATGCAAAGAATAATTTATCTAAATTCACTCAGCAATCTGAAATTCATTGCCACAACACGAGAAATAATAACGATCTGCGACTTCCATTGTGTAAGATTAAACAAAACTCAGCAATGATATCAAGCTCTACAATTGCCTTCCTAATTGCATAAGATCCTTAAATCATACATCATTTCAGAAAACAATTAAAAATTTTCTCACGTGTCATGCGTTTTATCCAATTAATGAATTCTTAAAATTTAATTTTGAGAATAATCTTGTTCTATAAACAATTTATTTTGTTAACTAACTTTTAAAAGTTTGTTATGACGAGTGTATGTTATTATTTTATTTACCTTACATGAATAAATTTTATTATTATTAATTTTAAATACTTTAAATTTAATCAAAATGTTTTTGTCTGGAATTGTGTTTGTTAGAAAATAGTTTTGAGCAGGTTGTTGCTTTTCTTTTTCATAAGAGAATTTTTCCATGAAGCATAATAAATTTAAAAAAAATAAATAATGCATTTTTAAATGTAATCAAAATGTGTTTTTTAAACAAAAGAATGATCGTTCTTACTAAAGCACTATTCGCAAAAACGGGTTTTTTCTATATTTTGAGAGAACCTTGAAGTTGAATCATACCATATGAAATATCATTGTAATCAGCAAAAAGAGCTTAGCCCTAATTTATCAGACATTGTATCTCTTCAAATAACTGAGATCCCCATGTTAGAGCTTGAAAGCGGACACCCTTATATATATATATATATATATATATATATATATAATATATATATATATATATATATATATATTTTATTTCATTTTAGTGGCATCGACAACTAAGGTCATTAGCCTAATTAATCTCATTTAAATCTTACTATAGACACCAAATCTTTTTACATAATCTATTACTATTTTTAAGTCGTCGTATTTGTTCGATTTTAATAGTTGGATAACATCGAATTCGTTCCTTGTGTTTGTCATGATGGTTTTGTATTTTTTGCAAGTTTTTAAAATATGTATGTCATATTTTCATTGCATTCATCACATTTTGGAGCTTGGTTTCCTGTTAATAAGTAGGATGAGGTAAGGTTGGTATGACCAATGCGTAATCTTGTTATTATTATCCCTTCTCTTCTGGTAAGCTGGTTTGGTAAATTCCAGTGGCGTACGTGTTCTTTGAACATTAGTAGTTTGCTATTTCCCGTTATCCAACTGACTTGCCAGGTTTTGGTTATTTGATTTGATATGTACCGTTTGACGTCATCGGAAGTTACTGGTTCATTCGTAAATTCGTCTAAAGTGGATGCTTCTTTTGCTGCTTTGTCTGCCATCAAGTTACCTTTAATGCTGGAATGGCTCGGAATCCATACGAACATAAATTTATTGTTTCTTAAGGTTGAGATGCAATTAATTATTTTGTATATTCTTTGCATTATAGGTTTTATGGTATTTTGATTTTTTATTTCTAATAGTGCTGATATTGAATCTGTGCATATTATACAAGTTCGTTCTCTAACTGACGAACAGTGTGCTAGAGCTCTTCTTATAGCATGTAATTCTGCTGAGTAGACGCTATTTATTTCTGTTATTTTCCATTTATATGCTTTTCCTTCCACGTAATAGGCGTATCCTGTGCTTACTGAGTTTTTTAATCCACCAGTGAAAATTAACAGTGGGTTAGAGTATTCTTCCACTATTTGGTTAAAATGATTCACGATCATTTGTGGGTTTGTTACGTTTTTGCAGAATTCCGATAATTCGAGACGTGTTAAGATGTCGCAGCTATTCCATGGTGGAAGCTGGTTAAACTCCTGAACTGCTAATTGGCCTAGTTGCCGATATATATATATATATATATATATATATATATATATATATATATAAGGCGCGTCCAAAAATAAATTTCCCACTCGTCTCACAGGTAGCAAACCTTGTATTGTGCGAAGCGACTGGCGTACGTGATAGAGCAATGGCGTAACATGGCATATGTACTATCGGAATTTTCCGCATTCCCACAGTAACACTATTACAGCTGTTATAGATGGAGGCTCTTATTCCAGTTCCCGCCGACTGTGAAGTGCGATCAGTGATAGTTTTTAAATGCACAGAGCATAGCGCCGATCGAAATGCATCGTCAGCTGTGCCGAGTCTTGGGCCTAACGTCATGAGCAAGCAGATGGTGCGTCGCTAGTGCACACAATTTTCAGCAGGTCGACAAAGTGTGCATGATGAAAAGCGCAGTGGACAACCACCCTACGGCCCAGACCTCGCTCCCAGTGATTTCTATGTTTTACTACACCATAAGAAATTCCTGTCCGGTGAGCGTACGCGTTTTGAGAATGAGAGAGAGGCCGAGATGGTTGTCACACAGTGGCTCCAATCCCAGGCGGCAGGCTTCTATGACACAGGTATACAAACGTTGGTCTCACGGTATGACAAATGTCTCAATTCCGGCGGAGACTATGTTGAAAAATAGCCGAACACTTGCTGTATCTGATGCAATAAATATTTCCATGAAACTTTGTTTTGTTTCTGTAAACGGCCCCAGGGAAACTTACTTTGTGGACGCGCCTCATATATATATATATATATATATATATATATATATATATATATATATATATATATATATATATATCCTCTGTTATAAAGGTAACGGACAACGCACCTTACCATTCATCGTTAGAAGAAGTATTTCAAGAAGACTTTAAGACTTTACTCAGAACAATTTATGGCCCCATGTTAAAAACCGAGCCGGTCCATTTTGAAGGCTGCTAATAAGCGATTTGGCCGAAGAAATACCACGTATTTTGGTTGGTCAAGGAAGAAATGATCTTACTTAAACTGAGTATCGTTTGCACCAATTGGAACGTGTGATTAATGGCAATATTCCAAAAGTTACTGTGGCTAACAGTACACGCTTTGTTGCTGGTGTGCAGACGTTTCCTCCTGCCGTTGTGAATGAAGAGGGTATGAAATATTAATTGTGCTTTCTGTTGAATTCTAATTATTATTTCAATCCCAAATTGAATTTGTTTCCTTCAAGTTGAAGTTGTTAAGTCTCAAACTGATTTTGATAGTATCAATTTGAACATGATTTGTTACCTTAAAGTCAAATTGTTTAATCTCATTTTGATTTTGTTTAGTACCAAATTGAAATTGATAACTCCAAATTTAAATTTGATAATCGCAAATGGAATTAGTGAAATCCCAAAAGGAATAAGATAAGTCTCAATTTGAACTTGAAAAGGTATAGTATTGCACTCTGTTACTGATTGATCTTGTACATCATGTGGGATAAGTTATACGTCATAGCTGATTTGATTTGTGAAATATCAACCTTTTTCTTAAAGTAGGCTTCTACATAACCCTCGGCACAGTTAGAAATTTCAAACCACCATGTCGTTTAATTGCTAGTAGACCGCCATCATGATTTGCTGAGTAAGAATCAGATGATCTCCTAAAGTAGTCCCCTAAGAAAGCTCTGAATTAGGTATTTTTAGAAAGGCGCCTGTTACTTTTGGTATTTACCCTATTTTATTTATACCGATCGGCTGATTTAGACAATTTCCATTGCGGTAGTTCAAGAAACCATGACAATTTGCGTGAGCTGGTCAATACCTACATACGTTTTACTAAAGATTACCTAATTATCGATTGTGGCAAATACACATTAAACATTTGTTTTTGTTTTAGACACAGACACTAAAACTGTGTCTTTTTTAAAATCTACAGCGCCTTTCTCTCAAGGCTTTGCCCCTTGTCGTGATCGGAACTTGATCGGGGCCTTCGTGCATTGTCGAGACCTTATTGACGGGAAATTTGAATCTAATAAGGAGCCTAATGCTAACTTGTAAGACAGGTGTAGGTCTTCGCAACTTGCTCTCGGGGCTTCGCCCCCATTGTGGTGATCGAGACTTGTTCGGGGTCTTCGTGCATTGTCGAGACACCATTGACTCGAAATTTGAATTTGTATTATAATAAGGGACCTAATGCTAACTTGTAAGATGGCGTAGGGCTGCGCAACTTGCTCTAGGGGCTTTGACCCTTGTGCCAAGGTCCCATTAGGGGAAAATTTGAATTTGTATTTAAGTCTCTGCAGGTTATGACTGGATATATGAATTTGTATTGCAATAAAGGGTCTAATTCTAACTTGTAGGACAGATGTAGGGCTTAGCAACTTACTCTCAGGCCTTCGTCCCCTTGACAAAAAATTTGAATTTGTTTGTGGCACCATCTCACAGTATATTTTTAAAAGTACATACAGAGCCATGTATTGGTTATGGAAGGAAATTTGAAGTGAGGAGTCTAACACTAAGTTTTAAGGTCCACTGTATGCATCGGGGTCTCAAACCACTGTTACATACAATATATTATGGTATTAATTATGAGGCACAATGTATCGCAATGGTTTTGTTTTAATTATGAGTCATAATTAAATTTCTCTGCCGTTCAAGCCAATCACGACCAAATTAATCTCATGCACAACGAAGCAAGAATTTTATTAAACCAATAACACATAACAAAATAATTTTATAATACCGTTTACTACTTGAATATTAAATTTGTTGTTTTCCCTGCGGCTACTAAAGAAATCAATGAAACGTATTTAATCTTCAACTGCTCATTAAATTGGTATATGCGCTGGGCGGCGGTCTTGAAAAATTTGTAGAAACGCTCAGGTAGTATGCATTTAAACTCGGCTAGCTCCACAGTAACCCTTTCACCATACTTTGTTGATACGACTCCAAGAGCGAGTATCTTGTGTTCAACATTAATCTCCAGGACCTTAATATTTTTAAAAGGTTTAAAACAAGTTGTAGCGTTTAGGTTAGCTACATCCATATCTGTAATTATAACACAATATTAAAAACTGTACGAGCGAATAAAATAAATAAAGTAAAAGCTACGGAAAAAATAATAACTCACCAGTGCTGTATTGAAGAAGAAACGGAAAGTTGACATACGAGCGATAAAATGGCAACTGAAGCTAAAGAATGCCTCATTCGTTTCTTCTACACACACAATCTAATTATTTCGAGGTCTTTTACGCAACAGGGAAAAAACAAATATAGAATTTATGGATAATAACATATTGTAAAGTCAGCCAAATTAGCATTCAAAACTCAATTTTAATAAAACAATATCAAACCTTCACTATTCAACTACGATTCTAAAGGCTGCGGAAATTCGGTAAGTAATTAAAGGTGTACAATTCGACATTATCTCCAAATTTTGTTAAAGCAATGGCAAACTATCACTAGGTTATTAAAACTGTTAATTAGTTAGTTACTTAAAGAAAAATAATTATAGTTAACAATACATTGTAAAATACATTCAATTCGTCATTCATTCACAATTTTGAAAAAACAATAACAAACTTACTATTCTACTACTTCTATGACATCGGGGTAAAACCCCATTATGTAAAAACATGTAAGTCGTCATTCACACACAATATCGATTTCACGCTGCAATTAAAAAACCTGCTAATTAATTAGATACGTAATGGTTAATAATTTTTATGCTTATATTCTAGAAAACAAAAAGCCAATTTATACTGAAAGATCAGAATGATAAAAGCAGAAACATTTACTGTGGCTGGTTCAGCTGTCAATGCAACACAGTTTGAAAAATTAAGACACGCTTCATAAAGCGTTGATCACATCTTGTAAAAATACACTGCTGTCGCTTGCTTAAGATTTTTTTAATGACTGAAGATGAATACTGTCAAGAAACACGCCAAAATATGTAAATGTTAATAGGCAGTTTCACCTATTTGAAATTTAAAGTTATTAAGACGAAAAAAGAATTTACGAGGTCTGATCCCACTGTCAACATCTATATCTTATCACAGTAATATTCTCTAGCTGTAAACATATACTAAAAGTTAAAGTGATGGTTGCTGTAATAAGACAACAGGAACTTGAGACTCTGCATTTGGCAACAGTTTTCTGATAGCATCTTACATATAGAAACAAGTTTTAAAATCAGTTCTAAAAGATTAGTCAGGGTTAATTTTCAGAATGAAGAAATCTAAATACACTACTATCTATAAAACATATAAATGAGAAGCCCGGATGTACTACACGAATTTTGCAATTATTAAGTCAATTCTATGTTAACACCGTTTGTTGTTAAAACTATAATTACATCGGTTGTTTTTGAAATTTGTTACATGCAAAGTATTTTTAAGGTAGGCCTTAAAATAAGGTGTACAATTCGACGTTATCTCCAAGTTTTCTTAAAGTAATGGCAAACTTTCACTAGGTTATTAAAACTGTTAACTAGTTAGTTACTTAAAGAAAAATAGTTATAGTTAACAATACATTGTAAAAGACATTCAATTCGTCATTAATTCACAATTTTGAAAAAACAATAACAAAATTATACTATTCAATTACTTCTATAACATCTGGGGTAAAACGCCATTATGTAAAAACGTTAAAGTCGTCGTTCACACTCAATAGCGATAAAGCAATAACAAAATTTCATGTTGCAATTAAAAATCTGTTAATTAACTAGTTACGTAATGGTCAATAATTTTATGATTATATTGTAGAAAACAAAAAGCCACTTTCATATTAAAAGATAAGAATGGTAAAAGTTAATTATACGTTGCCTACAGATTCTTGGGTATTTAAGAGAGGTCAGATAAAGATGTAAGTACGTCATAATTTGCTCGCAATTTTGATAAAGCAATATCAAACTTTCACAACGTAATTAAAAAACCTAGATACGTAATGGCTAATAATTTTTATGTGTATATTCTAGAAAACAAAAAGCCAATTTTATATTGAAAGATAAGAATGATAAAAGCAGAAACATTTACTGTGGCTGGTTCAGCTATCAATGCAACATAGTTTGCAAAATTAAGACACGCTCCATAAAGTGTTAAATAAGATCACATTTTGTAAAAACAAACTGCTGTAGCTTGCTTAAGATTTTTTGAATGCTTGAAGACGAATAATGCCAAACGTGTGTTATTTAATTACACTGAATGTATTTGGATTTACTATTTGAAGAGCATTTTTTTTAAAGACGGGCAACAAAATTATTTAACGCATAATACAAATCTATCTATACAAACTCCTAAAACGTTTTAGAAGGTTTGTTAATTAGGTAAATACACGGCATGTGAAAGTGTCCTTGAACGCCACATTGTTCGTGCCACTTGTTTTACGAAAAGCGACCTTGGCAACTAGGCCAAGTATATAAAAACAATGTATCATGCTACACCGTCACAAGGATCCCTATAAAAAGCCTGCTTGGGAGCGCGCGATTCAGTTTAGCAGAAATGACGAAAGTAGCACGCACGAAACGAGAGGAAAGTAAAGAAAAGGTATTGAGCATAGACGAGACAAAGATGAGGCTAGGCGAGCCGCTAAGGAAAATAAAGGAAATAAAACTAGATTTAGGGTTTACGAAAGGATCATGAAGAGATTTGGGCTCAGCAATACACCAAGGAGCGTAATGAAACAACGTATAATTAGTGTAGATAAAAAATTATAAGCATCAAAGGTGAAAGTGAAGTAGTAATATAATGTTAATTTTGGTATGTATTTAGCAAATATTATGTCTAGAACATAAATATTCAGCAAAAAGTGCGACGTAAAGACGCTTTTAATATGTTTTATACATATATATGTAATAATGAATAAAGTAAAAAACTATTAATTTTGAAATGCATCCATATAGGTAAAATTTAAATAAAAAAGAAACTAGATTTACAGCACTTTTATGTTTACATAAACAAATAGGTGACTACATTTTTTACAAATGTTATTTAATTAACAGAAACATTATAATTTACAATATACAATTTTACACACAAAATACAATTATTTCTTTTTGTCTACTAGGCGTATGTTTTACTACATCCAATTTCATTTTAATTTTATAATTTAAATCTATATATTGTTCTTCCAATTCCCTTTCTAACCAATAATTAGATATGCACAACGAGCTCATATTTCCTAATTGTAATATAGACGCAATTTATTTCTATAGCTTACCTGTTTAATACCTATTATAAATAATGCTGCCCCCTCGGATAACTGTTCCAATTTCCTACTGTTTTTAGTCTTAATATTACCTTTAATTTCTTGCATTCGAAGGTCGTTAATTTGTTCCACATCTTATTGGGTAAAACATTCTTGTTCCACATTCTCTAGTGCTTTAGAATGTGGTACAATATTCTCTATTTTAGCAAACGTATGACCATTAAATGTACTCGCACCGTTTGTATTAAATGTAATAAAAGGTTCCTGGTTTGGCAAAGAAACTATCTCCAACCCGTTATAAGGAACAAAAATAAACCCTCCGCGTATAAGTTTTTCTCTCTTTACGTTTAAAAAATAATTCTTAAAATAACCTCTTATAAAGTAAACAGTTTTTATTCCATCTCTTTCTGCAAGTACTGCAACATGTGGGTATTGTCTCATAATTATTAACAACGAAGGCGGATTGTATCCAGATTGTCCCAATAAGAATTAAAATAGTTAATAATATTTTGTTTAAACTCTACCATAGTTTTTTCTTTTTCCAATAAATCCAAATACTCTTCTTTTATACTGCTAGCCTGTTGTATACAGGGTGAATCTTATCTAATCCGCCAAAATTAAAGGCGTGCTAGAACTCATCATTCTAAGCAAAAAAGTTCATATGTACATGGGTCCGGAAATGCTTCGTTTCCGAGATACAGGGTGTCAAAGTTGAAAAAAGAAATCGCGTTTACTTCAATATCTTTCGACTGTTTCGAAATAGTTTCATGAAATTTCGTATACGGGGTTTTTTTGGGATGACAAATTCAAATTTGTGGTCAATCTGGTTGTCGTTTCTAGAGGGCGCCAGTAGCAACGATTTCGATCGTAGCAATTTTTCTTGCTACACTGTATGCCATTTTGGACTAGAAAAATCGATTCTCCTATCTTTTCTTCTAAAAAAAGGTATATCTTAGTGATGTCGCTAGGAGCAACCCTTTCCGAGAAAAACGCTTTTAAAACTCATGATGCATACACATTTTCGGAGGGTATTTTTTTGACAGGTTTATCAATAGGAATTTTTAATTGTTACTAAGTAACTTACTTGTTTACTTATGTACCTATCTGTCTCTTTGCGTTCATTGATAATAAAATTTTAATAAAAAATCCATAATTAAATACGATAGAATGCCTAGACATACAACATGTATACTTTTAATATTAATTTTTTCTTTTCTTTTTTAATGTTGGATATTTTAGTGCTCCATACAAAAGTTAGTTTTACATAAATAAACATTGTGAGTTATAAATGTCTTTTTCTCGGAAAGGGTTGCTCCTAGCGACTTCACTAAGATATACCTTTTTGTAGCAGAAAAGACAGGAGAATCGATTTTTTTAGTCCAAAATGGCATACAGTGTAGCACAAAAAAGTTGAAAAGATTTAAAGTGGTAGAAATGATTGCCGCTGGCGCGCTCTAGAAACCACAACTAAATGGACCACAAATTTGAATTTGTCATCCCAAAAAAACCCCGTATACGAAATTTCATGAAACTATTTCGAAACAGTCGAAAGATATTGAAGAAAACGCGATTTTTTTTTTCAACTTTGACACCCTGTATCTCGGAAACGAAGCATTTCCGGACCCATGTACATATGAACTTTTTTGCTTAGAATGATGGGTTCTAGTACTTCTTTCATTTTGGCGGATTAGATAAGATTCACCCTGTATATATACATATATATATATATATATATATATATATATATATATATATATATATATATATATTGTTAGGTTATTGAACCTATTATTACACAGCACCTGATAACACGCGTATTTAGTGTTTATTGTTTCTTGGAATAGCTAATTGAAGTAACGTATATTGTGTCCAGTTTAAGTGAATCAATTAGGACCGAAAGCTTTGCAAGTGATTATTTAATTATAACGTAACCTTTAGAGGCCGATGAATCAAAGCACCCTGTATAGTCCAATTTTCGCTTCTTTAAAGTCACTTCTTCCAGTACGCTTCTTTGTGGATAGCATGTAAGCTTGGGAAAGGGGTTCTATTTCCTTAATAGGATATGGTTTTAGTTTCCTGTTAGTGTTACTTCTTCTACGGGATTACATTAGTTATTTGAACGAGACCATTTTTTTCTTCCATAACCTCTACGCAGTTTATAGGTAGACAATTAAAATCAAAGGCAAAAATTACATAACTTATTATTTTTTCTCTTTCTTTCGAGTCGGTCTGTAGTTTTAAATGGATCCCAGTCAACTTTCTTGTATTCTCGTTTTCCCAGTATACAAATTGCAATATACTACACAGCAACTATTTTGTAAACTGTCTGTTAGTTTTGTCCACACTTTTGGGATAGATACAGAATACATTGGTGCATCTTGGTAGTAATTTTTACTACTTTCCAATAATGTTAAACAATCTGCGAGAGGGTTGTACTTCTCGTTTCCAGAATAATAAGCCTCGTTGCCATAGTTGTAAATTGTTGCTTCCAATATGGTAATTCCGTGCTTCTTGGCCAGAGTAGAATAAAATGTTTCCTTTAATCTTGCATCCGGACAATTTAAAAAATCTACAAGATGGTTTCCGATAGTTTTATTAACACCAGGGTTGTTATTTGGCAAATAAATTTGTTATAAATTTTTACTCTAGCATTAGAAGTTAACCAGTCTATACCAATCGTATTATCGTTATCTACAACCACATTACAATTTGTCTTGCACTCGCCTTGGAGACAGAAATTAACATTGCTAATTAAATAATCGCACCTACCTTATTAAATATTCCTGCGAAATCTTGTGTAATTCCCAAATTCAAAAGATAATAAGACTTCCTTAATTTGGGTTAATAAATCGGGCAATTCATATAAAAGGGTCTCCAATTTAACATCGGTAAGCTCGATTTTGTAAGGAATACAAACTGGCAGGGTATATTTTTTAGTTACACTTTGCAAACCATCTTTACCAATAATTTGCATAACAGCTTTTACCATTCAAAATAATCTGGAGTTTAGCCTTAACTCCATGCCTAGCCGAAACAAATTTACCAAATATTCCTCGGAGGAAACTATTAACCGAACCACAAATGTCTTTCTTTACGAGTGGTGTTTTTCCTTGTACATTGAAATGCTCCATTCCGCAAATTTTAACAACCACTTTGTTATCGCAAAACGAATCGGTAACAACCATTGTCAAAATCTTTCGTTTGTGGGTTTAATTTTTCTTCCATAAAATTTGGAAACACTAAACACTTTAGAAGGACCCATATTAACGGTTTGAGCAACTGCTAAGAAATAAATTAAATCGTTCCTACATCGCCGATCTATTAGAAGTGCTCAGGAATGATCGGATAATCTCGGTTATGTTCGGGGCGGGTTGGAGTGCGGGTCGACGAAACAGCCTTCGCCGAAAGCCTCGTGTCGCAAAATTTTACGTATATGAGAGTAAGTTGTTAAGCTCTACATCTGTCTTATAAGTTAGCATTAGGTCCCTTATTACAATACAAATTCAAAATTTCCACCAATGGGGCCTCGACAACGGGGGCAAAGCCATGAGAGCAAGTTGCGCAGACCAATGCCTGTCTTACATGTTAGCATTAGGCCCCTTATTATAATACAAATTCAAATTTCCCGCCAATAGTGTATCGACAAGGTACGAAGACCCCGAACAAGTTCCGATCACGACAAAAGGGCGAAGTCTCGAGAGCAATTTGCGAAGACCTACACCTGTCTTACAAGTTAGCATTTGTCTCCTTATTAGATTCAAATTTCCCGCCAATGGGGTCTCAACAATGCACGAAGGCCCCGAACAAGTTCCGCTCACGACAAGGGGACGAAGCCTCGAAAGCAAATTGCGAAGGCCTACTTCTATACTACAGGTTAGCATTGATAAATTGATAAATGACCCATCCTTAACTTCTGACGTACAGTCCCTTGAGCATAGAAGAATCGTTTCAGTTCTTTCTTTGTATTATGGGTATTACAATGGTTATTGCGGTGCTGCATTACATTCTTTGATCTCGGGTCACCTTTGCTAGGAATACAGGGTTCGCTAATTCACTTAATCAATATGCCGTACAAATCGAAACGGGCGTAATTCCTTTTTCTGCACGGGGTTAAATGATCTCCCTGGTTCCTGTTTTCCTGTGACTTATGGACACAAGCACGCACGTACACAAGAACATCGCACGCACGCTCTCGCGCATGCACGCACGCCTACCCTGCCCTCACATCCAACCCACACTCAACCTAACGCACGGGCGCCAGCACCCATCACTGCCTCCTCCTACACTCATGTTCGCACTCCCGTCCCCATTCCCACCCCGCCAACGCCTCGCCTTACCCACACCCATGCACATAAACATGCGCTCGCGCAAGCACGCACGCACCCCCCCACATTCACACGAACAAGTGGGCACTTGTGCACGCACACGAACCCACACAAAAACACACAAAAACACACACACACACACACACGAGGTAATAGGTGTATTTGGTATTAGTGAAGAAAAAGACCTTCTATACCTATGCCATCCCAAAGAATGCTTATAAACAGTCAAACCCGCCAACACACTTACTGAAAATTTGGATTATTTTCTGTCTAACTGGACTGGCTTAAACGTAATACATACCTTTTATCTATGCCTCAATGATGGGACTAAAAGATGTACTTTCATCACTTGGGTGGGTATATAATATATCCACTTACTATTACATGATTAACACGTTGACTGCCCACCAAACATAGAAAATGCTGTTTCATCAGGCTCAAACCCATAATATTGAATATAATTGCGATTGTGATTATATTCTATATTCCTTAATTAATTGTCATCAAATTAACAAAAAGTTTGGAGAAAACAGACTTTGAAAATTAAACTCTTTTTGAGTTTCAGATCCTCAACATACGTTAACACCATTTAATGCCGTGAGCCCATAAGCCAGGTTTCACCATACGCAGCGATCACACACGTTTATTCTTGCATTTGTCTATTAATACGCGATTTGTCGGTGGACGTACGCAAGAAGGTGTCCCACATATTGCATTTTATCAACTATGGACAAATTTCTTTGTTTTTTTTTTGTGAAAGTGTTTGTTGGTTACTATAAGAAAACATTGAAAATTGGTAGTAGTTATGAAAAGGAGTACGTTAGATTGAGTAAATATTGGGAGGAACTGTTATCTGATGAGGAAGAGCCAATAGGGTATGAAAACAATGCGTCATCCGATGATTGTAATCTAAGTTCGACGAACAGTGATAGTACTGCGGATAAACAACGAAGACCAAACAAGAAAGTATAAATGTAAATCTTAGAATTATCCAATATTCATTTTCATAATTTTTATATTTCAGTACTAAAAACGCTCGCAAATTAGATAATAAACATTGACTCCAGCATCACTACCCAGGCCAATTCTTCCATCAACGTTTCAAGCGCAATCTTCGACATTTAAGGCAAGTCCCATGAATTCTGCTGATGAAGGTGCAGAAGCCCCACCAAATCAATATTTGATAGGTGTATCAATAGCTAATGTAATAGAAGCATGTTGCCAGTCTAAAAGCAATGATGAAATAGAAACTGAGTCAGATAATGAATTGACACGGAACCCTACAATAGGTAGCAATCTCGAGCAATTTGCCTTCGATGTACAAGATGTGGGTATCAAAATGGCATTATATGACGAATTTATGGAAAATATACCACACGAAATTTATAGAAGCTTTCTTACTGATGATCTTGTTATAATTGTTGAAGAAACAAACAGATGCGCTCAACAAGCACGAGATAAGAGTTTGTCACCTAACCCACGTCTGCACCGATGGAAAGACACTAATAGAACGGAAATTTTGAAATTATTTGGGATTCTTTTATAGATGGGCATGGACTTAAAGCCAAAAATTTCTAATTATTGGTCTTCTCAAACGTCATGAAACGGATATAGACTGCTTTACTTTAGTGATAATGAAAAGGTCGATAAATCAGGTCGTTTGTGAGACGGTTTAATAAAGAAATTTCAAGAACTATTCACGCCTGAGAAATCCGTGCGTATAGATGAAACTTTGGTACCGTTTAGAAGAAAATTATACTTTAGTTTAACAGTACATAAAAAATAAACGTTACAAGTTTAGAATAATACCATACAAGTTATGTTGCTAAGAGGGATACACTCACAGCCTAAAAGTGTATTGGGGAAAAGATAAAACTACTGAAACACCTGCAACAGTTTCCATAGTTATGAGGCGTATGGCCTCTTTTGGTTCATGGAAGAATTTTATACAGATGATAGCGTAGCTATTGAAACGCGTTCGGTGATTTTTAATTTTGTGTGATACGTGGGTATATTTTGTTTGTCACAGATAACTACTATACCAGTATTATTTTAGCCAATGAACTTCAGAAAAGAAACACGCACTTAGTTGGGCAACCGAAAACACAATCCTAAAGAAGTAGTCTCAAAAAAATGAAAAAAGGAGAAGTTTACTCAATGGAATCTAATACAGGATTTATTGTACTAAGATGGAACGGCAAGAGAGATATTTTATTCCTGTGTACTATAGACACAAATTCAACAAGCAAATTAAAACAAACGAGAAAGAAACAGAGAAGCCCAATTTACTTCTTGATTATAATGCCAGAAAGTATTTCATATACCTCTCAGATCAATTCAAGTCCTACTCTTCCCCTTTACGAAGAGGACTGAAATGGTACAGGAAGCTGGCGTTCGTGGACATAATTTATAAAAAACTGAATTTTATGAACAACTACTTTCCTTGATTTAATTTTACTCTGATTCCTGAACCAACTGAGGAAAATAAACACGTTCAGTATGAGTTTGTATCTAGAGATCGACTATCAAAAGAAATATGAAGAAAAATGGCGCAAATCAAGGTTCAAATGTGAAAAATGCAATCTACTTTACTATTTGTCGTGTTTTTTTGAAACTCACGAAGCAAATAAAGCTGTGCGAAATATTTTTTACGCATAATAGAGTATTTTAGAATACCCAACGGCTTTCAACTTGCATTCAACAGTTTACAGTTCGCAAAATATATCACATTGTTAAAAAAATCAATAAAATAATTTTTGACAAAAATCGCGGGCTCCTTGCCATATACGGCAATACAACTTGAAATCCCAACCGCGGCTGACGGAGATCGACGTGATAAGTTGCACCGACATTTGGGTTTCAGCCACTCTGACAAAAAGGTGTAACCCGCCTTATAGGACACGAGGAAGTCAACGTGTTCAACAAAAAATTTTCTGTAAGTATTGTAGCAGGCCAGCTTTAGATAGTTTAAAAAAGTAACCTTTGAAGGGACTAATACAATTACGTTGACTATTCAACTCACCTCTCCATGTCAACTATCAACCAATTACAATTTAGTATTTTTATATTTGCACCAATCAGAGCACAATTGTGACAACTCCTAGCGGAATATTTCCGACAATTTTTTTCTCTTCCTGTGAAATTTAATTGCCTTCCGGTAAACTGTAAAATTGACATAAACTTTGACGTTTATTTTGTTCGTCAAAGTAATGCAGACTCCGACTACCATCGAAACCACTATACACGGTGGGCGTCTACTGCGTGGACGGAGAATTTCTCCGTAACTATTAGAGATATCAAAACTAATTTTGGTCATTGGATCATTGGACCTACATTTAAAAAAATCTAGGTATATACAGGGTGATTGACAAAAATATGCCAACCCAAACCTGTGTTTTTTAATGGAACACCCTGTATATTTTTGGATTCACTGTTACATTTAGAATAAAGGTATATAAATTTGTATCTGTATCACTGACCGTTCTGCAGATATCGTCACTTTAGTACCAAAATAGAGTTAACTTTGGAACCACCGACTATTGATAGTCTACTAACAGACAAACGGGGAATTTTTCGAAAACATGTAAAACTATACAGAATGATTAACTTACGCGAAATGTAACTTTTCTCAATTTTTCTCAAATGCAACACGCTGTATATTTTTCACATTTCGATTCCTCCTGAAAAGTAGACACCGATTGATAAGAGGTTTCATAGCCATAAGACGGACCCTTCTTGAGGTATTGACGTTTTATTTGAAAATATTGACATACAGAAGAACAAATAAAACAAAATCCAGAGCAAATAAGAAAATACGAATGGCAAATAAATTCTTTAACTGATAGGAAAACTTAATTAATAACTAAGCAATAAAATAATTCTCAAAACATAAGTTGAACAAGTAAACATAAACGAATAAAACCATAAATTCAAATTAAATACTCAAAATGCCGATCACGCCTAGCTCAACACTTTGCATTTCGCTCGGTAAACAAAAGATTCACTCGCAACAACATTAAAGGCGAAATGGATTGAAACGCAGCTCTAATTCTATTTGTCATATCTTCACTTGTGGTGGGAGGATGTTGGTAAGCTTTTTCTTTAACGTAGCCCCCAAGGAAGAAATCAAGGTGTGTAAGATCCGGTGATCTGGCTGGCCAGTTTTGCATACCACCTCGTCCTATCCACCTCATCGGAAAATTTCTATCCAGATATTGCCTAATGTTGATTGCATAGTGTGGAGGGGCGCCATCCAGTTGAAAGCACATCGTACGAATACCTCGATATTTTCCAAAAGCTCGGGTAAATCATTTTCCAAAAACTGTAAATTTCTTTCTCCAGTAAGACTCATATCAAAGAAAAAAGGACCAACCACATTAAAATTGATTATACCACCCCACACATTAACTGACCATCGAAGCTGGTGATCAACTCTTAAGATGTGTGAATTAGTATCTGAATAGTGATTATAGTTATGTGTATTAATACTTCCATTATTGTGAAAAGTTGCCTCATCCGTAAATAGAATGTTATTAACAAAATAGGGTCCTTCATTGACAGAAAGATTAACGATTTTGAAAATCTATATCACTTAAAGCTTGATGTTGCTCGATATGATAAGGATGCAATTTGTTTTTTTTAAATAAAGCTGCGACCTTTGCGAATTTTCTATAAGAGATGCCACAACTTGAAACTCAATTTCTTCATTTGGGTTGTTTTTGAGCACTTGGGATAACACTCACTTTCAACATTTATAATCTCTCAGCTACATTCATAAACGATTCTTTCCGCGGTTGTCTTCTCTTAGGTACAAGAGGGCAGCCAGCAAAGCATTCTTTGACTTCGCCGTAAATAAAGATCATATCGACCATTTCTTCTTTGGAAAAATTCATTTTATACAAAATTGACAAAACGACAATCCAAAACACATAAACTAATGGAACAATATTTTAATGATTATACAAACGTCAAAACAATAGATGCAATTGTTCTTTATTACGAGCGGCTAGCCTACCTGATTTGTTTTGTTGAATTCTATTGTCATAGTAAATTTGTAATTTAGAACATTTTTACGTAAAAGCGTCAATATCTCAAGGCTATGAAACCTATTATCAATTAGTATCTACTTTCACGGGAATCGAAATGTGAAAAATATACAGGGTGTTGCATTTGAAAAATTGAAAAAATTACATTTCGCGTAAGTTAATCATTCTGTATAGTTTTACATGTTTTCGAAAATTTCCCAATTTGTTTGTTAGTAAACTATTATTAATAGTCGGTGGTATAAACAGATTTACAAAATCGTGGTGATAACGCTCGCATCGTGGTTCCAAAGTTAACTCTATTTTGGTACTAAAGTGACGATATCTGCAGAACCGTTAGTGATACAGATACAAATTTCTATATTTTATTCTAAATGTAACAGTGAATCCAAAAATATACAGGGGTTCCATTAAAAAACAGGTTTGGGTTGGCATATTTTTGTCAATCACCCTGTATATACCAAAATATTTTAGAATGTTGGTCCAATGATCGTGTATTACCACATCAAAATTGGTTTTGATATCTCTAATAGTTACGGAGAAATCCTCCGTCCACTCAGTAGACACCCACCGTGTATAGTGGTTTCGATGGCAGTCGGAGTCTGCATTACTTTGACGAACAAAATAAACGTCAAAGTTTATTTAAAATAATTAATTAATTCATGACTTGTCAATTGACCGTCAATTCTGTTCGTTGAATAAATAGGCTTTTAAATTCCACTCGTAGCCGACTCATTGCATAAATTTTTGTGCTTAATCGTGTTTATTGCTTCAAAATTTATTGTCGAAGGAATAAACACTCATACACTTTGCCAAAAATTTTCGACAATTCATCGGCCATTTGAGATATTGTATGTATGTGACAATGTAAAACCTTCCACATACCATGATGTAAAAAGACCAGGTGTAGCAATGCTTATAATGGCCGACCGAAGACTTACACAGCCAATAAAATTTTTATCCAGAATGTAGCGCCATATTCAAATGCAGAATTAGTCACAAAAATTTGAAATAGAAAACAGAAAAATATAACAACCATAAACTAATAAAAATATAATTATAGTTCTTAATAAATTGACGAAAAAACATCTTTAAGAAAAGTGTCTATTGTGTATAATTTTTGCAATTTACAATGCAGCACTTTGGCATAGTTGCCATACATAATATTTTGGTATTTTCAGGTTATATAAGGTTATGATTTAGACATGTTGCCATAGTGCTCTTTGTATTTTGAATAAATTTCTGATTTGTGGCTACTGCGCATCTTTGAAATTGCTACAGTTTTTTTACATCATGATTCATATAACCTAAAATAATTACAAGAAAATGTAATGACAAGTCATGTTTAATTAATTATAATAAGTTAATTTTATGCCGATTGCCAATCAATTATACAATTCCATACGAGTATGGGAATTTGTAAGCCTATTTAAAACAGATTACAAACTAATTAATATTAATTTTTTTAGATAATATGTGCTATTTGTTTTGGTTTATCTATTGGAACATTTGTAACAAATGTACATTTTAACGAAGTTATAAAAGCTATTTTATTTGTAGTATCAGCTACTTACTGTTTTTTAACATTAATTGATATAGTCATAATAAGTGCATTCCAACCATTTTTGTGGACATCGTGGATTCCATTGGCTCTACTTGCCTCGTTTCTATTCTTCCTGTCTACAGGTTTTCTAGTGAATGGGCAAGAATACGTTGGATCTGTTTTATACGAAAGCTTTCTAATTGTGTATTCACTTGCAGGGACCATCTTTCTAATAGACGTTATTGAAACGATACGGTAAAAAGTAGAATACATTGCTATATTTTATTCTTACATATTTTTAGAGTTCACTGCACTAAACCTCTAGAAACGTTAATTTCAAATGGAACATTGAAAAAAACCGCTTCACACCATTTAACTACAATCCCGAATACTGAGAGTAAGGCTACTCAAGTTCAGTTATATGAAGAGGAAAGCACAGACACATACGTATACGTTGGCGGCGAATGTACACCTAGAAAAATAGTCGCTTGTGCACAAACTCATGGTGGTACATTTCATGTTTCAAGGACTCGCCGGTATCAAGATAGATCGTGTAAATTTGACAGTACTGTATCTAAACGATCCATTTCTATTGGTGTTAAACCCGCACCTAAACGCACAAGTCCAAGAAGAGTATCGAAAGTACCCCGAAGAATTACAAAACCAAAAAGAAAACCTGTACATGAAAACCAATCACGCTCCACTCAAAATTATCAGAAGCGTTGCTGTGATTATGAGTACCCGTGTTACAATGATGTGTGTGGAAGTCCAAAACAAAATGCACCATGTAACAAAAATATTCCTCTAGGTATTATAAAACTTCTGTAACAATTTTGCAAGCACAAAAATAAATTTTCAGCTAAACCAAGCGTCGGGAGATATGTAGTGTATAACGTAAGTGACAGTCTGCCAAATTATTTGGATAAAACTGAACTCTCAGAGTGCAGCAGTACCTTACAAAAACCTGACGAAAGTAATAAATAAAAACTTATAGGATATTAGGGATAAATTAAAATATTTCAGGTATATTGCCGAAACAGCCGTATTCAAATGAAAATCTTGATTATTGTAGCGATAAACACAGCAGATGTATACAGGATTACGGTTATACTGACAATCCACATAATAATCGGGAATGTGAAGTAAGTACACGAATTCAGTTTGTGAAAATAATTATTATTTTCCAGCAGAGTTGTCTGGATCAACCAGTCAATGATACCAGAATGAGGATAATACGTTCTACTGAAGATAAGCTACCACCTATTTCGTTACCAGGAGCTGTAGATAGTGATTTAGAGGAGACGTAATTTATTGAATTTACAATTCACTCGTGTTATTCTCACTATTTAAGGGAACCAACAGAAGTTAGAAATACCATAATCGAGAGTACATATTCATATAAGTTA